>CM077459.1:17327152-17437152 GCA_039654765.1 Mylopharyngodon piceus | reverse complement strand
CCTAAAGCATTCATCTAAACTTAGCAGTGATGTTCTCCTTGTATTTACCCAGAGTGCACTTATAGTAAATGTTCAGTGACTCGCTTTCTGAGGTCACGTATATAGTGACCTGCGGAGCGAGCAGCAGTGAATGAGATCTGTAGTAAACAACGGCGCTTCATTCACCGCGGTCGATAAGAAACCTAACTCTTAAATTACATTGAATCTCACTATAGTATAGACACACAGAGACAACAGGACTGTGTGTCCGATTAAATTTCCCTTCTGGTTTCCCCCTGAAAACTAAGACGGAAAAGAAAATCTAATTCTCGTATAAATCGCATTAAAGCCGTTTTATTTCAGTCACCACTACTGGGCGAGTAGAAAAGCAAACTCTGGGGAGTTATTCTGACATTTTGGATGAGTTACCCTCAGTCCTGTTGTTTTATAATGGGTCATATGAAGAGTTGGAGTGCTCCTGTCTTACAGAATCACGTAATTCATATTTTCTACAGTAAGAAAATTATTTAGCTCAGCACCACAGCGACATCCAGCGGCCAGGGTGAGTACTGCACAAACGAAACGACCTTGAGAAAACAGGATTTTAAGTGCTTAAAGACTGAAAAAATGAATTGTTAACAGACATACACCTTTAATATTTACAGTTTTACTCTTTTGGTTTTCTCGGCCACTCATATGACTGGAATCTCATTGTAAACATTTATCATCAGCTCATTTTTTTTAGTGTGAAATATTTTAGATTGAAAGAAGGACTGTTTTCAAATGGTCTGTTTTATCGTTTGACTAGTTAAAGGATTAAAATGTAAGATCATATTGATACGATAGCTGTAAGTCTTTTAACTGCAAAGTGATGACTTTTATAACTCTATAAAAATGATTGCATCATTCAGGCAGAACCATTACAGGCACAAAATGCTGTTATGAACAAATTCATTTTATTGAACAACAATCTGTGACAAGGAATTCAACATGATCAGCGTGTCTTCGGTTTCTGCAACAACGACTAAAACATCTGGCATATTTCAGTCTCACACATGTGACTCACGACACTCACTCAGCCTCGACATACACTTCTTCCAGAAGGACCACATTGTGCATTTTTGTGTGTTTGTGTATGTAGTTAAAGTGCGTTATTGCACTTTTCCTCGCAGAGGAGGAAAGCAAAGGCGTTGTGGAGGAAGGAGGATCTATCTATAACTCTACAGGTCAACAGCAGCATGATTGAACCACATGGAGAATACAGGTGAAACTCATGAAAACATGTCAAGAAAGAACGTGTTTGGGTCGTATTTCATCTCAAAAAATAAATGAATACAATTAAAAAGTATAATAATAAATAAACCTATTTTTTTTTTTTAAATTTGTACATTATTTTCATTAAAATAATGCAAAAAATACTGTATTACAGTAACTGTCGTGAATGTCACAATGCAAGAAAGATTAAAGGATCCTAAAAAAGGATTTTTTTTGCATTATTATCATGAAAGTGACTAATACAGTATTTTCTTTCTTTTTATTTGCTTTATTGTCATTAAAATAATGTAAAAACATGTTAAAAGTAACCTACAAATATGTGTTTTTATTATTTTTTACAGACTTTTTTTAGGAAACTTCAACATTTTTTGCATTGTGACATTATTTTCATGAAGGTATTTTGTTGCTTTATTCTCATGAAAATATTGTAAAAATATTACCTAAAATAGGTTTATTGATTATTATTATTATTATTATTTTACATAAAGAAAATTAACACGTTTTATTGTGACATTATTTTAATGAAATTTCTTTAATACAGCTCTTTTTTTTTTTGCTTTATTGTCATGAAAATAATGTAAAAATACCTAAAATATGTTTACTTATTATTATTTGATTATTTTTTTTACATAAAATAAAATGAAAGGTTCCTTAATTTTCTTAATACATCATATATTCTCATTTTTTATTTTTTTTAAGAGGTAAAATATGACCAGGACATGTTTTCGTGAGACTCAGCCGTGTTTTGATAATTTCTTAATTATTGCATAAATATGTGCTGGTCCTTCTATATATACTCTTCATTACATGAAGAGTGAAATCACAAATATCTAACATCTAATTTACTACTAAATAAGATCGAATACTATCAATTTACATCGATTATACGATTCAAAGATACATTCTCTGGTTTGTCGAAACAAACAGGTGACACGTTGCTTATAATACGTGTCGTCTAGTATATTGAATATTGTACGATATCAAAGGGGCGTGTGAGTATTGCGCTTGTGCCAGATCTGGTTTTGTGCTTGGATTGTAAAATCATCAGTGCTATTTTTGGTGTTTTTTGCCACCTGCTGTCTAATTCCTTCAAGTACAAGGTAAGGAAGAAGGACAGATGGTGAAAACGAGGGAGAGAGTGAATAACACACTTTAGTGTTACATAAACGACGATAAAGAAACGCACGACATGCTCACTTACACCAGTGCGCACCATTGACCCCTCACACAACACACGACCGTTCACAAACACAACGAGCTCACAGCTGATAAAACATGACGGAAATCAGAGGTACGATTAAAAAAAAAATACAATTTAGAGAACAAAAAACAGTCTAAACAAGACTAAATCATCATAATCAAAGCAAAACAACAGAAAATAATCATCACAATACTAAAAATAATCACAGATCTTAAGATAGCTTTTGGAATGTTTAGGAAAAAACCAATACAAGGCAAAACAAGGTCATTAAGGTCAGATTCAAATTAGGCATAAAACTTACTTCCATTTTAATACAATTTGCAACAATTAACGATATGTGAGGTAACCGGTCAGAAGGGTTATGCATGTGTTGACCTTGTAAAGTCCGACCTATGACCTTTAAACAATAAATAAGAGCATCTGAACAGTTTTAAATGGCATAAAGCTCATTGTCACCGAGACTAGAGATGTTTACTTGTTAGACAGCACCATAAAAAACCCTCTTGACCTCAAGCTAATGAATACTTAGCGTCATTGTCATATTAATTAGTGATATTCTAGAGTACACTGAGTGTTTGAAAGTTTGGGGTCGGTAAGTTTTTTGAAAGAAGTCTTTTCTGCTTATCAAGGCTGCATTTATTTGATCAAAAATACTGTAAAACAGTGATATATTATTACAATTTAAAATAACTGTTTTCTATGTGAATATATTTTAAAATGTAATTTATTCCTGTGCTGCAAAGCTGAATTTTCAGCATCATTACTCCAGTCTAAAGTGTCACATGATCATTGTAGTCATGTGTTGGAGGTGCCGTATTACAAGTAACGTACCTTATGTAATCAGATTACTTTTTCATGTAACAAGTAAAGTAACTCATTACTGTATAAATGTTCGGGTCATTGATGAATAAGGTTTTTAAAAGTGTAAAAAACCTAATGGAGATTTTATTAAGTGTTAACAATGAGATTATGTGGTTTTTATAATCAATTAACACTGCTTTTGTGCATTTTTTACAAGATGGACCAAAAAATGTTCACCAAAAAAGTCATTTGGTTTAACCAAAATTTTGGTTTTACCGAATGACAATATTTTCAAACAATGCTAACAGGCTGATATCTAGCTAGCAAAAGGACAATCAAACATTTTATATTTAGTACAAGTTTTTAAAATATTACAACATTTTAAATAGTTTTATAGCGGTTGTACCGAATGACCTGATGTTTCGGGACATGTGCGAGATGTTTCAAAAAGTGGTGGGGACAATATTGACCCTGGCAAAAAGTGTTGGGGACATGTCCCACCCGTCCCACCCGCAAATTACACCTATGTATCCAGGGCTTGACATTAACTTTTTTGCTCACCAGCCACTGTGGCTAGTGGTTTTCCCAGTTACCAGCCACTCAGCATTTTCACTGGCCACAGTTTTGACATTGATACCATGGGGAAAACTGTCGTATAGATATTTTTAATATTACCTCATAATTTGGCAGCAGGTATATTAGGCTGCTGTCACTTTAAGACCTGACGCATAGATCCATTATACTGTTACACATGCGTTTTCTTTCTCAACTGTTTACGTTCACTTAAAACATAACTGACTGTGTTTACGTGAATACTCGCCAAGACCGGCATTATTTTGTGTGTTTGACTGTTTAAGCGCAATAAGCAGTGAAAAATAACTCAATTTAGTACTGAGAGGCGGCTTTATGTGTGCGCACTTTGGGTTTGAGAACAAAATCTGCGGGAATGAGTAAAATTATCCGCAATATGCGAAATTCAAGCCCTGTAACACCAACAATATTCATCCGGAGCAAATGAAACTAGTGAGTGAGGGGAGGCGGGTTTGTGTGTCAACTCGCTGTCGAAGAGATGAGAGAGAAAGAGCAGCTGGTATTGTGTATCTATTCTGCGGAAAATGAGTATTGGAAACGTTTCAGATAATTCAGAATCGATATGTAGCGAAAAATTGATATTTTTGACAACACTACATTGCACTTAGTTTATTATTTCAGATGCCTTTTTAAAAGACAACAACTGACAAATGTATATATTATATATAAAATTCAATATTTTTGTTTTGCTGTCGTTGTTAATGTCAAGCCCTGACCATGTCAATCAGAATTTCATTCGGATTATAAGGGGTGGTTTAATCCTTTTCTAAAACATTCAGTAGAAGCTTGTGATATATAAACGCGCACATCAACTCAATCACTATATTTTACATTCATGTACACCCGGCGCAATGTGGTGCCAGGTGCGACGCAAGGGTTTTTGCTAGTTTCAGCCCGACGCAGTTATCATTTTCACGTCCTGCACCACGTTGTTTAAATAGCAAATGCATTTGCGCCCATCTGTTCACCCATAGGCGTGCTGGTCTGAAAATGAGGTGTGTTCAGGTGCGTTGTTGGCGTGTTGCTATTTTGAGGATCTGAAAACGACTGTGCCATTGACCAACAAAACCTGGTCTAAAGTCAATGCCGCAGTATTTTTTTGTTGTTGTTATTTTTGTTGTTATTGTTTTTTAAAGGGCGCGTTAGTATGAAGGGCGCCTTTATGTGGGTGCACAACGGGCGTACATTCTGCTTATTACACACACAGGGAAGCGCAGCAGCACACAAACATGCCAAATATTAAAAATAAAAGGATTACAATGTAAAAGATAATTATTGTGTGCATAAAGATAAAAATGCTTTGGTGGAATCCGGCTTTTCCCGTAGATGGTCTGCTCACACGCTTTAACCTCGTGCACGAGCAGATCCGTTTCCTCGCTAGAGATGCGTTCAGTTTTTCAGCTTGCAAATTCCGTCATGTAAATAGCGAATCCACCATGGTGCGAGCGCAACTGGCTTTTAAAGGGAATGAGAGATGAGACTCTGACTGGTTTATTGCGCATTACGGCCAAAACACACACATTACTCATTAAGAGACTAGGGACAACCCTTTTAGACCATGCACCGGGTGCACCGACCATTTTTCCCATCGTTAAACTAGCAAAAGTGGATTCGGACACGCCCTAAGTGCACTTGCGCCGTGCGCTTTACACCATGTGCTTAGATCATTAAAATAGGGTCCAGTGTTCGGATTCACAGTGTCCATGTAAACGTAGCTAGTGTTGTGCTGCTTCATATTTTTGTGAAACTGTTGGGATTCTTTGATAAATAGAAAGTTCAAAAAAACAGCATTTCATTAAAAATAGAAATCTTTTGCAACATTATAAGTGTATTTAGTGTCACTTTTGATCCATTTAATGCATCCTTCGCTGAATAAAAGTATTAATTTCTTTCAAAACAAAAAAAATCTTACTGACCCCAAACTTTTGAACGCTAGTGTACATTCAGTTGCAGGACGATATTAACCAGACGAGTTTAGGAAATCAGTGAACTAATGCTAAAACTGGGAAAGGAGACATATATAGGCAGGGGTTTGTTCAGGAATCATTTGGCAGTATGAAACAGACTCGATTGTTTGTCAGCCTGAGCCAAAAACCGCTCTTCACTCCACACATAGGCAAGCTTATCTCGCTCTAGCCGACGATATGTCATGACAGCACGTATTGTGAGCGAGAACATTGTGTTTTCGACTCCCACAATGGGCTGCAAATCGAAATAAAAGCAAACAGCGTCAAGTAAATGAGAACTACAACCTGGGTTTTTGTTTGGTTGATTTGGTAGTGCACACATGAACTTAAAGCTCACCATTCCAACACTGATACATTGCAGGTCCGGCTCAAACGGTGTAAACTGGCATATTAACTCTTCCAGATGCCAAAAAACATAAACAGAAGGATCGGGGAGGTGTGCAAATAAGCCATCGTATACAAAACAAAAATCATAATATCATCTGCATATGTACAGTACACAGTAATCAACAACGATCACACAAACAATCAGACACTGATAAAACTATCCATACAAATATATAGTGAGATATACTATAAGTGTGTTTACATCTAGATAATCAGGATTATCAATAAATATGACTTCGATCCGGTCTGGAACGTGTGTGCTTTTCGGCTTCTCGACAAAACTGGAACGACTATTAAAATTACACTTGCAGATCCAGGCAGAACAGCCAGATGCGTTAATATTCATAATTATTAGCCCCGCCCATCATAGATTCGCCGGGCAGGGCTTACAATCAATATGCATGTTACTTTGGCTTTTTGGGAATTTTAACCTGGCATGTTACTATTCTTTCTAAAATTTAACTTTTTGTAGTGGGATATCTATAACTAGCTAAAGTTGGTTTGCTGTGGGTGGGACACAATATGAAACGCTTTGCTCATGAATATTAATTAGGTGATATGACGTTTCATTTAGTACGTAAACATGTAAGAACCAGTGTTATTTATATACTATTACAGTTTTTATTAATACTTTGAATTAAATTCAGTTTTCATTTTAATTTTTAGTCATTTTGTTATGTGTTTTTGTCATTTTTATTAGTTATTTTATTTTTCTAAACAGTTTTATTTTATTTCGGTTTAAATTGTATTTCAGTTAGTAATTTTAGGCAACATTTCTTATTTTCATTTCGTTTAAGTTCTTCATCTAATATTTATATTTTATTTCAGCTTAATTCCAATTTTAAAAAAAAATGTTTTTAATAGTTTTAGTTTTAGTCAGGGCTATTATTATAAAATAATTATTGTAATTAAAATAACAATTAACCCCTTAAGTGTCCTTTTTGAAAATAGACATGAAAATTCACTATCCACTATTATTGCTGAAGTGAAATTATGGAAGTTTAAATTTACTGTAAATCAAATGTACTGTACTAAACATTTTTTAATTTATATAAAATGTATATTTTATCAAATATATTTGACTCTAAAATTGCTATCAAATCAAAGCCATATGTCTAACCAAGTTGTGTTCCAAATTTGAAGTTGATATCACAAAAATTAAAGTTCCCATGAGATTTTGTTTAGGTGCTGTACCAAAAATAGCCACCAGGTGTCACCGACATTCTACTGAAATTTTTTTACGCATTCTCCTGTTACAAATTGATAAATTTCTGTCCAAATATCATTTCTATCACAAAACAGTTGGCAAATATGGAACCGTGAGACTCAGACCTTTCCAACGATATGTGTTTTGTCAAGATTAGAAAAGGTTTTGACTATAAAGTAGCTAAAATAAATATTGTAATATGAAACCTGACACCGCCCACTAGGGGGAGGAGCTCGCTAAAAGAAATTAAAGTACAGTTTCCATGGTAAAGCAACATCCGATTTCGAAACCGTTTTCACAGGCTGAATCTTGAGTTTGTAAGCTTTCGAATGACACCTAATTTATGATAATTACTAAAATATGTGATGCGAAAAAAGTCAATAAATAAAAAGCACGCCAAGCGGCTCACTGGTGGCATTTTCGTTACTGAAATAAAATAAAATAAAATATACAAAAATGTATTTTATTTCAGCAGCTAACTAATTCAAAATATTAATAAAAACTATAATAGTATCTCAACAATACTAAAATAACACTGGTTTTAGTTAAAAATAACCACACTGGAAAGAACTGCTTACACAGTCAATGTTTGTATGATGTTATATATGTGTCCCATCCTAAAAAATCCCAAAAAAAACTGCTTTGCATATGCAAAATGTTTGAATTAACCTTCAAACTACCGACAAAGGTGGTTTAAATGAGTTTTTAGATGGTATTTAATGCTGTTCTGACTACAAATAATGAAACAGATTTGCGTCGGATACGCCAAAAAATCATTTACATAAATTTCTCTTGTGCTGTGGCCATGCAAAACCAATCTTTTAATCTATAATGATCATCTCCCAAAGTGTGGGAACCTTCCAGAAGTCTTAATGGTCGCTCCGCCTCTGGTTTGGAGGCATTTCCATTTTGATTCGGCCAATTTGAGAGATGCTTTCAAGCCTAATTCACATTTTCCTTTCACTGAAACATCTCTCACAGCTTTCAGAGAAAAATTAATCGAATTAACCTCCGGAGCTGACATGTAATTTAGAAACATACGCTGAATAAAGTCTTGATAGGGCAAAAAAGATACGCTCACAGTAAGCCAGGGATATGTGACGCACACAAACACTTCCACACTTTTCCTCAAGGTCATCCTGAGCCCGGAGGAAAGGCATTCAGAGTTGGTCGTAAGAAAGACGGCAGACTAATCAGCATTACATGCCCTCTTGTTCCAGGAAATTAACAATTAAAAAGAGCTTGATATTTTTCTACATAATTAAAAGAGCTCCACGATTCAAAGTGTCACGATTGATCGTTGATTTTACGCTTTAAATGTCTCGAGATAAACGACAAGGGCTCGACAACTTCCCATGAAAGGATATGGTTTCGTCTCAGCGTGAGACCGGACGAGACAAAAACAGGCAGCTTGGCAAACACAACCTCACTTTATGCTCTGTATTAAAACCACCACATTCAGATAAAAATACACAAACGGCACGACAACAAACGATTAAAACCAGTCAGACTGCTTCGCGTTACGCTTTGATCCTTGGATAATGACGGCTTGTGAGAAAGGGCGGGAAACAGACTGGAGCGGTGCATAATGGGCCGGGAAAAGGCAACGGGATGATTGGTTAGTTGTTCCGTTTGGGAAGATGGCTCAAGATGTATTCGCCTACGCCGAGGAAGTAGACCACCTGAGCGATGCCGAAGAGCGGCGCGATGACGAGAGCGCGGCAGTACGCGCCCTTCAGGAAAGCAGTGGGACCTTCGTTGCGTAATATCTTCCTGTGATCAGATGGAAAAAGGGTATTATTCAACCCAGAATTGTACTGTAATCAATGACATTAATGAAATGAGGTCACCTGATGACCTCACTGGCCAATAAAAATGAAATGACCTGATACAGTCCATCACCCCGCTGTAAGTGTCCTCTTGACTTCCTCGTGTGAGCGACTGCAGCCGTGTCTTTATCACTGAAACACACACGAGCGGTTCAACGGTCAGTTGCGACAGATGGTTGCACAACAGTTTCTGCTAACATATTACAGGCTCTGATCCATAAGCTGCTTCACTGCATACTGCATACTTAGTGTCCTGACAGATGAAACATGAGATCTCTAGGTGAGCAGCAACTCCGTTCAAGGGAGAATTGACTTGAAATAGTTTTTAATAGAGTTTGACTTTAGTGTATGATGGGAGAAACTAATTTTGAAAAACAAGTATTTAATATTAATATTATAGTATTTAATATATATATATATTTTTTTTTTTCAGAAAAAATTTAATATTTAATACTCAGTATCTAAAAAATAGACAAAACAAAAAATGAAAAATATTCAGTGTTTAATATTCAGTATTTAAAACATTTAAAAACAAATATTGAAGATATATTCAATATTTAATATTCAGTATTTAAAAAATAGAAAAAAATAAATATTGAAAAATATTCGTTATTTAATATGGACAAACAAATTTTGAAAAAACAAGTATTTAATATATATATTATAGTATTTTTTTTTTTTAAATATTGAAAAAAAAAATAATATTCCGTAGTTAAAAAATGGAAGGGGGAATATCAGAAAACATTTAATATTTAATACTCAGTATTTTTTTTTTTTAAAAAAATGGCAAAACAAATATTGAAAAATATTCAATATTTAATATTCAGTAATAAAAATTGACAAAACTAATATATTAAAAATGTTCAATATTAAAAAAAATGCTAGTGAGTAATATTTAATATTCACTATTGCAAAATAGACAAAAAATGAAAAATATTCAATGTTTAATATTCAGTATTTAAAACATTTAAAAACAAATATTGAAGAAATATTCAGTATTTAAAAAATAGAAAAAAATAAATATTGAAAAATATTCATTATTTAATATTCAGTAATAAAAACATTATATAATATTTATATTAGTAATATATTATATTTTAATACTGAAAAAAAAAAAAATATATATATATATATATATATAATATTTTCAGTATTAAAAAATAAAATAAACTTTTTTAAAAATAGACAAAACTAATATAGAAAAAAACAATACAATATTTAATATACTGAATTAATAATATTCAGTATTTTAAAACCCCCAGAAAAAAAAATATATTTAATTTTTATAATTCATTTTCTTCAACATTTAATATTCAATAATAAAAAAGAGACAAAACTAATACAAAAATATTAAATATTCAGTATTTAAAAAATAAAACTAAACTAATATTAAAACAAATATGTAATATTCAGTGTTTAAAATATAAGGGGAAAATATAGAAAAATATTGAATATTTAATGTTCAGTAATAAAAAAAAGACAAAACAAATATATAAATATTTAATATTCAGTATTAAAAACTGAAAAAATTGAATGTTTTATTATTAATATTATATTAATATTTTGAACTATTTTTTATTTATATTTTAAGTTTTTCCACTGATCTCAGCACAGTGCATTCTTGGATTCCCTTTCCTGAAAAATTAGGCTGAAGCGAATTAAAAAGGAATAAAGCTTGCGGTACAGCGTTTGCATCGGGTGTGTTTCAATAGGATCCTTCAGAAATCTTCCTATATAGGCGGCTCTCTGGGTTTTGGAACAGAGCAACAGGACACCAGGAATGATTTAAACACAGAACATCACCGTACAAAACATTCACAACAGAGACATTTCAGCTAGAGAAACGTACCATCTACAGGGTTGACGGCGACCGCGGCCGTGCTGCCCGCGGCGCAGCCGGATACGAAAGAGACGTAGAAGGGAGCGGGACCGTCGGCGTCTTTCTTCCCCAGATTATTCAGATTAGCAAACAGAGGGAAATAAATGATAGAAAACGGGACATCCCTGAAGAGAGGGAAACACAAACCTGAAATAGCGTTCTGTCTCACTGACTGTGTGATATTTGCATGTGTTTTTCCCAACCTGAGCAGCGTGGCTCCCAGGCCCTTGTAAAGACCCGCGATGCCCTTTTCCTTCAGTAGTTCTCTGGTGAGTTGCATAGCTGTGGGGGACTTCATCTCCACGGGACCCCCCGGGGTCACAGCCTGAGGCATGAGCTTCCTCTGAGCCGCTGCACACACAGAGCACAGTACAACATCACACCGGAGGACGACACTGGAACCGAGTTACACTGGCCAAACATAAACTGCACCGTTTATACAAAACACTGACATGAATGTGATGTCAAACTTTATTGACAGGAAGCCTAATGGATGGAGCACCTGAGCTCTACTCTTGCTAACTTCTTCTTCTGAGCGTCTATTTGGCAGATCTTAACTTTGCTAGTTACCAAAGAGTTGTCTGAAAGCAATGTGTAGAATAACAGCTTTTTAAGCTCTCAAAACATCTGTTTGAATCTTTTTTGTTTATACATTCAGTACCACTGACAATGACTTAATATTCAATATTTTAAAAACAGGAAAAATGAGCATTGAAAAAATCAATATAATTTTTAATATACTAAATAAATAATAAGATTCAGTACTGATGACAATGACTTAATATTCAGTGTTAAAAAAGGAAAAAATAATATTGAAAAACATATTTAATATTAAATATCCAATATTTAAAAACCAGAAAAACTAATGTAGAAAATATTTCATATTTATTTTAATATTTAAAAAAAAAAAAAAAAAAAAACTAAAATAATGAAAATGATCAATTTAATATTAATATACTGAGAGGTGGGGGGGGATCAGTATTTAAAAAATAACTAATAATGATAAAATATTTAATATTCAGTATTTTAAAAAAATAGAAATAACTAATAATGATAAAATATTTAAAATTCAGTATTTTAAAATAGAAAAAAATAATAATATTGAAAAGATATTTAATATCAAGTATTTAAAAATAGAAAAACAAATATAGAAAATTTATTTTAATATTTATTTTTATTCAATATTTTAAAAATAGGAAAAATTAACATTGAAAAAAATCTATATAATTTTTAATATACTGAGGTCAGTATTTTAAACAAGATTCAGTACTGATGACAATGATTTAATATTCAGTATTTTAAAAAAATGAAATAACTAATAATTATAAAATATTTAATATTCAGTATTTTAAAAAAGAAAAAATAAACATTGAAGAAAATCAATATAATTTTTAATATACTAAATAAATAATAAGATTCAGTACTGATGACAATGACTTAATATTCAGTGTTAAAAAAGGAAAAAATAATATTGAAAAACATATTTAATATTAAATATCCAATATTTAAAAAATAGAAAAACTAATGTAGAAAATATTTCATATTTATTTTAATATTTAAAAAAAAACAAAAAAAAACTAAAATAATGAAAATGATCAATTTAATATTAATATACTGAGAGGTGGGGGGGATCAGTATTTAAAAAATAGAAATAACTAATAATGATAAAATATTTAATATTCAGTATTTTTTAAAAAATAGAAATAACTAATAATGATAAAATATTTAAAATTCAGTATTTTAAAATAGAAAAAAATAATATTGAAAAGATATTTAATATTTAATATCAAGTATTTAAAAATAGAAAAACAAATATAGAAAATTTATTTTAATATTTATTTTTATTCAATATTTTAAAAATAGGAAAAATTAACATTGAAAAAAATCAATATAATTTTTAATATACTAAATAACTAATATTGACTATTTTAAACAAGATTCAGTACTGATGACAATTTAATATTCAGTATTTTAAAAAATTGAAATAACTAATAATTATAAAATATTTAATATTCAGTATTTTAAAAAAGAAAAAAATAAACATTGAAGAAAATCAATATAATTTTTAATATACTAAATAAATAATAAGATTCAGTACTGATGACAATGACTTAATATTCAGTATTTAAAAAAGGTTTATTCAATATTTTAAACATAGGAAAAAAACTAATGAAAATGATCAATTTAATATTAATATACTGGGGGGAAAAATCTGTATTTAAAAAAATATTCAGTACTGATGACAATGACTTAATATTCAGTATTTAAAAAAAAGAAAAGAAATAACTAATATTGATAAAATATTTAATATTCAGTATTTTTTTTAAAAATTAAAAAATATATTTTAAAAAATATATATAATATTTAATACACTGAATAAATAATATTCAGCCGTACTGAATAATACATTATTGCTGACAATGACACATTTAGCCTTCCCAGTACTACACTAAAAACTTCTGCTCTGTAAAAAATACAATTATTCATTTAGCAGACGCTTTTATAAAAGTGAAATACAAATAAAGCCAATGTATCACTCAATGATGTCAAATCTGACACTAATAGTCCTGATGTACAGAACGAAGTACAGTGTGGCCACAAGGTGGCAGTGCTTCATCTCTCTTTGTCATGTGTCTTGATTTCTCACTTCACCTCCCTTCATTCCTTCCTCTTTTATAGTCTCAATTCTTACCGATTCTTCCGGCATCTTGCAGCTGAATCTTCAGCATCTCCATCGGTGTTGTAACGATGACCTGCAACAAAACAACAAGCTTAGAGGAAACCTTGAGAACGAGCTCATTTAAAGGGCCACGCACGTATTCAACTCAACTGAGGAGTGAGAAGTCACAGATATTACACTTAAAGCCCGTTGCAAATGGTTAAACTGCTTTTAAAAGACATTCAGTGTTATAATGATGTTAATTTTACACTCATGCCTCTCTTTATCTTACCATAATTAAGCCTATCGGAGCCTCTGCCGTCTGAAAGCCTGTACTTTATGCTACTGCTATCTCAGAAAGGAACAACCACATACAAAAACATACAATTAGCATTTCCTCCTACATGCTGAGGCTCAAATGGGTTTATAAAACGGCCTCTGCAAGCCATAATGTGGCTTATTTCATATTTTCTGAAGAAATATGTGCAAAACTCGCCTGATTAAAGGTAGTTGCTAAGGTGTTTCCGAGTGTTTTTAGCACATTTCTAGGTGTTTGCTTACTGGACCAAATCAAAAGTGGTTCATATAGTTCAGCGAAGTGTTGATTAACATAAACATGAAGCGACATCAGCAACACAGACGACACGGGGGACGTTTATGTGTGCTCGCGGCTGTCACGGGAGACCCAATTACACTTTAATCAAATCTGAAGGGGTTTGTCGGTGGACAGTAAGAGGGTTATACTGTCCGTTTGCTGGACACCACAAACCTGACTCTGCACTAGTTGATGGGATTATTTGTGTGTATATCACATGTCAATCTTAATCTAGAGTCTGCTGTAATCCCATCATTTAATCCGACATGGTTATAAACCTGTTCATTGACAACAGGAAGCTGCTCACCTCTGTCACATGACTGGATCACTATGTCAGTCAATAGTGGAATGCAACACAATGCTTAGCGCATGTAGTGTCTACTCCATCCTCTTTATTTTGTCTGTCCGTCAGAATTAAAATGATTTTATTCATAAATAAATATCATGTGAGTACTGATTGCTATTGATTTTATCAATAATCAATTTTTATCTACACAAGTTCTGAGCATTACATGATGATGCCTCAAATTAAAGCACTTTAAATGTTTAAATATGTTCTGCATTCATTACATTTGCATCCGACCTGAGGTTTTAATTTATGTATTTTTATATTATATATTTTTATACATTGTATTTAATATATGTATATATTTTTGTTTAGTATGAATTTGTTGTATAACAATTTACTTTTTTTTTTTTAATTTAAATGTAAATAAAATAAAATGGTAAATAAATAAAATAATATTAATAAATATATTTATATATATAGAGAGAGAGAGAGAGAGAGAGAAATCTAAAAAATAAAAAAATATTAGATGAAAAACTTAAAATTAAAAATATAAAAACTTAAAAATAAAAATAAATACAAATAAAAAATAAATAATAATAACAATAAAATAAAGCTAAATAGAAATATTTTTTAAAAAGCAATACAATTGAAAAAAAAAATACTAAAAATTACTAAAATTAAAATGAAAAAATAAAAAAATGAACATAAAATTTTGTAAATATATTATGTTTAGTATATATATATTTTTTTGTTAGTATGAATTTGTTATATAACAATTTACTTTTTATTTTTTAAATTTAAATATAAATAAAATAATAAATTAATAAAATAATAAAATAATATTAATAAATATATTAACTATATAAATTATATATATATAATTAAATTAAATAATAAATTATATATAGAGAGAGAAATAAAAAAATAAATAAAAATATTAGATGAAAATCTTAAAATTAAAAATATAAAAACTTAAAAATAAAATAAATACAAATAAAAAATAAATAGCACTGAAATAAAAATAAAATAAAGCTAAATAGAAATATTTTTTAAAAAAAGCAATAAACTTGAAAAACATTACAACAAAATTACTAAAATTAAAATGAAAACTAAAAAAAATATAAAAATGAAATGCTTATTCAAAAATACATTAATAAAAATACTAGTGCCGTCAAATCGATTTAACACGATTAATCGCATCTAACATCAAATTTTGTAAATATATTATGTGTGTAGTATATACACACACACACACACACACACACACGTTTTTATGCGCATTTTAGACATTTTATTCACGTCCATACAGCCTTTTTTAATGCAATATCAAAATTTTCCTAAAAATATGTGAATGGAAACCCGCCTAACAAGTCAGAAGAACATGTGGCCAATTCTGCAACTGCTTTTGGTATAAAAGAGGTATTTTAGTATCATATCTTGGAAGAATACACACATTAACCAAGCGTTCAAAGAACCGAATGTCATGAAAATCATTTGGCTTCAGTATAATAAGCAGATCTGGTTCTGAAGCACCTGCTTCAGGTGAATGTGCTCAACAAAGGCTGTTTGTGGCAGATGAGCTCACGTGTGTTTAATGGGAGTGTGTTTGTACCCTTAATGCACCTGTGTTTCGTCTCTTAGGCCATTACAGACACAGTGATCTGCTGAATCATCTGTGTGCAGACGTGAATAAAATAACAGTGGAACATCTATTAATGGAGGCTCAAGCGTCAGATAGATTACACGGATGCGTGTGTTTGCATACTGACCTGACATGTTCCCGCCCCGCAGCCGGCCAGCATCTCTCGCAGCAGAGTGAGCTTCTGCCTGGGGAACGAGAGATGAAGTGCGCGATCAGCGACCTCGCTCATTATCAGCACACACACACACTGAGGGTCGTTAATAATTCACACTTTGACTCGACGGCGGTGGTCAATAATTCACCGGTGCCGTTTTCAGTCACCATGGAGATGCAGCCGAGCAGGGCATTGTGGGTATTGTCTGTGTGCTTCAACCCCTATGTAATATTAATGACGGTTGGGTAATGTAATACTGTGTGCTGAATCGATTGAGATGTGTCGGTATGTCACTACTGTGGCCGTGTTAGATGGTAATACCACAGTATTTTGATGTGTACCATGGTTGCTGGTTAAATACCATATTAATACCATAGAGAAGAGAGAAATGCTGTGTTTGTGGATGTGTTCAAGGCTGGGAATGAAAACAGCCAGTGTGTCAGACCAGATGATAATGTGTCAGAGTGTGTGAATGGGCACAGTCAGCTCAAAATACTAGTCATCGTGTTTATATTGATTTGTACATTTACTGTGTGTGTGTGTGTGTGTGTTTATGTCTCACCCATCCTTAGAGAGGTGAAATCTGAAGAAATCATTTGCTGCCAGCTTGATGGCTTTTTCTGGAGTGACAAGAGTTAAGTTCACCGCAGCACCTGGGAGAGAGAAAACATACATCTTCAGTTACACCTTCACTCTCAAAGTAATCTTTTAGTTGAAAGTAGTGCTGTCAAATCGATTAATTTAACATAAAAGTTTTTATATATATATATGTGTGTGTGTGTGTGTGTGTGTATTATCACATCAGACGTCATGCTATAGACAACCTGAGGAGATAATAATAATAATAACAATAAAATAAAGCTAAATAGAAATATTTTTTAAAAAGCAATAATATTGAAAAAAAATACTAAAAATTACTAAAATTAAAAAGAATGAAAAATTAAAAAAAGAAACGCTAATTCAAAAGTGAATAAAAATACTAGTGCTGTCAAATCAATTTAACGCGATTAATCGCATCTAACATAAAATTTTGTAAATATATTATGTTTAGTATATATATATATTTTTTTGTTAGTATAAATTTGTTATATAACAATTTACTTTTTATTTTTTAAATTTAAATATAAATAAATTAAAATAATAAAATAACATTAATAAATATATTAACTATATAAATTATATATATAATTAAATTAAATAATAAATTATATATAGAGAGAAATAAAAAAAATTAAATAAAAATATTAGATGAAAATCTTAAAAATAAAAATAAATAAATACAAATAAAAAATAAATAACACTGAAATAAAAATAAAATAAAGCTAAATAGAAATATTTTTTTAAAAAGCAATAAACTTGAAAAACATTACAACAAATTTACTAAAATTAAAATGAAAACTAAAAAAAATATAAAAATGAAATGCTTATTCAAAAATACATTAATAAAAATACTAGTGCTGTCAAATCGATTTAACACGATTGATCGCATCTAACATAAAATTTTGTAAATATATTATGTGTTTAGTATATATATTTTTTTTTTTGTTAGTATAAATTTGTTATATAACAATTTACTTTTTATTTTTTAAATTTAAATATAAATAAAATAAAATAATAAAATAATAAAATAACATTAATAAATATATTAACTATATAAATTATATATATAATTAAATTAAATAATAAATTATATATAGAGAGAAATAAAAAAAATTAAATAAAAATATTAGATGAAAATCTTAAAAATAAAAATAAATAAATACAAATAAAAAATAAATAACACTGAAATAAAAATAAAATAAAGCTAAATAGAAATATTTTTTAAAAAAGCAATAAACTTGAAAAACATTACAACAAAATTACTAAAATTAAAATGAAAACTAAAAAAAATATAAAAATGAAATGCTTATTCAAAAATACATTAATAAAAATACTAGTGCTGTCAAATCGATTTAACACGATTAATCGCATCTAACATCAAATTTTGTAAATATATTATATGTGTGTAGTATATATACACACACACACACACACACATACATGTTTTTATGCGCATTTTGGACATTTTATTCACGTCCATACAGCCTTTTTTAATGCAATATCTCAAAATTTTCCTAAAAATATGTGAATGGAAACCCGCCTAACAAGTCAGAAGAACATGTGGCCAGTTACACCTTCACTCTCAAAGTAATCTTTTAGTTGAAAGTAGTGCTGTCAAATCGATTAATTTAACATAAAAGTTTATATATATATATGTGTGTGTGTGTGTGTGTGTGTATTATCACATCAGACGTCATGCTATAGACAACCTGAGGAGAGGAAGAATTGTCTATACTTGTTAAAGGGGACCTATTACGCCCCTTTTACAAGATGTAATATAAGTCTCTGGTGTCCCCAGAATGTGTCTGTGAAGTTTCAGCTCAAAATACCCCACATATCATTTATTATAGCTTGTCAAATTTGCCCCTATTTGGGTGTGAGCAAAAACACGCCGTTTTTGTGTGTGTCCCTTTAAATGTAAATGAGCTGCTGCTCCCGGCCCCCTTTCCAGAAGAAGGCGGAGCTTTAACAGCTTGTGCTTCAGTTGCTCAACAACAACAAAGCTGGAGAATCTCACGCAGACAAAATGAGGATTGTCAGTAACGGTGTTCAGCACTTGTTATAGCAAGTGCTGAACACAAGTGTTATAGCACTTAAACACAGAAAAAGTCAGATTTTCATGATATATCCCCTTTAAATCATCAAAATCAGCAACATGTATGTTAGACCCTATACTGACTAAGCTACCGAAAGAGATGCTTGCAGAGGCCATAGATCCTCTTCTTAATATCATTAATTCATCTTTATCACTAGGATACATACCAAAACCACAACTTGACCTAGAGAATTAGTTAATTTCAGATCATCTCGAATCTACCTTTTCTGTCAAAAATACTAGAAAAGGCAGTATCCTCACAACTATGTTCCTTTTTAGAAAGAAATGGCATCTGTGAGGATTTCTGGATCAGGATTTAGACCATATCTGCTCTCATTAGAGTTACAAATGATTTGCTCTTATCATTTGATCGTGGTTGTATCTCTTTGTTAGTGTTACAAGATCTTAGAGCTGTATTTGATACTATCAACCACGTTGGCATTAGTGGAATTGCTTTGGCATGGTTCAAATCATACTTATCTGACTGTTACCAATTTGTAGCAGTAAATGAAGAGGTGTCATATCGATCACAAGTTCAGTATGGAGTACCACAAGGCTCAGTACTAGGACCGTTGCTTTTCACACAGGGTGAAAAGCAACGGTCCTAGTACTGAGCTTTGCAAAGCTATGCATAAAAGTTTGTAAATATATATATGTGTGTGTGTGTGTGTATATATTTACACATATATTTACAAACTTTTATGTTAAATGTGATTAATCGTGATTAATTGATTTGACAGCACTAGCTGAAAGTTAACCAGTCTACTAACATGTAAACTTGCACTTACCTCTGTACATGCCGAAGTATCCCTCCGACCGGATGGTCTTAATAAGGCAGTCTGACCTGCAGAGCACAATATTTGATGCACATGTGAAACCTGACGAACTGAATCTTCTATATGATTTGAATCGTCTGTTTGAACACTCACATGCTGGTATAGAGACGGGATCCATTCTGCTGGTTCTGAAGGCGAGTCTTGGCCAGATCGATTGGAAACACGCAGGTAACGCCGATCAGTCCGGCCACACCGCCGTTTATTAGCTTGGCAGGCAAACTGAAGCAAAGGATGAGAGGAGATGAGACATAAAAGAGACAATGACAAAAAAAATAATAATAATTCATTTTAGGTGGTTGCCATGGCATTACTATGGAGTTGCTAGGGTGTTCTGACTGGTTATCATCTTGTTGCTATAAGGTTATGTGGTTCCTAGGGTGTTGTGGGTGGTTGCTAGGGCATTACTATGGAGTTGCTGGGGTGTTGTGGGTGGTTGTTATCATGTTGCTATAAGGTTATGTGGTTCCTAGGGTGTTGTGGGTGGTTGCTAGGGCATTACTATGCAGTTGCTAGGGTGTTCTGAGTGTCTGTTATTACATTGCTTAGGTTGTGTGGTTCCTAGGGTGATGTGGGTGGTTGCTAGGGCATTACTATGCAGTTGCTAAGGTGTTCTGAGTGTCTGTTAACACATTGCTATAAGGTTATATGGTTGCTACGGCATTACTATGCAGTTGCTAAGGTGTTCTGACTGGTTGTTATCTTGTTGCTATAAGGTTATGTGGTTCCTAGGGTGTTGTGGGTGGTTGCTAGGGCATTACTATGCAGTTGCTAAGGTGTTCCGAGAGGTTGTTATGATGCTATAAGGTTATGTGGTTCCTAGGGTGTTGTGGGTGGTTGCTAGGGCATTACTATGCAGTTGCTAAGGTGTTCTGAGTGGTTGTTATGATGCTATAAGGTTATGTGGTTCCTAGGGTGTTGTGGGTGGTTGCTAGGGCATTACTATGGAGTTGCTGGGGTGTTGTGGGTGGTTGTTATCATGTTGCTATAAGGTTATGTGGTTCCTAGGGTGTTATGGGTGGTTGCTAGGGCATTACTATGCAGTTGCTAAGGTGTTCTGAGTGTCTGTTATCACATTGCTATAAGGTTATGTGGTTCCTAGGGTGTTGTGGGTGGTTGCTAGGGCATTTCTATGCAGTTGCTAAGGTGTTCTGAGTGGTTGTTATGATGCTATAAGGTTATGTGGTTCCTATGGTGTTGTGGGTGGTTGCTAGGGCATTACTATGCAGTTGCTAAGGTGTTCTGACTGGTTGTTATCTTGTTGCTATAAGGTTATATGGTTCCTAGGGTGTTGTGGGTGGTTGCTAGGGCATTACTATGCAGTTGCTAAGGTGTTCCGAGAGGTTGTTATGATGCTATAAGGTTATGTGGTTCCTAGGGTGTTGTGGGTGGTTGCTAGGGCATTACTATGCAGTTGCTAAGGTGTTCTGAGTGGTTGTTATGATGCTATAAGGTTATGTGGTTCCTAGGGTGTTGTGGGTGGTTGCTAGGGCATTACTATGCAGTTGCTAAGGTGTTCTGACTGGTTGTTATCATGTTTCTATAAGGTTATGTGGTTCCTAGGGTGTTGTGGGTGGTTGCTAGGGCATTACTATGCAGTTGCTAAGGTGTTCTGACTGGTTGTTATCATGTTTCTATAAGGTTATGTGGTTCCTAGGGTGTTGTGGGTGGTTGCTAGGGTATTACTATGCAGTTGCTAAGGTGTTTCAAGAGGTTGTTATGATGCTATAAGGTTATGTGGTTCCTAGGGTGTTATGGGTGGTTGCTAGGGCATTACTATGCAGTTGCTAAGGTGTTCTGAGTGGTTGTTATGATGCTATAAGGTTATGTGGTTCCTAGGGTGTTGTGGGTGGTTGCTAGGGCATTACTATGCAGTTGCTGAGGTGTTCTGAGTGGTTGTTATCTTGTTGCTATAAGGTTATGTGGTTCCTAGGGTGTTGTGGGTGGTTGCTAGGGCAGTTGCTAAGGTGTTCTGAGTGTCTGTTATTACATTGCTATAAGGTTATGTGGTTCCTAGGGTGAAGTAGGTGGTTGCTAGGTCATTACTATGCAGTTACTAAGGTGTTCTGAGTGTCTGTTATCACATTGCTAAGGTTGTGTGGTTCCTAGGGTGATGTGGATGGTTGCTAGGGCATTACTATGCAGTTGCTAAGGTGATCTGAGTGGTTCTATGCACATTGCTATGATGTTATGTGGTTGCTAGGGTGGTTGTGGGGTTCAAAAAGTCTAACTCCAGGGATGCTTGACTTTGAAACTCACCTGATCTGTTTGTCAGCCATTTATCTGGGTCCCTGTACTTCTTCAGCGTGTGTGTGTGTGTGTGTGTGTGTGTGTTTAAGGCGTCAGTGTGCGCGTCTTTGCAGATTTCTCCGAGACTTTTTGGTTTTGTGATTTGGGATCTCAGTCCATTCGCCTTCTTGTGCCAGATATCTGAAAGACATGGGAAGAGAGGGAATGATTGAGTCAGTGTGTTTATGATACAGGTGTCATCTCTCACTGTTTGACTCCAGGAATTCTTCACACTGGACTCTTTCCTTTCCCTCCCCATCTGTTCCTCTCGTCTCAGCTATGTCTTATTTTTATTCTTATCACATTTTGCCGGTTGCTCAGGAAGTTTAAAATAGTTCCCTGGACTCACACTGTCTGATTCACGACACACACCCGCCTGTCTCTCTCATAGGCTGTTTACACCTGGTATTAAGAAGCGTTTTGGTCTCTTTTGTCCACTTTTGACCATTCTGTCCTGATTTCTTCGAGGGGAGGGTCTATGGGCTGGTAAATGTATGGGCTTTTTTAGATCTTTCGATCTAATGGACAAAATAAGCTTGTGCAATTTACATATGAACGTGACATACGGAGAGCATCAGCTTTTGTTTCTGCTCTGACCGGCCGAACGAGGTGAGTGCATGTTAGAAATCAGGAGTGGTGAGAGAACATTGTGCTTGGTACATTTTTCATCTTCAAACCAAACTTGGGTCTTCAGCCGACAAAGTTTGTAATGTTTTGTAATGTAATGTAAGTTTTGCAAGTCCCGTAATGTTTAAGCATTAGGTCAGTAGGCAGAGAGTAGGCGGTCTTTAGCGGCTGTGCGAACACATTCAACCACATGAGCGTTTCCACTACGAAAGCAATCCGGTCGAATGTGTTTTCGACTACCTCTGGAAGTGGTCGAAAGTAGACAAGCTCAAAACTTTTGAGACTCAGTTTAGACATGTATTTAGAGTCGTCAACTTGTAATCCGATCGACCAAAACGCATCTTAATACCAGGTGGAAACAGGACCACAGAGAGGTTGTTTTCTGCAAAATTGGGTTCAACTCTATTTTAAAGTCATGAAACAGCATTTATAAGCATATTTATTTCTGTAATGTGACATTTCTGATTAAAACTGGATGTTCAACAAAAAAACAAACAAATGTAGGGCAGAACTTGCTTTGGGAATTAATTGGATGGTGATAAATGGTTTCTAAATTAGAAGTGATAGAAAAATAAGAGGGCAGAACGACACCAAGCGAGAATAGAAAGTCATTTCAGAACAACTTTGTAAGATTATGAAGACAAACTTTTGTTTTATTTGGAATAACGTTCAATTTCCGTCCACAATAGGAACAGAAAAATGGATTAAGGGTAAAAAAAGAGTCAATTCTGTTTTCATGTTGACTCAATTCACCTGAAGTACTGAATTAAAGAAGAAATTCACAAATTCACATCAAGCAGGCTATGGCTCAATGCCATTGAAATAAAATAAAATAAAATATAAATATTAGGTGGAAAACTTTAAACTTTCAAACTTAAAAATGTTGCCTTGGCATTAGAATTAAATAATCAAGTTTAAGATGATGTACTAAACTTACTAAAACTGAAATGAAAAATGACTTAATGCTAAACTGAAATACAAAAAAACTAATAAAAACGACAAAATCACATAAAAAGAGTACTAAAACAAACTAAAATTAAAATGAAAACTGAAAATATGAAAATAAAAGCTAATTCAAAATATTAATAAATACTATACAAGTGTATAAATAATACTAAAATAACACTGGCACAAATCTTTTTGATCAAACCAGATATTTTTTTGTAATATATATCCACAGTATGTTATGTAAAATTATATTAAAGTGATAAATAATGAATTTTTTGTCACTGATCCTGATGGAAAGCACTTTAGTAGTCTACTTTTATGATCTACAATGTAAATACTGGCTTTATGTTGTATATTGTGGTTACTGAAACGTTGTTTAACGCTGTTGAAATATTCCTTGATGTGTAGCATTATCATGGCGAACTACATTAAGACCAACAAGCCAAACCAGTTCACTATATTCACAGCTGAAAGTGTTTGTCAGCAGCTTTAATGGTCACGTAACCTGCACAATAAAGAGAGCGAGAAGGTGTTTGAAAGGAACGTGTGTGTGTGTTTCCTGCTAATCATATGTGGAATTTGAACAACTTGAAGACAGTCTGTCTTTCCCCCTCGTTCCTCCCCTCTGTTCAGCCAATCAGCACGTCTCTCTCGCTCCGTCCCCTCCCCTGTCTCCGCCCTCTCTTCCTTTTGCTCTCCACTGATGCATTTCCTGATTTCTGCTGACTGGACTGGACTCTTCTACCTTCAATTCTGCATTTTCTCTGTCTGGTTTCCTCTTTTTCTTCACTGAGAGAGAGTGAATGCATTCTCTTTTAGATTTACCATTAACATTACTACATGTTAGATCAGCACTAACCAACACAAACCAGTTTGGAAACCTTCTGGTCCTTTCAGCAGGACTATTATATTTCCATCCTGCTGATTTTAACTTCTCCCAGAATCTTCCTCATGATTCGAGAGAATATCAGGTCTGTTTTGACTGGCACAATGTTCCTACTATCAGTGAATGCTAAATTGCAGATATTTAATGTCTTTCACAAGGTCTCAGACGTATGAAGGTCAAGCAGCAATGATAAAATGATAAATCTTACAAAAATTATTATTTTTGGGGGATTTCAAAGTCATTTCTTTTAAAACAAATAGGAGACTTTTGCTGAGTTCTCCTGATTCTCAGATGTTCCTCCTGAGAAAAAGACCCATATGTCTCCTCTAGAGTTTTAGAAGAGTGTCTCTTAATAGGGTTTTTATAGGAACTCAGTTATAGGAAGTAGCCAGCAGGGCGGTCCCCCAAGAACTAAATTTTCCCCTAGGGCCATTTTCCTGGTTGCATTCGCACCGCCAGTAGGAACTCTGACGTAAGCCGATGTGGTGATAAATCGAGTCCCCCCAGGAATCAGGTCTACTTTAGGACCCCGAATGATCACATTGGTTTAATGGGCTTTTAATGGGTAGTATTTTTAGCGCCTGATTATGATTCCTGCTCAATCACATTATGATTTATATAGTTTAAAATGCGTTATAATGACCATTAATGTCTTTTAAATTACATGGGTTATATACTTGCTATAGTTTGTGAAATCAAGCATTTCTCATTCTTACTGTTTTTTAGTTAGCTTATGTATTAGCATAGCATACATCTTCCTGAGTAGCCTGCTAGCTTAGCTTATATTATATTAGGTATGTTTTTTGTTTCCAGTATAGTTCCCAATTACATGTTTCAAATGAATGATGTTTGTGTGTACTTTGCCACCAATATATTCATTAAAAATGTATAATAGTAATATTATATACTATACCACAATGCTATTATTGTGTAAAATTAATATTAAATTACTTATTACCACCTGGGTCCTAAAGGAGACCCAATTCCTGGGGGGGGGACTCGATTTCTCAGGACACCGGACAACTTCGACATCATTTAAGTGTGGCATTTAACAACTGGAGGATGGAGGACACCGTGATTGGAGCTGTGTTTTTGTTGTGTGTTGTAGGTTTTGTGATAACGGAGATAGAATGTAGACATATAAGTTATGCAATTGAAAGAGCAAAAAGGTCGGCTAAGAGATGAAATCTCCTACGACAACTTGCAGTGCTACTTATAATCGAGGCTGGGAAAAGAACACAACGCAGCAGACAAAGGCGACAGGTGAATGCTATAACGTTCGTGGAGTTAATTTGTGGAGTAAGTATATGTAAACTGTGTGTTTACATGGCTTTTTAAAAATGGCGGATACTGGTGTTTCGTATGGCACACTGTAAACCCTAACACTCAAAATAATTAATTGGTTTGAGAAGGGCAAACTCAAACTCAAAAAAATTAGTTCAATCAAATTAACTTTTATGAGTATTTAGAACTTTCTTTTTCTTTTGAGTTCACAAAACTGACACCTTTTAAGTAATCTGAATTGTTTCATTGTTTTGAGTTTTATGAACTTGTTTCTTTTAATTTAGACCAACTTAAATTTACCTGAAACTGGGCTGGGATTTCTATTTTCTATTCCCAGCATGCTTTGCCATGACACTCAAAAGGGAGAAAAAATGCTAAAATTAAGTGTTATATAATGGTTTTTGTGCAAGATTAATGTTAAGGGGGGGATTTTGTAATGTTTAATGCTTTGCTATCCCAATTTAGAAGAGTTTCTGTTATGTGGTTTTTGGGGGGGGTTCCCATCATGGTGACAAGTGGAGCATGGGCTAAGCACATACAATTACTAAAACGTAAACTAAAATTAAAATTAAAACTAAAAAATATAAAAATAAAAGTGATTTCAAAATACTAATCAATGCTACAAAAGTATTTAAATAATACTAAAATAACATATTTTTTGCGCATGTCATCAACTTTCATTTTAAGTCTATTTTTAAGAAAAAAGAGAAAAAGTTGATGCTTCAAAGAAACTGTCCATTAAGTCTCCAGTATTAAAGATTAATATCTAAACAACGATAGTTTGCTCTGAGAGACCTTCATGAATGCTTAGCTTTTGGTTTCAATCAATAGAGGAACAGAAGAAGCTGAGAATGATGTTTTTGTGTTAGTAGTGGTTTGGTCTTGTGACAAGATATCTGAGGTCAAGATATCTGTCTGTGTGTGTGTCTTAAAATCAGCAGAAACAAATCAAATGTTCTTCAGACCACAAACAGGCTCAAACTAGTCTCACATGCTCTAGCTAAACAACATAACTGACCAGCAATTTCAGTTTTAATATGTTTTAACTCAAATGGATTTTTGCACAATAATAGACACGGAAGTAGTCTTTTCTTCCCTATTGTGACGAGTTAAACGCTTCTCAAACAAGAACAAATGTAGGGCGGGACTTGATTTTGTCCATGTCATTTGTTACTTTTAATGCCACTGAGGAGATAATAATGTAAATGAATGGGCACTTTCAGCAAACGCTGAGCTGTTACCCAGCATGCACAGGAGTATAAGTGTGTGTGTGTGCACTTTAAAAGCACCAAAAAGCACTCTGACCCCCATTTAAACTCCTGAGGCCATCGGAAAAGAACAGAAAACACTCGCCACATGATGTCAACTATCCACAACAACTGCTGCTCTGATCTTCACGCTCATCCAGCAAGGGCGAGTCACTCTAAACACTATATTTCTACACAACAGAACTGAGATAGTTGTCATGGAAACGGACTGAAGATGGCTTTAAAAATTCTGTGAATGAGCGCCAGAGATTTCCACATGTCTTACAGCAGATTTCATGTCTGTCGTTTATGTGTTTGTGAATGTAATTCACTGTGACTAATGAACACACAGCGTTAATATGTTCATACACGTCTGTGCTGACTAACAGTCAATATTAAGACAATAATCAATCACTCGTATTTTGTGCATTAAATTGATCAAAAGTGACAGTAAAGTCATTTATAATGTTAAAAATGATTTCTGTTTAAAAAAACTGCTGTTCTTTTGAACTTTCTAACACTGAAAAAAAATGTATCACAGTATTTACAAAAATATGAAGCCGCACAACTGTTTCCAATGTTGATAATAATCAGAAATGTTTTTTGAGCAGCAAATCACCATATTAGAATGATTTCTGAAGGATCATGTGACACTGAAGACTGGAGTAATGATGCTGAAAATTCAGCTTTGATCACAGGAATAAATTATATTTTAAAATATATTCACATAGAAAACAATTATTTTAAATTGTAAAAATATATCACTGTTTTTACTGTATTTTTGATCAAATAAATGCAGCCTTGGTGAGCAGGAGAGACTTCTTTCAAAACATTAAAAATCTAAAAGTTTTGAACGGTAATGTATATAAAATACCATTGATACAGTATTTTGAAAATCCACCATGGTATTCTTTAAAGTACAGTACCAAATAAACATGAATTTTAGTACCATGGTTTTACCATCTGATACTATGTCTGTACCTCCCCTGTTATTTTTGTATGATATTTCCATCATATTAAAAAAACTTTTTGTGTTTCTGCCAAACGGGGGGATGGAAAGAGAATGAGCGAGGATGGAGGAGTGTAAAGAGGGAGCTGTAATGAGAGACAGCTGGTGGGAGGAGAGAGAAGATGGAGGGAGAGGAGGAGGAGGAGGAGAGGAAAGTAGGTGAAGCCGACCTGAGAACACAAGCAGCTGGTGAAGCCAAAAATGTGTGTGTGTTTAACATTACAATCACTGATTCCGGACATGCCACAGTTTCTTACTGTAAACTCCTGCTGGAAGATGTTTCTAGCCCGTCATTTATGATCATCAGCTGGTCTACCAATGACTGAACCTGGTAGAAGATGGTTAGAGCTGGTAGACCACCTTGGACGAGCGACAAACCAACTAGTATATTCTATAAAAACAGACTAAAATGGATAGTTCCCGCCAAAAAATGAATTTTAAGTTGTCTCTCATGTTGTTCCAAACTCAAAGGAGTTTAGAAGACTGTCTCTTTCAGTCCAATGTAAATGGTGTTAATTCATACTGTCAAGTATGAAACACTAAAGATAAGAAACTATTTGATTTTGAAAATATATACATTACCGTTCAAAGGTTTGGGGTTGACATTGTAATGTTTTAAAAAGAAGTCTCTTCTGCTCATCAAGGCTGCATTTATTTGATCAAAAATACAGTAAAAACAGTAATATTGTGAAATATTATTACAATTTAAAATAAAGCTTTTCTATTTTAATATACTTTAAAATGTAATTTATTCCTGTGATCAAAGCTGAATTTTCAGCATCATTACTCCAGTCTTCAGTGTCACATGATCCTTCAGAAATCATTCTAATATGATGATTTGCTGCTTAAGAAACATTTCTGACTATTATCAATGTTCAAAACAGTTGAATCCTTGCTAAACAAAAGTATTAAAGGGTTAGTTCACCCAAAAAATGAAAATTCTGTCATTAATTACTTAATGACATTATTACATTAATTATGGACAATTTCAAAACACTGCTTCATGAAGCTTCGGAGCTTTACAAATCTTTTGTTTTGAATCAGTGGTTCGGAGCGCCAAAAATCACGTGATTTCAGTAAACGAGGCTTCGTTACGTCTTAAGTGTTTTAAAATTTCAATGGTTCACGTGACTTTGAAGGTTTTTTGATACGCGATCTGAACTACTGATTCGAAACAAATGATTCGTTAAGCTTCATGAAGCAGTGTTTTGAAATCGCCCATCACTAGATATTGTTGAATAAAGTCAATATTTTGTTTTGTTTTTTGGCGCACAAAAAGTTTTCTTGTCTCTTCATAACGTTAGGGTTGAACCACTGTAGTCACATGAACTGTTTTAAATATGTTTTTAGTAGCTTTCTGGGCATCTGAAAAAGGGAGTGTTCTTGCTGGCGATGGAGGCCTTACTGAATCATCGGATTTTATCAAAAAAGTTGTTCTGAAGATGAACGAAGGTCTTACGGATGTAGAACGATATGAGGGTGAGTAATTAATGACAGAATTTTCATTTTTGGGTGAACTAACCCTTTAAGATGATTGTTCTTTATGCTGCTATGACCTGGTTTTTCCAGCAGGGAACAGCTTTTGGCCGTTCCTGAAACCAGTAAAAATCTGTGCACCTTTGACCAAACCGCACCCGTCATTCATCTGACTCTGATAACAGATGTTGTACCGACTCCACGTGTGTGTGTGTGTGTGTTCAGCGTCTGAAGTTCAATGGACCCTGGATCTCTTGAAATGGCCCATTTATTTACACTCTTAAAAATAAAGGTTCTTTATTGGCATTGATGGTTCCATGAAGAACTTTCAACATCCATGGAATCTTTCAATTCCACAAAAGGTTCTTTATATCTTTAAATGGATCTTTTTAGAATGTTCACTGAAAGGTTCTTTGGGGAAACTAAAAATGGTTCTTCTGTGGAATCACTGTAGAAACAGTGATTTATTTTCAAGAGTGTACAGTATTTCTATCCTCTCTACCATCTATCTGTGTCTCAGCAGACTGTTGTCATGGTTTCAGTCTGACTGCTGTCTGTGTCTGATCTCAGGAGGTTCAGTTGTATTGTGCTTTAAACTCAGAATAATCCAGCTGTGCTTCCTGATTAAACACGTCCGCATGGGATTATAATCACCACACATGACATGGAGTGAAATTTAACAACCAATTTAGCTGGTACTGTAGGGAACAAACACATATCATCATGCATCCCAGTGAGGTGCATCAAACGAGGACAAATATTAATACTATAAAGACTACAATCAGTCATTAGAGAAATTATAATATTATAATGTCCGATAATGAGAGCAGGGTGGCTGATAATATAATGTCCAATATGTTAATGACATCCAGTACAAGTCATTTTTAAAAACAGATTCTTTTGATGGGTTTGTTCAAACTAATTTATAAATCATTAGATATAACTTGTGTTTAGGACTAAAACTGTGAGATGGGAACAATATTGTTAACATTAATATTATTAATAATATTGGGAATATTATTGTCAATTATGTTGTTAATTTCATTAGAAAAATAAACATAATTTGATCATGGAAAACAGCGATAAGCAAAAATTGTACTGCAAAAAAATCAAACGTAACATGCCGAACTTTTAAGTGATGAATTAGTTGAGTCTTGAGCAAGTTTATAGACATTAACTGTTTAAATTAATGAAAATTAAAATTTGCTAAATGATTAAATGTTAATAAGAACAAATTGTGTGTGTGTGTATGTATATATATATATATTATATATATATATATATATATATATACACACACACACACACACACACACATACAGTGCCCTCCACGAATATTGGCACCTTTAGTAAATATGAGCAAAGGCGGCTGTGAAAATAAATCTGCATTGTTTATCCTTTTGATCTTTCATTCAAAAAATTCACAAAATTCTAACCTTTCATCGAAGTAAAACAATTGAAAATGGGGGGAAAAGCTCATTATGAAATAAATGTTTTTCTCTAGTTCACGTTGGCCACAATTATTGGCACCCAATTATTGCAACGTCCTTTTCACAAGATAACCGCTCTGAGTCTTCACCTATAATGCCTGATGAGTTTGGAGAACACCTGACAAGAGATCAGAGACCATTCCTTCATGCAGAATCTCTCCAGATCCTTCAGATTCCCAGCTCCATGTTGGTGCTTCTTCTCTTCAGTTCACTCCACTCATTTTCTTTAGGGTTGAGGTCAGGGGACTGGGATGGCCATGGAAGAAGCTTCATTTTGTGCTCAGTGACACATTTTTGTGTTGGTTTTGATGTTTGTTTTGGGTCATTGTCCTGATGGAAGATCCAACCACGGCCCATTATTGGATTTATAGCAGAAGCGGTCAGGTTTTGATTTTTTATCTGTTGGTATTTGATAGAATCCATGATCTGAACAAGATGTCCAGGACCTCCAGCAGAAAAATAGGCCCACAACAAAGATCCAGCAGTATATTTAACCGTGGTCATGGGGTACTTTTTATCCCTGCTTGCACCAAACCCATCTGGTGGGTTTGCTGCCAAAAAGCTCTTTTTTTAGTTTCATCTGACCATAGAAGCCGGTCCCGTTTGAAGTTCCAGTCTTGTCTAACAACTGAATATGCTGGAGTTTGTTTCTGGATGAGCGAGGAGGATTTTTCTTGAAACCCTCCCGAACAACTTGTGGGGATGTGGGTGCTGTTTGATCATTTTTTTTAGGCTTTCTGACCCCAAGACTCAACTAATTTCTGCAATTCTCCAGCTGTGATCCTTGGAGAGTCTTTGGCCACTCAAACTTTCCTCCTCACCGCGCATTAGGACGATTTAGACACACGTCCTCTTCCAGGCAGATTTGTAACATCTTTAGTTGATTGGAACTTCTTAATTATTGCCCTGATAGTGGAAATGGGGATTTTCAATGCTTTAGCTATTTTCTTACAGCCACTTTCTATTTTGTGAAGCTCAACAATCTTTTGCTGCACATCAGAACTATATTCTTTGGTTTTACTCGTTGTGATGAATGACTAAGGGAATTTGGCCTTTGTGTTTCCTCATGTTTATACTTCTGTGGAACAGGAAGTCATGGCTGGACAATTTCATGCTCCTAGTCACCCTGGTGTGCTAAAAAATGTAAATATGAATGGGAATATACTTCAGAGATATTTTATTCATAAGAATTTCTAGGGGTGCCAATAATTGTGGCCAACATTTATTGGAGAAAAACATTTATTTCATAATGTGATTTTCCCCCCACTTTCAGTTGTTTTACTTCAATGAAAGGTTAGAATTTTGTGAATTTTTTGAATGAAAGATCAGAAGGATAAACAATGCAAATTTATTTTCACAGCAGCCTTTGCTCATATTTACTAAAGGTGCCAATATTCGTGGAGGGCATATATATATTAGGGCATATGTATATATATATATGTATAGTACAATTTTATTTTTATATTTTATGACATTATTTTTTTAAAAGATTCGCCCGAAGCGCAACAGCGCTATATGTCGGCGCTGCCCATGAGGCTATCGGCATCAACAACATTATTTTTTAACATTATATATATATTATATATATATATATATATATATATATTTCTGATTTTTTTACTTGTTAATTTTAAAAAATATGAAATAATATAATAAAATAAAATAATAAAATTGTATAAAATATTATTATAACATTTATTTTATATTTTTTTAACTATCGAATGTGTTGAAAAAATACTTGTATCCCCCAATTCTATAAGAACGAAAGAAAAGAAAGAAAGAAAGAAAGAAAGAACGAAAGAAAGAGACTAACTCAGCGCTCAGTAGATTCCCAGCAGCCTCAGAGTTTGACCAGTGAATCAATGTGTGCAGAAACGAGCCGACAGTGATGAGTGACTGACTGACTGACTGAAGAGCAAAGACAGATTTACTGAGTGTAAAGAGCGATAAGATGAGAGAGATGAATATCAGCCACTCAGAGCCATCAGCGCATGAGCTCTCGCTGTCTGATGGTTAATTGGTTAGCTGATGTACAGTACTCTTTCCCACGAGTGTGTGTGTGCGCTCAGACCGTATGCTGTTTCACTTTCACTTTCTCTCATGATGCTCACTAACAAGTCAGTAAGAATTTAAAGAAGGGTTTAAAAATGTATTTGAACACAATGCAGTGTTGTATCTAATTATGTCGGCACAAAAATTAAACAATATTAAAAGGGTCGTTGATTATGATTTCAGTTTTTTAACTTTAGTTAGTGTGTAATGTTGCTGTTTGAGCATAAACAAAAGTTACGACGCTCAAAATTCAATGCAAAGGGAGATATTTTCTTTTACAGAATTCGCTGTTTAAGGACTACAACAAACGGCTGGTAGGGACTACAACAAGCTTCTTCCCGGGTTAGTGACATCACTAACCCTAAAATTTACATAAACCCCGCCCCCGAGAACACACAACAAAGGGGGTGAGGCCATGTTGGCCTGCTTTAGAGAAGAGGAAGAGTTGTTGTAGTAGAGTGTTGTTGACATGCCGTCATTTTACACCGGACTGCTTCACAAACGAGAGTCAATTCAACGCTGGATTTGCACAAAAGATTAACATGACGGCACATGCTAGTCGATGAGTTGAATCAACTCCACACAAAACTACATAAATTTATCCACTAACCATTCAGAAACGTCCAGTTTCATTCTAAAAGTTGTAACTTCTTCCTGAGTCTCTCCATCAGTGTCCGACTCCGGTTTGAACAATGTAAGGCTGAACACCGTTACTGACAATCCTCATTTTGGCTGCATGAGATTCTCCAGCTTTGTTGTTGTTGAGCAACCGAAGCGCGAGCTGTTAAAGCTCCGCCCTCTTCTGGAAAGGGGGCCGGGAGCAGCAGCTCATTTGCATTTAAAGAGACACACATAAAAACGGCGTGTTTTTGATCACACCCAAATAGGGGCAAATTTGACAGGCTATAATAAATGATCTTTGGGGTATTTTGAGCTGAAACTTCACAGACACATTCTGGGGACACCAGAGACTTATATTACATCTTGTGAAAGGGGCATTATAGGTCCCCCTTAAAATATCAAATCAATATAAGCTAAATAATTTAAATTGTTATTATTTTGAATAGAGATAGCATGGGAATATCATCATACGGCAGTGACTGTAGGACAACTTACAAGAAATCTGTAATCTGCAAGGTGTTCTTGTCGTCTTAGTTATCTTCCACCTTTGCCCTGTGAGCCGCCGTTTAACTTACACTAAAGGTCATCTGAGACGAGATTGTGTTTGAAAGACACACATTGTAAAGGTAAAGATTAGTCAATATGAGAAACAGCTGTAGGCAGCAAATATCCCAATTATTAGATTAAATATCATGCTTTTATCTGACAGTACCGTAGTATTATTTGAAGCACAATATTGTACCATTTAAATCCCATGGTATATGAGTATTGTAATAATGCAACACCATATTTACATGGTACTCCAGAGTAAGGCATACCATGGTACAGTAACAGTAATGCTATGGTACTTTAAAAAATACATGCATTATAGCATTTACGTGATATTTCCAGTTTAATACCATGGTGCATCATACATGTCCCAAATAGCACGTTTTTGTAAAGGCTGTTTGCTTTTAGTCCAAGGACGCAATTATTTCATCATTGTAAATCAAACTGCCAAAATCAGTGAAGAAATATTTGCAGTATCTGAACGAGGTCGCCGATAGTGTCTGATGACATAATTCTGCTGCAGAGAATCCTGTTCAAATCTGAGATTCAAGAGCGCGCACGGCGCATCGAGAACGCGCGCGCCGCAGCCCCCTGATGTTGGTGATGATCCGCTGCAGATCTGTACAGAAATACAGTCCTCTGATCAGATATCATCACGCAGCCGCGTCCGTGGGGCCGGTTAATCCCGCGGGGATCAAACCCAACTAACGTACGACCAGTACAAAAACACCCAGATGAAACGCGCACCGCTGTATGATGAAAAACAGATGTTGGCGCGCGCGGAACGCAAACTAGAACACTGCCGTTAGAATTAACGAAGCTGTCAAAGAGGCGCGTTCTCGTTTTTATCACGTTGGTTTTTAAACGCGTCACGCCGCGATGGGGAATCGTGTTTTGCCACATAACGGGAAACAAACCGCCGCATCACATCTTATGAACGGCAGTACCGTTATTTCTGTTTCTTCTGCTGACTTGATGCATCTTTAAAACGGTGACCGATCAAATCATGAAAAACTGTTCTGTTTGAACGTTTCCTTATGCAACACGAATACTAATATTAATATGATACAAATGCTGGTCAAATGAATAAAGCGTTATGGAAGAGTATAACAGCGCTACATACCGGATCCTGCTGTTTTGTCCCGTTATTCCGGATTATTATGGCTTCATGTGATGTTCCTCCTCCGGTGACAGTGTGATAATAGTTAAAGCTGCCGGTGTTACTCGCGTTCGTGTGCGTTTGGAGGAAAGGGAGGGAGTAAAAGCACGACACGACGGGAGGAGGAGGAGGAGGAGAGGACGGGAGAAAGTGACCGTTTTGGACGCCGCCTACTGGTTACTGGTTACTGCGCCCTCAGATTTTTCTGCTGTTAAATCAAAGGCAAAAAAACGCGTGCTGACGTCATCGACGTGACGCAACGGTGACCTTGAGTTAAATATAAAAGGATACTACATCAAAATGTTGGAGAGCCCTTTGGATTGAGGAATACACCCCACTTGTTGCCAAAAAAATACTGAATAATTAATATCTGATTTAATAATTTAATCGTGTAGTTTGGATTGTCAGATGTTCATAATGCTGTGTGGGATGAATGTCACGAGACCCGTCAAGAACATGTTCTAGTCATATTGTACTACAAAATAAATTATATTTTGATTTTGCATAAAGAAAAGACTAAGCCTATTTTTATGTCCCTAGAATTTTTGCATTGTGCATTTTTGCATTAATTTTTGCATTAATTTCTTGACAAATGAGCACGTTTTTAAAAATTCATATATATTAAAAATTAAAATAATAATTACTGCATTAAAATTTAAAAATCAAATATCACCATGATGTACAAATATTGTGGCATTTAATAATAATAATGGAGAGGATAAAATTATCATGGATTCAATGCAAAAAAAAAAAACAAAACAGCATTCTTGTAACAAATATATATATATATTAATATAATATAAAATATATAATTATATATATATAATATATATATACACACACACACACACAGATATATACATATATATGTATATGTGTATATATATGTATACTCATAATCTTAAGAAAATATATATATATATATAACATTTCTTAAGATTATGAGAATGTGGTTTTATTTTTATTTTGCACTATTATCATTATTATTATTATTATTATTATTAAATGCCGCAATATTTGTACATGGTGATATTTGATTTTTAAATTTTAATGCGGTAATTATTTTAATTTTTTAAAAATTGTAAAACAGTGTTATTGTATAAATCTTTTGAATAAATACATTTTTGACCATTAAGATTTTTTTTTTACACTTTGCAAAATGTATATATATAGATTTTATATACACACATAGTTTTTGTATTACATAAAAAAAAAAAAAAAAAAAAGCAATGAGGATCGCCACAGAAAATATTGGGAATAGTAACAGAGAAAGATCTGGAAGCATTACAGTAATGAGAGTTGGGGGATAAAATGTGCTTGTCTTGAAAATGCCACAATAAAAATTATTAATGGCTTCATTTTCCTTATGCAAAATATAATTTCTGCCTGTTTCTTTAATATAAGTTAATTTCATACATTTTTTCATTTGATTTTGAGGTCAAATATGACCCCTTTCAAGAGGTTACACGAGATTCAACCACATACATGAAATGTTTTGATTGTTTCTTGATAAAAACACTAAAAAATAACATGTAACAAACACTCGTGGCTCATTTGACACAGTGTAAAGGTGCTACATTGTGTCTCACTGCAAATAAAATCCATCTGCTGGACACTGAGTTCCTGAGAGGCACAAGAGAGAGAGAGAGACATCATTCAGACAGACGCTGCTCTGAGACCCAGTCCTGTGAGAAGACACACTGTATGTCTGTGTGTGTCATTGTGTTCGTCTCCAGTGCTGCTGGTGGGAGTTAATGTCATGTTCTTGGCATCCACACTCATCATGATCATGTGTGTGTGTCAGCTGGACTGAGGGTCTGCAGAGGTAGCTGATGTCTCCAGCCCGACTCGCTTTAGTGATTCTTCATACTTCCTCTTTCCCAGAGTCACTATGTCCTCTACTTCTTCCGCCAAGTCCCGCCTACCACTGTCCACCAGCGCTTTCATCAGCCGTTGCACCGCCCCAGGCCCCGCCCCCTGCTGCCCTCTCGCCCAATGAAAGAGCATCGCCAATACCTGGGCCCCAAAGTTGTCCCTGACAAAACAAACACATTTTATTTGTATTACTATTTATACGCAATTTATATTTATTCGCAATTCTTAATTTATTTGTTAAAATGATCTGTTTCCTGTTATTGTACACAATGTTTGTCGTGTGTACATCATGGCGGTATTTGATATGCTGCCTTTAATTTATGATTTTAATTTTAAATAATTACAAAAACAAAAACATTAAGATTTTTGCGCTGCACATTTTTGCAATAATTTCATGACAAATAAGCACTTTTTTTTACCCCCAAATGATCATTGATGCAATGAAATGGGGGAAAAACATACAAATATTAAAACAAAATATTTTATATATATTATATATATATATATATATATATACACACACACACACACGCACACAATTTTTGTCATATCAATTAAAGCCTGGATGGATATAACAAACAAAATCAAATAATTATATATTTAAATCAATAATAATTATATATTTTTAATTAAGTAAATAATAATAAACAATTATATATATAATGAAATGTTGTGATACATAAAAATAAATTTTTGCACTGATAACAAATAAGCACTTTTAACCCCCAAATTTCATTATTGTTGTCAAACAATTATAACGATATATATATAAATAAATAATTACCATCACCATTGAAAATAATGGTAATAGTAAAAGAGAAACCTCTGGAAAAATTACAGTAATGAGAATTGGTGGATAAAATGTGATTAAATAAATTAAAATACAAAATACATTATAAAATACATTAAAATGTGAGCCAAAATAAATAAAGCATGCAATTATTCATATAAAATGAAAAATGACATTAATTGTGGTATAAATGTCATGTCATATGCCTTGATATAAATACATGTATTTTGTGCCTCATTTATTCTTTATTTTTTTGCATTTTTATTGATTTCAACACTTCAGAATTCCTTTAATTATTCATAATTTATATCATTTTGTCTGCTATATTGTTGCTTAATAGATCATTTATTGAAATTGGTAACACTATTTTTTATTTTGCATTGTCCTTGTTACAGGTTACATATACTTACTATAGTAATAACAGTAAATTAGGCACAACTAACCGTAAACCAAACCCTAACCCTATAGTTGTTAATTAATGTTACTCAAATGTATAATTACAGTGTAACAAGGACAACATAAAATGAAGTGTAACCTTGAAATTTAACTTGATTTGAGAGATACTGGGGTATGGGGTACAGACTACACAAAAGGACATAGAGAGCTTGACAAAATGAGCATGCAAGCGTGTGAATGTGTACCGTCTCCTGCAGTGTCCCAGATGGCTGAGTGATCAAAATAAAACACTCAAAATTCACCATTGCTGCCTTAATTTCTTTCCTCCATCACTCATTTTCACACTGCCTCTCTCTTTCTCTGTAATGAGAATTCTCTGACATCTGTGATTGAGCAAACCACTTTCGAAAAAAACAAACATTGAACTTATGATATTTGGTTCTGTAAACGGTCCTAAAAAGCTCATGAAATCGGAGCTGATAGCCTCGTGGTCAGCGCTCCGACATGTAGCACGGTTGCGCTTCAGGTGACCCGAGTTCGAGTCCCGGCTCGCGGACGTTTCCCGATCCTGTCCCCCACTCTCTATCCCTCTTCACTTCCTGTCAGTTCTCTACTATCCTCTCTCAATAAAGGCAAAAAAGCAAAAAAAAAAAAGAAAAGCTCATGAATATTAATGAGGTCAAACTGATCTGGCTTGGTAATAATTCCTGGACTGTCCAGTCATAGGATGTAAATATAGCTGCAATTATCAGGGTTCAAGCGCTTTAAGGCCTTTAAGCACATGCGTAAAAAGGTATGTTTTAATTAGCAAGCATGTAACCATCTCGATCATAGATGGAAAAGACCATTTACAGCAAATACAGGCAATTTACCATAGGAAATATATAGTTTTTAAAGCTTTTTAACAGTTATCGAGGTTGAGCCAAAAACCTAGGACTAGTTCGCTAAAGTTTTTTTAAAAATAATCTTCAATATTTAATGAATGATTCAATGGACAGCAGCAAAAATTGTGCAATACACAATACTTTACGCACGTGAAAAACGGGAAGGCGGTGGCTGATTTCTTTCGAATTTCTCAAAGGCCTCTAAGGTCATGAGTCAAACAGGCCCAGCGAGTTTCGTTCCGATCGGCCTCCGTTAACCTTGTCTGATAGCTGCTCAAACTTCTTTTTGACGATGCCGGCCATGTTTTTCGAGATGCGTCAATGTCCTCATAGGCAGTCATGGCACCTCGGACGAAGACACGGGCATGCCCATTTTGAAGTCAGTTGGACTAACGGTGAAGTAGTTATAGCCGTTTTCAAGTTTTTTTCCTGTTATAGCGCCACCAAGTGGCCAGTCGCCATGTCCTTTTTCACACGACCACAGAATGAGCTCTTACATAGGTGTACTAAGCTTGGTGAAAATATCTCATTCCGTTCACGAGTTATAGCCATTTTAGTAAAAGTGGCTCCACCCACTTCGAACGTTTTGGCGGCCCTTAGGGACTATGAATCAGAATTTCAACTTTTTGTTGGTGATTATTGACAATCAGACTCCAGACAATCTCGCTGCACTGGTTTGGACTAGTTTGCAAAAGTAGGTTTTTCCAAAAATCCGAAATACCCAAAAATTTCAGCCAAGGATTGAGCCAAGGATTCCAACGATATAAGACACTTGAGCCTACGCCTAACGGTTTAGGAGTTATGAGCCATTTCATACTTTTGACTGCTGTAGCGCCTCCATCAGGTCGATCAGGCGAGCCTTGGTGACGTTGTATGTGGTGTGAGTACTACCAGCCCTCAAAGTTTCAATTCTCTACAACTTACGGTTTAGTCTGCCTGATCACTTTTAGGGGAGAATGCTGATCCTTGGAAATTTTAACAATTACAATGGGGTTTCAGTTCAGCGCTACGCACTTGAACCCCTAATTAATATCCAATGAGTCAGTGTTCACATATAACCTATTTTTTTTGGGGGGGGATACAAAAATATAATACAATTTATGTCTAATCTGTTATTACTGTCCTTTTAAAATCTGAAATGATTGCATCATTTGACAACAGTGAATGCCACGCAAATTGTTTCCCAAATATTATGCATTCATTCTGCCTCAGACTTACTAATCGCCAGAATTGTTAAGTGGACCTGAAGATCACGTGCTGTAAAATCTGTAGTAAATCTGTCCTATAATAAGACTGAATGTGCTGTTGGCCTCAGCAGACATACTGCGCCATCTGCTGGCGGCCTCTTTCTACACTCCCACCGGCTCTGATCCTATGCCCACCTGTGTTGGTTTCGGATCCGTTCCAGCTGGTCGTAGCTGATGCCCAGGCTGATGCCGATATTCTGCCACTCTTGGTTGATGCGTAAGGAGATGGACAGCAGGTTGGTCTGCGTCAGATAGCCGCTCTCCGGGTCGCCCAGGTTCAGCTCGCCGGAGATGTTCCCATCACAGTCAGCGTTCTGTGTGTGGAAATATTATGAAACAATTCTTATTCATCTGTCATAGTTTAAATTCTAGACAAGTTCAAATTTTTCTCATGAGCTCTGTTCCAAACACTAGTGAGCTGCCTGTCTACCGTCTGCATAGGCAGCATCCTAACCAGCATCGTTATATTTATCGTCCTTGGTGTGAACAGGCCTTTAGGAGCGAGGTATCTTATAATACAAAATATAGCATTGTACAACACAACACAGCATTATGCACTGGAGTTAGATCATTGAGATGGCTCACAGGAATCCGCAAAGGAAGCGTCGCCATCCACTGGTTGTCGTGACCTTTTCTTTTACTTGCTACTTCTTCTGGAAGATCATTAGGCACTTCACCCCTGTAAAATGAAACCTGGAAGGACACGCATCTTATTACAGGAGAGGTAAAACTGAAAGTGATAATCATCACAACATCATCATCATCATCATCATCACATCTGATCAGATCACATTTGAAGTCAATTTGCAAAGCTATATGTTTAACCAATGAGATTCCACCGTGGGAGGAGCTAACAAACCCTGTCTCACCTGTCCTCTCACGGTGCCCTGCTGTGGGTGGGTCGGGCACACATGGACCTCTTTAATGTTCTTCAGGTGAGAGTAAAAGGTGAATGAGAGTCTGCCATCTTTACAGTCAGGACGGTCTGAGGACACCATTCGGGTTAACTTTAATATGTTTAATAGTTTGCATCTATTCATGCTGTATAGGTTGTGGTGTGTTTCTTGTTGTAAACATGTATGTGTCCACCTGCGCTGATGTCAATGCCTCTCTCAAAGCCAGCGAAAAACTGCTCTCCCTCCAGCAGGATACACAACTCAGACGGCTGAGGACCTTCATACTGCTCCGACAGAGACGTCAACCTGCTTTCAGCCTAAAGAGAGACATGAAACAAGGACTGCTTATGGATGTTTGTTTCTGCCAATGAATAAAAGAAAAGGTAACTGTAACTTTTTATCTCACAATTCTGACTTTTTTCTCAGAATTGTGTGATATAGTCGCAATTGCGAGTTATAAAGTCAAGTCGGAATTGCGAGTTATAAAGTCGGAACTGCAAGTTATAAAGTCGGAATTGCGAGTTTTAAAGCCAAGTCGGAATTGCGAGAAATAGAGTCGGAATTGCGAGTTATAAAGTCAGAATCACAAGTTAAAAAATCAGAATTGCGAGTTATAAAATCAGAATTGCATGATATAAAGTCAGAATTGCGAGTTATAAAGTCAAGTCGGAATTGCGAGAAATAAAGTCGGATTTGCGAGTTATAAAGTCAGAATTGCGAGTTATAAAGTCAGAATTGCGAGTTATAAAGTCAAGTCGGAATTGCGAGTTATACAGTCAAGTCGGAATTGCGAGTTATAAAGTCAGAATTGCGTGATATAAAGTTGTAATTGCGAGTTATAAAGTCAGAATTGTGAGTTATAAAGTCAGAATTGCGAGTTATAAAGTCAGAATTGCGTGATATAGTCAGAATTGTGAGTTATAAAGTCAGAATTGCGATATATAAATTCAGAATAGTAAGTTATAAAGTCAGAATTGCGTGATATAAAGTTGTAATTGCGAGTTATAAAGTCAGAATTGTGAGTTATAAAGTCAGAATTGCGAGTTATAAAGTCAGAATTGCGTGATATAGTCAGAATTGCGTGAAATAAAGTCAGAATTGTGAGTTATAAAGTCAGAATTGCGTGATATAAAGTCAGAATTGCGAGTTATAAAGTCAGAATTGCGAGATATAAAGTCCGAATTGCGAGATATAAAGTCCGAATTGCGAGTTGTAAAGTCCGAATTGCGAGTTGTAAAGTCCGAATTGCGAGTTGTAAAGTCCGAATTGCGAGTTGTAAAGTCAGAATTGCGAGTTGTAAAGTCAGAATTGCGAGATATAAAGTCAGAATTGCGAGTTATAAAGTCAGAATTGTGAGTTATAAAGTCAGAATTGCGTGATATAAAGTCAGAATTGCGAGTTATAAAGTCAGAATTGCGAGATATAAAGTCAGAATTGCGAGATATAAAGTCAGAATTGCGAGTTATAAAGTCAGAATTGCGAGTTATAAAGTCAGAATTGCGTGATATAAAGTCAGAATTGCGAGATATAAAGTCAGAATTGCGTGATATAAAGTCAGAATTGCAAGTTATAAAGTCAGAATTGTGTGATATAAAATCAGAATTGCATGATATAAAGTCAGAATTGCGTGATATAAAGTCAGAATTGCGAGTTATAAAGTCAAGTCGGAATTGCGAGAAATAAAGTCGGATTTGCGAGTTATAAAGTCAGAATTGCGAGTTATAAAGTCAGAATTGCGAGTTATAAAGTCAGAATTGTGAGATATAAAGTCAGAATTGTGAGTTATAAAGTCAGAATTGTGAGTTTTAAAGTCAGAATTGCATGATATGAAGTCAGAATTGCGTGATAAAGTCAAAATTGCGTGATATGAAGTCAGAATTGTGAGAAATAAAGCCAGAATTGTGAGATATAAAGTCAGAATTGCGTGATATAAAGTCAGAATTGTGAGTTTTAAAGTCAGAATTGCATGATATAAAGTCAGAATTGCGAGTTATAAAGTCAGAATTGCGTGATATAAAGTCAGAATTGCGAGTTATAAAGTCAGAATTGTGAGTTATAAAGTCAGAATTTCGTGATATAAAGTCAGAATTGCGAGTTATAAAGTCAGAATTGCGAGATATAAAGTCAGAATTGTGAGTTATAAAGTCAGAATTGTGAGTTATAAAGTCAGAATTTCGTGATATAAAGTCAGAATTGTGAGTTATAAACTCGCAATTGTGAGGAAAAAAAAAAAAAAGTCGCAATTACCTTTTTTATTTTTTATTTAGTGGCAGAAACAAACTTCCGTACTGCTAAAAGTGTAGTGTATAATTTTAATAAAAAAAAAAAAAAATGCTTATCCTACCTAGCCTATAATTATAAAGAAGTTCATAAACTGACTTCCTGGAAAATGAATGTCACAGACTTTGAGGGTGGACTCTTTTGACTCACAAGACCGTCACACTGCACTTTTTATTACACTGACTTCCATTCATACGCATGTGTATGCAGGAGACAGGAAACGCAATGCGAATTTTGAAGCGTTCCAGTGTCCGTAGAAATTTCGTATGCTCAAAGTCTAGTGTGACCACGGCATAAGTAAGCAACGGCCTACCCAGAACACCCTAGAAACAACATAGCAACCACACACACACTCACCTTGTCAGACGGCAGGCACTGCAGCAGAACCTGCTCTGGGTCGCTTTTTCTCTGAAGCGCCAGGAATCGAACCCGGAACTGTTTCAAGCGTTGATACATCTTCCTGACAACCCCACTAACACACCTGTGAGTGGTGTACCACAACCAGTACCTGAACACACACATGTGACACTGAAGACTAAAATAATTGTTTTCTACGTGAATACACAATATATTCACATAGAAAACAGTTATTTTAAATTGTAATAATATTTCACATTATTACTGTTTTTACTGGATTTTTGATTAAATAAATGCAGCCTTGGCGAGCAGATGAGATTTCTTCGCTGCTCACCATGAGAAGTGTGTGATTGAGAAGACGGCGTAGATGTGCGTGACGTAGAGCGACACCTGAGCGGTGATGTCAGTCCAGGTGTGGGCCGTGGGGTCACCGTGCATCAGGTGCAAACGGGACATGTCCACCATGTGTCCTGAACACACACATATGAACCTAAAACATTCATCTGCAGTACACACTGCTTTGTTCCGAATGAACAATCAGTAGCACACTATCATACTACTCATGCTAGTTTTGCAGTGTGTAAACTGAGCAGTTTAATACCAAACAACACTGTATCCCATGACTTGACCTTCCAATTTCAGACAATGACTAACAATATCAACTGTGATTTTCTTGAATTGGATACCACTTGCTAAATTAAACAAATATCTATATTATTTTATAAATCTTGAATCTGAAATGCTAAAACAATAGATCTAGTGTTGAAAGTAAAGACTCAGTATTGTATGTAATAAGCACATTGTACACATTCCTCATTTGTTCAACAGCATTAACGCCCAGAATAAGTTAAACCGCTAATGTCTGTAAATGTAAATCTCAGGCAGGAACGAGTCTCTAATAAGATTAAGAACTGCTCAGTTTAATGATTAAACAGTTTCCTAGAAAGAAGTGAACGTGATGCAATACCGGTCACTCCAGGTGGAAGAGGAACCTGCACTCTGATTGGCTGAAGGAAGTGCATGCTGGGAGTTTGAGAGAGGCATAGCAGTGGGCTGGCGCTCGCTTGAGGGTCTCCGGTCAGGTCCTGCACCTCAGAAAGCGCCACCTGCAGGACCTAAGGGGGAAAAACAAATATATAAACAGAATTGAACAATATGTGATCAATGATTAGCATCAGAGCGATTAACTCCTTATTAGAAGCAGTGTTTTTTTTTCCAATTCAAGCCAGAGTTTATTATAGTATATTCATGTACAGACCTGCAGTGTGACCGTACGTGTCCCTGTTGTGCACTCTGGAGGGAAAGTAAGTTTGATCCCCGGGTCAAATTGAGATACCAGCAGCGCCCCCTCTGGGGACACGGAGCAACTGTCCAGGAAAGGACGAGAGACGGCCACGAACCACGAGAACTGCGACACACTGCAGCAGGCCAACTACATACACACACACACCACCAGAATATATATATGTGTGCAGTAATGCTCTCATGACGGTGTATGGTGGTTCAACAATATGAAACGTAACGTTTGACCGAGAGAGATCTGATTGGCTCACCCGCGCTGGACGGCCCCCTGGCCTGCAGCTGTGTTTCTCACTTCCTCTCCTGGTCAGGGTGGGCAGTGTCGTCCAAGACTGACCATCAAACCTGCGAACCGCCACATCACCTTTCCGTGCTTTACGATACGGGATACACACTTCTACCGGCTACAAGAGTGACAGGGTGACAGAGACACAGGAAAAAAAATATTATAATTATTATATTTTAATAATATTCATATATTTATTAATTTTAATAATTAATTTATTATATATATTTTTTGTTCATATATTATTAATTATAATAATACAGTATTTTATTAATTTATAGTTTTAACTGTATTAGTTATTACTTATAAAACAGCTTTTTCACTATAAAAATTATTATATTTTATTCATATTCAAATATGTATTAATTATAATAATTCATTTATTAAAGTTCATATATTATTAATTATAATACTGAATTTTATTAATTTATAGTTTTAACTGTATTAGTAATTACTTATACAACAGTAGCTTTCTTTCACTATAAAATTATTATAATTATATTTTAATAATATTCATATATTTATTAATTATAATCATTATTTTATTATATTTTATTAATATTCATATATCTATTCATTATAATAATTTATTTATTATATTTTACTTATAATAGTTCATATATTATTATTATAATAATAATACTGTATTTTATTAATTTATAGTTTTAACTTTATTAGTTATTAGAAAACAGGAGCCTTCTTTCACTATAAATTATAATATTTTATTCATATTCATATATTTTTTAATTATAATAATACTGTATTTTATTAATTATAGTTTTAACTGTATTAGTTATTAGAAAACAGGAGCCTTCTTTCACTATAAAAATATTCTAATAATATTTTAATAATCATATTTATTTAATTATAATATTTCATATATTATTAATTATAATAATAGTGTATTTTATTCATTTATAGTTTTAATTGTATTAGTTATTACTTATAAAACAGGAGCCTTCTTTCAGTATAAAAATTATTATAATTATTATATTTTAATAATATTGCTGTCAAATCGATTAATTGCGATTAACAAAAGTTTTTATTTTTTACTATTTATGATATTTAACTGTATTATTTATATATCATAAAACATGCGCTTTTTCAATAAGGATTTATATAAATATAAACAAAAATTACAACCTTCTCAAATGTGGCTCCATGTGGGCAGAGCTCCAGCTGTCGACTCAACAGGATGTCATGCTCCTCTAGCCACACCCACTTCCTGTCTGGTCTCCTCTCCGCCCACTGGAGTTGTGTGACCAAGCTTACGCATCTCCGTGGAAACAAGAGCTCCGCCCCTCCAGGAAGGAACACGTGACAACCAGCAGGTGATACTTGAAAACTGATGAGGAGAGAAGAGTTACATTTGGAACATTATAAAATGTATACTGCAGTGCATACTATTATATATTATACTAGTGTGCAGAATGTAACTATAACAAAGAGTGCTGCGCTACATTATTGTCATCACATGGCCTAGGTATTCTGCATGTTTAAATCTGAGCGTGTTTGTTAAATGAAGGTGGGCTCAATTCACCTGTGCTGCTCGAGTCCGAGGTGCAGCTCCGGGATCTCAGAACATTCCAGAACTATAAAACACAAACAGTGTCACTGGGGTCAAACAGGCTTAGTTTGTTTGGGTTTCATTCATCAATGAGAAAAACTTCCAAAATACATGATGTAATCCTAACAGATAAAATATTTCATTACTATAATTCATGGTAAGCTAGATTAAAGCAGCAGCAGTGAGAGTCGACAGTGACCTGGGGTCACGTGAGCGAGCGGTGGGGGCGTTGGGGGGCGGCCCAGTGGGTTGTTCCTCATGTCCAGTTTGTCGAGCAGCGGGAGGGAATGCAAACATTCTGGAACACTCCTCAAATCATTACTCTGGATCACTAGCTGCCTCAGCGAGCGGAGAGATCCTGAGAGAGAGAGAAATAGCCATTCGGTTAGTTTAACTTCTGAAATACAGTGTCACAAACACTAGATTTTTCCTTCAAATCTCCAATTCTCACTCAAAAATAGTTGTTTCTACTGTAGCTAGCATAGTTTAAAAATAATTAACGGCAGTAGATGGTTGTTTAGTGTTCTTCAGAGACTCATCAGGACACATTAGGGTTTACACTACAAATGTAAAAGTGTTTGAGTGGTTTGTGTATTTATTTAGCTATAGTTTGGGGACATCCTATAAAAATAATCTATAAAATAAATATTTTGTTTTTGTTTTTAAAAGCATGTGTGTTTTCATCACCCAGCGTCTCCGGCAGCGCTCTGAGTCTGTTATTTGAAAGCTCCAGAGTTTGTAAGTTCTGTAGTTGGCCCAGTTCTTCTGGAAGTCTCTCCAGGAGGTTGAAGGATACATCCAGCTCCTCCAGCCTGCAGAGGAGGCCCACTCCCTGGGGCAGATCCACCAGCCTGTTCCCCAGCAGACTCACCCGCCGCAGGGATGCCAGCGCTCCCAGACCCTCCGGCAGACCCGTCAGTCGATTATGACACAGCAGGAGCTCGGAGAGGTGAGAGAGAGATAGAATACAGGGAGGAAGAGAGGAGAGACAGTTGAAGGAGAGATCCAGGTGAACGAGGAGAGACAGAGAGGAGACGGAGTCAGGGAGAGAGGAGAGGAGGCCAGGGAGAGGGTCACCCTGGGGGTCATGGAAACGGTGTCCTTGAAATAAAGAGAGAGAATATCAACACATGAAAAAGGTTAGACAGACGGACGGAGATAGACAGACAGACAGACAGACAGACAGATAGATAGATAGATAGATAGATAGATAGATAGAGACAGACAGATAGATAGACAGATAGATAGACAGATGGATAGATAGATAGATAGATAGATAGATAGATAGATAGACAGACAGACAGACAGATGATAGATAGATAGACAGATGGATAGACAGACAGATGGATAGATAAATAGACAGACAGACAGATAGATGATAGATAGATAGATATAGATAGACAGAGAGACAGACAGATAGATAGATAGATAGATAGATAGATAGACAGAAAGATAGATAGATAGACAGACAGACAGACAGACAGATAGATAGATAGATAGACAGACAGAGACAGACAGATAGATGGATAGACAGATGGATAGACAGATAGACAGACAGATGGATGGATACACAGATAGATAGACAGACAGACGGATAGATAGATAAATAGATAGATAGATAGATAGATAGATAGACAGACAGACGGATAGATAGACAGATAGACAGATGGATAGACAGACAGACAGATGGATAGATAGATAGACAGACAGACAGATGGATAGACGGATAGACATAGACAGACAGACAGACAGACAGACGGATAGATAGATAGATAGACAGATAGACAGACAGACAGATGGATAGACAGATAGACAGACAGACGGATAGATAGACAGACAGACAGATGGATAGACAAATGGATAGATAGACAGACAGACAGACAGACAGACAGACGGATAGATAGACAGACAGTGTATGTTTGTGTGTATATATATGTGTGTGTGAATGTAGGTAAATAATTAATCTTGTGTGTATTCACCTCTGATAGCCAGAGAGCGCAGCTGTGTGAGTCGGGGCAGGACGCGCAGTGCACTCTCTAGCGCCCCCTGATCCTCTGATCCCAGTCTGAGGTACTGCAGGTCTCTCATCTGCTCCTGAACACGCTCCCAGAACACAGGAAGAACCTCTCCTCCACCCCGATACACATCCAGAACCAGCCGCCCCTCTGCCAGCACGCCATCCAGCCCCACCGACGGAGGAAGAGGAGGAGAGAGGCAGGGGAAAGAGGAAGAAGAGGACGACAAGATGGACGGAGCCCAGGTGTCCGTATGATCAGAGGAAAAAGAGAGTCCTAATGGTGGACTTTCCTTCAACTGCGGCTTCCCAAAGAAATCTGGTAAAGCCAGACCCACTTCTGTCCCCATCATCATCACCCTTCTTTCATCTGAAAAACCATCAATATGACCTTCTTCTTCTCTTCCTCCATCACTTGTGGCCAGCCACACTTTCTCCTCCACCTCTTTATTCTCCTCTCTCTCCATCTATTCTCTTTTTTCTTTCCTTCAGCCCCTCCTACAAACAACATATAGTGAGAAAAATGACGGAGAGATGAATCTGCTGCCTCCATCTTCACCGTGGTGGGATCACATCTCTAGACTGGTGACCATGTCCAGACAAGCCCCTGCGCTGGAGTGACAAAACATCATTCAGAAAGAAAGAAAGGTGTTAATTGGAAATGTTCAGAATCAATAAAAATGTAACAATGAACTGCAGTGAGTAAAATTCACGATCAGCACCTGAGCACCACCACTACTGATAAATATATTTATTAGATAGATAGATAGAAACTTTAGTAACTACAGTTTTGTCAAATTTTGATTTATTGTTAATGACAGTGGTTGCTAATACTAACTTATTGTTTTTAGTAACAATAACTGCATTATCTACGCTATTTTAGCGGTAACTAAGTTTACCATGGTAAATCACGGTAAAGGCACATTTCTCATTCATTCACATGTGGCTAAAACTAAATCACAGCTGCATTAAAGTAAGTAACAACATTTTTAAATACTGTGAAAACACTTAACTGAACATTTATACCGCATAATAAGTCATAGATCACAACAGTCTGACTGAATGATCACTTTACTCGTTAAACTGAGGGATAAACACTTACAATGCAGGATTTTAGGCGCGGATTTCTTGATGCACGTGACGTGTCTGTAACGTTCAAACAATATACGGTCTCGCGTATTATATGAAACTAACACTAACAGAAGCTAAATGTAATATTAATTTGATAAATCTACATATGTGGAATATAATAAGTTCACTTCCGTGTTTCATGCACATGTTTCGTGTTGACACACACACACACCGCGGAACTTTGAGCAAAAGGCGGGAGGAGATTTCTTAAAGAGACAGTGACAGCAAAAAAAATACACTAAATGTTAGTTTTAAAGGAATAGTTCACCCTAAAATGAAAATTAAATCATAATTTACTCACCCTCAAGTTGTTCCAAACCTGTATTAATTTCTTGTGTTGAACACCAAAGAAGATATTTTGAAGAATGTTGTTAACCAAACAGTTGATGGACCCCATTGACTTCCATACTACATATTCTATATGGAAGTCGATGGGGACCAGCAACTGTTTGGTTACCAACATTCTTCAAAATATCTTTCTTTATGTTAAGAAAGAACTTCATGCAGGTTTAGATTAGAACAACTTCTGTGACTAAATAATGACAGATTTTTATTTTTTATAATATAATATAATATAATATAATATAATATAATATATCTCACTTATCTAACATTCTGGTTGTGGATGAGAGAATGAAACGAAGCATCATTTTATGAGTGTCTTCCTCTGCTGTTGTTGTGTTTTTATGCATGTCTCAACATGTTCTGCTTTACCACCTGCTGAAGTGTGGGATTGGTTTAACCCACTGAGACTCCAGGATGAATCCGGGATAAATTTCCTTCTCATGAGGAAATGAAAGTGGGAGATGAGATGAACATCTAAGCATCCAAAGAATTTTATTTTGATGAGACAATAATGAACTCAATGTGTCTGACAAAGATATAAATGCATTTGGTTTTTAAAAGGACAGTCATGCACAGCACAGGGGTGAAAGGTGAGGTAGGAAGGTTCTGATTTGTATTGATTTGTAAAAATCCCTTGTATGCCAAATCATGTGCCGGGTTTGTTGGTCTTCAGAAGAAATGCCCAATGACTGACCTCACAAAAGTACCCAGGAAAATATTTTCCTTGAACTTCTGTTCAGTGCTGTCCAAATGTGGGCCAAAGGATACAGTTTTGCTGTTGTTATTTCACAACACACTTTTTAGGAACATTCGTTGAGATCTAAAAATATCCGCAGCAACAAACCACTTCGCACTTCGCATCTCCAGATTGAATCTGTGTTTGTTTGGATACAGTTTAGTGTCCTCCTACAGTGTGAAATGTCATAATTCTATTTTAAAATTATATAATAATAATTATTAATTATGTTATATTTTTATGTAATTAAAAATTATTAAAATATTATTTATAAAGTATTTTAAGCACTAATTATTATGCATGCAGTTTTTATGAGTTCATTTTAATTGAAAGACATGGAATATTTGCACTTTTAACCCTCTTCAGTCATTTTTGACGGAAAAATTTTACTTCTTTTTTTTTTTTTTTACTTCATCAGAATAGTACGAAGCTTGGTAAAGGTTTTAGCACTTGCTATATGAAAAAAAAAAAATCATGGACGATTTGAAAAGGTTAAATGGTCCTGAAAAAAATAGTCTCACTTGTATTGTTCGCGGTCAAAAATGGGTATTGGTATGGAGCACCGCACATGACATGCAAGAAAAAAAAGTAAATCACGTGCGCACGATTTACTATTTTGTTCCCTCAATTTGCTAAATCGTGCGCACGAATTACTATTTTGTTCCCATGATTTACTGTTTTGTTCCCTCATTTTGCTAAATCGTGCACACGATTTACTATTTTGTTCCCTTGTTTTGCTAAATCGTGTGCACAATTTACTATTTTGTTCCCTCGTTTTGCTAAATCGTGCCCACGATTTACTATTTTGTTCCCTCGTTTTGCTAAATCGTGCGCACGATTTACTAATTTCTTCCCTTGATTTGCTAAATTGTGCGCACGATTTACTATTTTGTTCTCTCGATTTGCTAAATTGTGCGCACGATTTACTATTTTGTTCTCTTGATTTGCTAAATCGTGCGCACGATTTATTTTGTTCCCTAGTTTTGCTAAATTTACTATTTTGTTCCCACAGTTTACTATTTTGTTCTCTCGATTTGCTAAATCGTGCGCATGATTTACTATTTCGTTCCATCGTTTTGCTAAGTCGTGTGCACGATTTACTATTTTGTTCTCTCGATTTGCTAAATTGTGCGCACAATTTACTATTTTGTTCTCTCGATTTGCTAAATCGTGCGCACAATTTATTTTGTTCCCTAGTTTTGCTAAATTTACTATTTTGTTCCCACGGTTTACTATTTTGTTCTCTCGATTTGCTAAATCGTGCGCATGATTTACTATTTTGTTCCCACGATTTATTATTTTGTTCTCTCGATTTGCTAAATCGTGCGCACGATTTACTCTTTTGTTCCCTCGTTTTGCTTAATCGTGCGCTTGATTTACTATTTTGTTCCCACGATTTACTATTTTGTTCTCTCGATTTGCTCAATTGTGCGCACGATTTACTATTTTGTTCCCACGATTTACTATTTTGTTCTCTCGATTTGCTAAATCGTGTGCATGATTTACTATTTTGTTCCCTCGTTTTGCTAAATTTACTATTTTGTTCCCACAATTTACTATTTTGTTCCCTTGATTTATAAATCGTGTGCGTGATTTAGCAAATCGAGGGAACTAATTAGTAAATTGTGCGCACAATTTAGTGTACTATTTTTTTTCCCTGCATGTCATGTGCTGGGCTCCTTACATTGGAAGCGAATTTCATCTAGTGGAAGCGTTTGGTACTGCACCCAAACAAAATCTTACTGAAAGCTCATATTTTGAGATATCAACCTCAAATTTGTTTAGATTTATGGTTTTGAGTTTCTCACAGTTTTAGAGTAAAACATGTTTTGGAAAATATATATTTAAAATAGTATTTTTATGCATTTTTCATAATAATAAATGTAAACTTCTATAACGTTTTTTAGTTTCACTTTTTTTTTTTTCTTTTTTACTTTTTTAACTTTTTCAGGAATAATCTACCAAGTGTCTTCTTTAAAAGAGACCAAACTTCAGTCTGTGCTCCAAAGCATTCAAGATTTATGACAATTTAAGTTGGAAATTTTATTTTCAGGTCTATAAATGGATTATAACTACTGCATAAATATCATTTAGTACCATAAAGTACCCCTAAAAATACAAATTATTAAATAAAAAACATTTTCAAACTAAAATATAGTACATACATTTCATTAAAATAAAAAATAAAAAATCAGTAATTTTTGATTACCACTCAAGCAGCACCAGAGGATTATAAAAAGGATTTTTTTTCCCCCACACAGCAGGATCTAGTGGAGGGAAAAATGAAAATAATAAATTGTGAAAAACCTAAAAGAAATGCTGCACAGGACATATGAACATTTTAACTTAAAATGCTAATGCTAAATTTTCAAAAAAAGTTCATATCAGTTATCGACATATCTCTTGCATGATAAATTTATTTAGTTTTTAATGTAGAAGCTCAAAGTGCAAAAATATCACTGACATTTAGCTACAACCTTCAGACCATTTTTAAATACATTTATTTGTTACATAACATATAACTTTATAACAGCTTATATAAATATGAACATCTAAATGTTATGAAAACTGTAACAAATGTGTTTTTGGACAAACTGTAATGTTCCCCACTGCCAGGCATGAAAAGAATTTCAGGAAAGATGCCGAGAATTTTGATTTGTGGGACTTAGATATGATGAAAACATAATTTTAGTTCATTTGTAGTGTGTCGTCCCTGTGAACCTTGAACTCTCTCACATCGCAAAACTCAAAACACATTTTTATGTGAGAATGTTCCCATGTAAATCATAAAAACATTGCAAACACAACAGTACACTGCAGGGTATTCTGTCCTTTACAATCCCCAGAGAAGACATATTTTTAAACCCATGTCATTTGGGAGGATCCCTGGTAAGATATGTTGTAAAACACTGTACAAAGGTGGAAAACACCACTCAAATAACATACAGTATAGCTGTTTATTGACACTGATTTAATAAGAATATACATTTTTGATGTTAAATACTATTGAAAGAATAAAACATATCTGTACTTAATGAGATAGGCCTATAGGCTATTTAATGGATTTTTTAGCAAAATTCAAACAGTATAACAATCGTACACAAATAAATATTTAAATATTTTATATATTTAAACTATTTTGACATTTAAAAAGCAAAATAACCTAGTCATTACGAGCTGAATTACGTCATAAGGCAAGAACAAATAAATAAATTCAATATAACAACACAACTGATAAGAGCGCGTGAACGCTGGACACATTCGAGGAAACATTTCAAATGACAGCTAAGAAAAAGGGGATGGGGTCCACGAGCGCAGCCTCTGATTGGCTGATAGCATCTCAGCCACGCCCAATGTCAATACGCCCCTCCCCAATGATGTTTGTGATCTGTTTTGTAATTATGACGGAGCTACCGTGTGGAGTACATCAAAACACCGGTCACTGTACGCAAAGTTATTTAACAAGCTAGCGGAGAAAACAGAAGTTCATTCAGGAGGCGTGTGTCAGTGATTGTTGATCACTTTAGAAACTTTTTAATCGCAAGACGTTAGTGTTTAGGTAGTTATAAACGTTAGAAGCTCCCTCCACTGTCATTTATGGATCGTAAACGAAAGTAACTGTAAATCCAGAGGGATTTATTAACTTTATTTGAAGGTTTTCCAGAAGATATCAACATGTTCCCTCTCGACTCTCCGTGGAATATCTCTTTCGCTGGCTGTGGCTTTTTGGGTATTTATCACATCGGAGTGGCCAGCTGTCTGCAGGAGCACGCGCCGTTTCTGGTGGAGAATGCGCGTCACATTTACGGCGCGAGCGCGGGCGCGCTCACGGCCTCTGCGCTGGTCAGCGGGGCCTGTTTAGGTAAACCCAGATTTATATGTTATTTAGCGAATAAAATATTCACAATAAAATGTTCTTAGTGCCATGGTAATACAGTGTTTTTGTTGGAATTTTAGTACCGTGGTGTATTTCAAAATACCATAATATCACCATGTTATACTATAACTGTAGCTCTACAGTGCTTTTTTGTATAAGGACATGTTTATAGATATTTTTCATGGTAAAAACATGGTATTATTTGATTGATTATTTGATTAAATACCATAAAACGTACTTTGACGGTACCAGATGGTAACACCATGGTATTTCTAGATTTAACATTGTACTGAAGTTCATGTACCATTTCATTTTATGGTTCTGCAAAGTACTTCCAAAAATACCATGGTATTACCATGGTACATGTTTAAAATACCATGGTATCACCATGATACCATGTCCAAAAAACATAAATATGAAATATTTTACAATTAACACACATTACAATAATGAGAATCTGAGGGGAAATGTGGTTAATTATCATGAAAATAATGTCAGAACATTATTTTCATTAAAATTAAATATTTTTTCCAGTTAAATAATATATTATTAATTTTTCTCGTATTACATTAATGAGAATTTGAGGGAAAAATGTGGTTAATTCTCATAAAAAATATGTCAGAACATTATTTTTCATTTTTGTCCAATTAAATAATACATCATTATTTTTTTCTCTCATTACAGTAATGAGAATTTGAGGGGGAAATGTGGTTAATTATTATGAAAAATATGTCAGAACATTATTTTCATTAAAAATAAGTATTTTTTCCCAATTAAATAGTAAATCATTATTTTTTATCGCATTACATTAATGAGATTTTGAGGGAAAAATGTGGTTAATTAGGATGAAAAATATGTCAGAACATTATTTTCATTAAAATTAAATATTTTTCCAATTAAGTAATATATCATTATTTTTTCTCTCATGTTATACTAAGGCACTTTTTTTGTTAGTGTACCATATGAATACCATGGTATATATCAAAGTACTATGGTATTATCATCAGTTTCGTCTTGTCTATGTTATCTCTGACCAAAGATTACACTTCATGTGTGTCATGACACAACATCCACCTGTTGCTTAGTGTCAGTGTGTGATCATTGACTGCTCCCTTTCTGGTCCTGTGACAGGAGAGGCTGGTGCCAACATCATTGACGTGGCTAAAGAAGCCCGAAAGCGCATCCTAGGGCCGATGCACCCCTCCTTCAACCTGGTGAAGATCATCCGGACCATGATGCATCGCACACTACCCCCCGACAGCTACAGCAAGGCCACCGGCCGCCTGGGCATCTCTCTCACCCGCGTGACGGATGGAGAAAACGTGCTGATGACACACTTCAACAGCAACGAGGAACTCGTGCAAGTGTGTACTTACACACACTCAAACACAAACACATCTTCATTAGCACTTTTTTAAAACCATAAACACACATTAATATCCAGTAGATTTAGTGATAATCAGCTCACATGACCTCCTAATACCCAGCTGTAAACAATCATGTATTCAGGATATTTACAGTAAATGCACATGATTTGGAATTAGATCACAGTATTATGGATTCATGTCCAAATCCCTTGTGTTTTTTATGTACAGGCGTGTATATGCAGTACTTACATTCCCGTGTACTGTGGCCTGATCCCGCCGACCCTGCAGGGAGTGGTGAGTGTCCAGTCATTATATAATTACCCATAATATTTATTTACAACTGCAATATGATTAGCCTGTCTGTGCTCACTTAGGTTTTTGCATGCAAAATGTGCAAGTCATCACGTGCTTGTTACAAATGTCACTAAATTTGCAGTACTACTGCTGGTTGACTAAACAAAAATGCAGCGGATTTGTTTTATTACATTATTTAAAAAATATATAACACATCAAAATAAAATTTGAATTTGAATGAAATGTTATGCAGTCACAATTCAGTTACAATGTTAATCTTTTTAAAGCAACAGCACACTATGACTAAGTCTTAGTTTATTTATTTAGAATAAGGTAGAAGTGATTACTATGGAAGCTTGTTTCCACCACTGAATAAAAATAAAAATCTCGCAATTCTGACTTTTTTTTCTCACAATTCTCACTTCTTTTCTCATAATTGCGAGATATAAAGTCAGAATTGTGAGTTTTAAACTCAGTCACAATTGCGAGAAATAAACTCAGAATTTCGAGATATAAACTCATAAAATCAGAATTGCGAGAAATACAGTAAAAATTGCGAGTTATAAACACAATTGCGAAAAATAAAGTCAGAATTGCGAGATATAAACACAGTTGCGAGAAATAAAGTCAGAATTATGAGATATAAAGTCAGAATTGTTATAAACTCACAATTACGAGAAATAAAGTCAAAATAGCGAGATATAAACTCACAATTGCGAGAAATAAAGTCAGAATTGCGAGATATAAACACAATTGCGAGAAATAAAGTCAAAATATAAACACAACTGCGAGAAATAAAATCAGAATTGCGAGAAATAAAGTCAAAATTGCGAGATATAAACACAATTGCGAGAAATAAAGTCAGAATTGCGAGATATAAACACAATTGCGAGAAATAAAGTCACAATTGCGAGTTATAAATACAATTACGAGAAATAAATTCAGAATTGCGTGAAATAAAGTCAGAATTGCAGGTTATAAAGTCAGAATTGCGAGTTATAAAGTCAGAATTGCAGGTTATAAAGTCAGAATTGCGAGAAATAAAGTCAGAATTGCGTGAAATAAAGTCAGAATTGTGAGATATAAAATCAGAATTGTTATAAACTCACAATTATGAGAAATAAAGTCAAAATTTTTATAAACTCACAATTACGAGAAATAAAGTCAAAATTGCGAGATATAAACTCACAATTGCGAGAAATAAAGTCAGAATTGCGAGATATAAACACAATTGCGAGAAATAAAGTCAAAATTGCGAGATATAAACACAACTGCGAGAAATAAAATCAGAATTGCGAGAAATAAAGTCAAAATTGCGAGATATAAACTCACAATTGCGAGAAATAAAGTCAGAATTGCGAGATATAAACACAATTGCGAGAAATAAAGTCACAATTGCGAGTTATAAATACAATTACGAGAAATAAATTCAGAATTGCGTGAAATAAAGTCAGAATTGCAGGTTATAAAGTCAGAATTGCGAGTTATAAAGTCAGAATTGCAGGTTATAAAGTCAGAATTGCGAGAAATAAAGTCAGAATTGCGTGAAATAAAGTCAGAATTGCGAGAAATAAAGTCAGAATTGCGAGATATAAAGTCAGAATTGTGAGATATAAAGTCAGAATTGTTATAAACTCACAATTATGAGAAATAAAGTCAAAATTTTTATAAACTCACAATTACGAGAAATAAAGTCAAAATTGCGAGATATAAACTCACAATTGCGAGAAATAAAGTCAGAATTGCGAGAAATAAACACAATTGCGAGAAATAAAGTCAAAATTGCGAGATATAAACACAACTGCGAGAAATAAAATCAGAATTGCGAGAAATAAAGTCAAAATTGCGAGATATAAACTCACAATTGCGAGAAATAAAGTCAGAATTACGAGATATAAACTCACAATTGCGAGAAATAAAGTCAGAATTGCGAGATATAAACACAATTGCGAGAAATAAAGTCAAAATTGCGAGATATAAACACAACTGCGAGAAATAAAATCAGAATTGCGAGAAATAAAGTCAAAATTGCGAGATATAAACACAATTGCGAGAAATAAATTTAGAATTGCGAGAAATAAAGTCAGAATTGCGAGTTATAAATACAATTACTAGAAATAAATTTAGAATTGCGAGAAATAAAGTCAGAATTGCGAGAAATAAAGTCAGAATTGCGAGTTATAAAGTCAGAATTGCGAGAAATAAAGTCAGAATTGCGAGTTATAAAGTCAGAATTACGAGATATAAAGTCAGAATTGTGAGTTATAAAGTCAGAATTGCGAGAAATAAAGTCAAAATTACGAGATATAAACACAATTGCAAGAAATAAAATCAGAATTGCGAGATATAAAGTCAGAATTGTTATAAACTCACAATTACGAGAAATAAAGTCAAAATTGCGAGATATAAACTCACAATTGCGAGAAATAAAGTCAGAATTGCGAGATATAAACTCACAATTGCGAGAAATAGTCAGAATTGCCAGATATAAACACAATTGCGAGAAATAAAGTCAAAATTGCGAGATATAAACACAACTGCGAGAAATAAAATCAGAATTGCGAGATATAAAGTCAGAATTGCGAGTTTTAAACTCAGTCACAATTGCGAGAAATAAACTCAGAATTTCGAGATATAAACTCATAAAATCAGAATTGCGAGAAATACAGTAAAAATTGCGAGTTATAAACACAATTGCGAAAAATAAAGTCAGAATTGCGAGATATAAACACAATTGCGAGAAATAAAGTCAGAATTGCGAGATATAAACACAATTGCGAGAAATAAAGTCAGAATTGCGAGATATAAAGTCAGAATTGCGAGATATAAAGTCAGAATTGCGAGATATAAAGTCAGAATTGCGAGATATAAAGTCAGAATTACGAGTTATAAAGTCAGAATTACGAGTTATAAAGTCAGAATTGCGACATATAAAGTCAGAATTGCGAGACAAAAAGTCACACTTACATTTTTTTATTCAGTGCCGGAAAGCTTCCATAGATTATAGTACTGTTCAAAAGGTTGGGGTCAGTATGAATAATATAGTATAAATACTTTTATTCAACAAGTTTTAATTGGATTAAATACTTAACTTATTCATGTATGTTTATTTAATGATGCAGGTACATGCTGAAGTGTATTACTGATGGTTAGGGGTTTGTTTAAATCACTCACTCAATATGAGCAATAGTGATGTTTGACATAGGAAACACCACTAAATTAAGGCGGAAATGTTGCTCAAATGCTGTAAAAGCTTGCATAACTATTACTTCAGTTTTTAAAAAGTTGTGTGTCATTGGGAAATGGGGAACTTCTATATTCAGTGGTGGTTTTGTAAAGAATGATGTTTTCATTTGGATTGTGCCAGGATAAATAGTGTTTTTGATGGTTTACTTTCTCTCATTTCCCCTCTAGTCGGATAAGTGACCTTTGCCAGCTTTCTGATCTTTGCTCTAGTTCTCTTGTTTTTCTTTGAGTTTTGTATTGTTTGTGAGTTTTTGAGCATTTCATTTTTGAGATTTGCTCCTATTTCCACTCATTTGTGTGTTTGTTAATGGTTGCTATTGTGCTAAAAAACTATTTTATGAAAAACTCCTTTAGACTCCCATTTGAAACTCCTTAAAAACTGCCAATGTTCTGCATCTGAAATGGATGAAATGTGTCCCACAATGGAAGTGCGTGTGTTTAAATGGCAGCTCTGGAATTAGTCACTGAAAGGTAAAAGGTGAAGCTGATGTCAGATCAGTGAGCTGGTGTCCATAAGTCAGTGTTTGGCACGTGGCTCGCCTTCCCTGCGTTCCCTGTCAGTGAATGAGTCAGTGTGTGTGTGTAGGCCGGGATTAGTGTATGTTTGCATATGTGCGTTGGCTGTGTGTGCGTTCCAACAAGAATCCTAAATAATGCGTCTGTGTGTGTGTGTCTGTGTGTGTGTGTTGCTCCAAATACCACAAGACTGCCAGCGCTCTGAAAGCTGCTGTTCTTTTCACTCTCACTGCAGTAAAACACCACATCTTAATGGTTTAATGTTCACCGTTCTTTCTCTCAGTTTTTTTCCCGTTTCAGTTTATTGATCATTATTGGCATGTCAAAAAATGCACTATTGAATTACCAAAGTTTTGCATACAGTGAGAAATAGAGCAAAATAAAAGAAATAAGTTTAAGTATTAACAAAAATACACAAATGAAATTAATAGCATCTAGTTGCATTCTTAATGTTTTGATTTTTATTTTTGTTAAATATATTGTTTAGTTCAGTTACTTTAATGCACTAAATTTAATAATTAAATTAAATTGAAGACAAGTAAGCATTATTTCCTCACAAATTAATATTATTGTAATGAGAAAAATGTAATTAATAGCATCTAGTTACCTTCTTAATTTATTTATTTTTCTTAAATAGATTTAGTTTAGTTAGATGCACTCTGCAATTAAATTAAATTAGATTAAATTAAATTAAAAGAAAGCCCTATTTCCTCACAAATTAATATTATTGTAATGAGAAAAATGTAATTAAATTAATAGCATCTAGTTATCCTTCTTGATTTATTTATTTTTGTTAAATAGATTAGATTAGTTTAGTTTAGTTAGATGCACTCTGCAATTAAATTAAATTAAAGACAATTAAGCACTTAAAAATGACAGATATTTTAAATTTAATTTAATTTAAAGACAAGTAAGCATATAAAAATGACCAAATTAAAATAAATAAATAAATTAAATTAAAGACAAGTAAACACTTAAAAATGACAGAATTTTTTAATTTAATTTAATTTAATTCATTTTAAAGACAAGTAAGCGCTTAAAAATGACCAAATTTAAAAACAAATAAATTAAATTAAATTAAAGACAAGTAAGCCCTTAAAAATGAACAAATTTTTTAATTTAATTTAATTTAATTTAATTAAAAGACAAGTAAGCACTTAAAAATGACAGAATTTAATTTAATTTAATTTAATTTAATTTAATTAAAAGACAAGTAAGCCCTTAAAAATGAACGAATTTTTTAATTTAATTTAATTTAATTTAAAGACAAGTAAGCCCTTAAAAATGAACGAATTTTTTAATTTAATTTAATTTAATTTAATTTAATTAAAAGACAAGTAAGCCCTTAAAAATGAACCAATTTTTTAATTTAATTTAATTTAATTTAATTAAAAGACAAGTAAGCCCTTAAAAATGAACGAATTTTTTAATTTAATTTAATTTAATTAAAAGACAAGTAAGCACTTAAAAATGACCAAATTTAAAAAAAATAATAAATTAAATTAAATTAAACACAAGTAAGCCCTTGAAAATGAACGAATTCTTTAATTTAATTTAATTTAATTAAAAGACAAGCACTTAAAAATGACTGAATTTAAAAAAATATTTAATTAAAGACAAGTAAGCACTTAAAAATGACAGAATTTAATTTAATTTATTTTAATTTAAAGACAATTAAGCACTTAAAAATGACCAAATTATATTATTAAATTATATTATTAAATTAAATTAAATTAAATTAAACAATGTTTAGAGCATTGTTAAGTGGTTGTTATGGGTGTTTACCTAGAAACATCACTGTTAGGATGTTTCTAGGTAAATTGAACAAAAAGAACTAACATTAGGAAAATAGAATAAATTAAATGAGTCATTTAAAAGAATAAAGACGAAAATAAAAGGTATCTCTCTGTGTCTCTGTCTTCCAGCGGTATGTGGACGGTGGCATCAGTGATAATTTGCCTCAGTACGAGCTGAAAAACACCATCACGGTGTCTCCGTTCTCAGGAGAAAGTGACATCTGCCCGCGGGACGTCAGCTCAACCAACATCCATGAGCTCCGCTTCACCAACACATCCATTCAGTTCACGCTGGCCAACCTGTACCGGGTCTCCAGAGCTCTGTTCCCACCTGATCCAATGGTAACACACACACACACACACACCTCTGGTGTTCATTTAACACTGTCTGCTGGATGTTCCCTGTTGAAATGGCCTAAAAATACTCACTGACTGACTTACGTAAGTGCTTTTCTTTTCCTCAGGTGATGAAGAATATGTGCAAGCAGGGATACAAGGATGCTTTACACTTCCTTAAGAAGAATGGTGAGTCATTTCTAAATGTTTCAGTTAATCAGATTTGTTTTTTCATGTCAGCATGTCCAGGACTAAATGAAGCAGAACGGTTGGTTTAGTCCTGATATGGGCAGGTATTACGGCTATCATGAGATGTTTGTGGAATGGCATTTATTATCTGTCTGCTGCTCACAGCTGTGTTGGTGAAGATTATTTTTTATCACCGCTGTAATGAAGCGGATAGTCGGATAGATGCCGAGAGCTTCACTGGAGTTAGAGAGACCTCTAGTGACCAATACTGACATAACAGATCCAGCCATGAGACTGTATTTAGCATTTTTTTAAATAAACATATTTGCATTAAATTGATATTTTTGTATGTTTGGCAGATACTTATCCAAAGTAACTTACATTGCATATATATCAATCAATCAATATCTTCAATACTTCAATTTAATTTATATATTTATATATTATATTTGTATATTTTCATATTTATATTTTAATGTAATTATGTAACTTTATATATATATATATATATATATAATTTTAATTTATATTTTTAATTTATATTATATTTATAATTATTTTATATTATAAATAGTTATTTAATTATATTTAGAAAAAATATATATTTATTCATTTAATTTATTGAAAAATATTTGTATAAATTAAATTAATATATACATACACTTCAAATATATATATGTGTGTGTGTGTGTGTATATATATATTTCAATTTAATTTATATATTTTTATATTTATATATAATCATATTTATATTTTACTGTAATTATATAACTTTATATATATATATATTATTTTAATGTATAATTTTTAATTTATATTATTTATATTTATAATTATTTTATATAATAAATAGTTATTTAATTATATTTAGAAAAAATATATTTATTTATTAATTTAATTTATTGAAAAATATCTGTATGAATTAAAATTAATATATACATACACTTCAATTTAATATATATATATATAAATGTAATTATATAACTTTATATATATATAATTTTAATTTATATTTTTAATTTATATTATATTTATAATTATTTTATATTATAAATAGTTATTTAATTATATTTAGAAAAAATATATATTTATTCATTTAATTTATACATATATTTTCTTTAAATATAATTATATAATTATATTATATAGTAGTTATATATAATTATATTTGAAAAATATCTGTATAAATTAATACATATATGTATACACTTTAATTTATATATTTTTTATATTTTTATATTTATATAAAATTATTATATTATATTTATTTTTTAACTTTATATATATATATAATTTATTATTTTTATTTGTATTAGTTATATTATAAATAAAGTTATATAATTATATTTGTAAAAATATCTGTATAGTGTGTGTGTATATATATATATATATATATATATATATACACACTTCAATTTAATGTATATATTTTTATATTTATATTTTAATGTAATTATATATATATATAATTTAATTTATATTTTTTAATTTGTATTAGTTTAGTTTATATTTTTTTATTTATATTAGTTATATTTATAATTATTTTATATGCAATGGGATTATTTTTCCAAATAACATTATGCAAATATTTGTGACCATCAGTCATTTGGCAGAATGTTCCTGCTATTTTTTTCACCATCTTTCACAACTGCTCTATAAAGGACGTAAAGTGCAATAGAAACTCCATAAAAAGTCCATACAACACTTTATTCCAAGTGCAATTACAATCCGTCCATTTAAGATCCATCTCAGATCTGTCCCTCATCATGTGTGTGTGTGTGTCTCAGGTCTGTTACAGTATCGAGGTCCACACCGTATGCTAGCCATAGCTGGTGAAGGGGCCGAGGAAGACTCTGATAGTGAGGATGAGGACGAGTCGGAGAACAGAGATGACAGAGAAACAGACTCCCACAATCTCGCCAGCATCGAGGAACACATCTATGAACACTTGCCTCCTAGAGTACATAAAGGTACTGACAGATTACAGGATGACGTTAACCACTTGATTATGGTTTAAAACAGCACCATGGAACTGCTATGGTAACCCTTTATGTCTTTGTAATGTGTTAGGTGTGGTGCTCTGCATTCACTGTCTTTGTGTTCTCTCTTCAGCACTAGTGGAGGCCTGTAGGGAGAGGCGGAGTCTGTTCCAGTCGCTAAGCAACATGCTGCCTGTCAGAATGGCATCTGCCATCCTGTTACCGTACACACTTCCTCTGGAATCAGCTCTGTCAGTGAGCATCAGGTAAAGACTTCATGAACACTCGAGCAGGTGTTCATTTAATTGCTTATTTCTGTTTATACCATGATATGAAATACTATTATATTCTAATATATGTATCTACACTTCTGTCAGACTGTTGGAGTGGTTGCCAGATATTCAGGATGATGTGGGCTGGATGAAGGATCAGACAGTGAAGCTGCTGCAGAGTGTTTTATCACATGCAGGGAGGAGCGTGTCACAGCAGGTGTCGGCTCGGTGAGAGAACACACACACGTGAAAACACAAACACACAAAAGGCAGTAAGAGCAGAAGATCAATGTCAAAGTCATTTTATATCATGCTATTGGTATATATCACAATAGTTATTTTTTCTGGAAACCACAAAAAGCTTTGTATATTGCGTAACCATGTGGCGATATATATATATACACACACATACACATATTTTGAATAATTGCATTGCAAACAAGCAGAGACGTCCAAACTGCATGCTGCAGTTCATTCAGGATAGATAGAGGTGGGTGGAGTTATTAGGTTTGACTGAGAGTTTGAGGATCCAATGGAGATACGAGGTTTAGTCACAAGCTCTTTTTAATTCGTTTCATTGGTAAAATATTAGTAAAACGCACAGACCATTACTAAGGTAGGTTTAGCGAATCAGATTAAATTTACACTCATTAATTGAAAAAAGGAGCCAGTACAGAACATTCTCAAAAATATTAACAAGCAGTTATTTCTCTCTCTCAGCTTTTCTTATCAGCTGGAATTGAAACATTCCCAGTCGGTCCCGGCCAGCTTTAGTGCGGCACGTCTGCTGCCATCCTGGGTCTATGGGGGCAGCTCCACAGTCCTGGACGCCATGCTGCGATTGGACCAGTACCAGCGCCAACTCCTGCCAGGCCTTTTCTGCATCAATCTGGACCTCCGGGGATCTTTCACCACCAGTTCGACCCACCCCAGTGCCTCAAACATCCCGAGCCATCAAGATGCAATGGAGGGTCTTACCATGCGTGCTGTCGGAGACCCTAACTCCAGTCTCCTCCCTTAACCTCCGGGCCTGAAAGACCATTATATCCCACAATGCACTGTGACGATGATGCCTAGAAACTTTTGAGTCAAATGTTTCAGTCTGCATCAGCAGAAAGAAAGCAAAATTTTTGAGAAGCTTGATTCTGCTGATGAGAAGAGCACATTCTGACTCCAGACAATTGAGTGTTCTATGAGAAATTCAAAAGAAAAAAAACAAAACAAATTGAGTACTTTATATTTATTCACAGCCGGAGAGATGTGTCTTATGGAAGCTTGTTTCCGCCACTAAATAAAAAAATAAAAAGGTAATTGTGACTTTTTATATTACAATTCTAACTTTATATCTTGCAATTCCGACTTTATAACTCGCAATTCCGACTTTATAACTCGCAATTCCGACTTTATATCTCGCAATTCCGACTTTATAACTCGCAATTCCGACTTTATATCTCACAATTCCAACTATAACTCGCAATTCCGACTTTATATCTCACAATTCCAACTATAACTCGCAATTCCGGCTTCATAACTCGCAATTCTGACTTTATAACTCGCAAATTCCAACTTTATATCTCACAATTCCGACTTTATAACTCGCAATTCCGACTTTATAACTCGCAATTCCGACTTTATAATTTGCAATTCTGACTTCATAACTCGAAATTCCGACTTCTTAATTACCAATTCCGACTATAACTCGCAATTCCGACTTTATATCTCACAATTCCAACTATAACTCGCAATTCCGACTTTATAACGCGCAATTTCGACTTTATAACGTGCAATTCCGAATTTATATCTCACAATTCCAACTATAACTTGCAATTCCAACTTTATAACTTGCAATTCTGACTTCATAACTCGCAATTCCAACTTCTTAATTACCAATTCCGACTATAACTCGCAATTCCGACTTTATATCTCACAATTCCAACTATAACTCACAATTCCGACTTTATATCTTTATAACTCTCAATTCTGACTTTATAACTCGCAATTCTGACTTTATAACTCACAATTCTGACTTTATATCTTTATAACTCTCAATTCCAACTTTATAACTCACAATTCTGAATTTATAACGTGCAATTCTGAGAAAAAAAAGTTATAAAGTCAGAATTGCGTGATAAAAACTTGCAATTGCAAGAAAAAAAGACTTTATATCTTATAAATATTTTAAAAAGATTTTATATCACGCAATTCCGACTTTATATCTCCCAATTCTGACTTTATAACTCGCAATTCTGAGAAAAAAAGTCAGAATTGTGAGATAAAAAATCGCAGTTACCTTTTTCATTTCATATTTAATGGCGGAAACAAGCTTCCATAGTATCTGGATGTATCTGGAAGCAATCCTGCATTCATTTCAAATTCCTCTCAGAATGTCCTTGGATGTGTGTTGCGTGTCCTGGTTCATCAGTATTTATGTTTTGAAGGATGGTTCGGCACGGCTGTGTGAACCTCAGCATAGTTACGAAAAAGTAAAGTAATCTGGATCGAAGGTGATCTACTCTGTATGTCTAAAGGTTTATGCATGTCGACTGATTAAAAGCAAACCATGTGACCATATGCCCTTGCAATGCAACCATCAATGCTGCTACCGTACTGTACTGTCATGTGATTGTGTGTTAAAAAGCATGTTTCTTGCCACATTTTTTCGTATGGCCTGTGCATTATTGATTGTCGGTTTTTGTAAACGGTTTGCCAGACACAGATTAAGATTAGTGCTGTACTGAGCTAATCTGTTAATCTATTGTAAATGCTTCAAAATCTGGGATTTGGCTTTAGTGTGAGCCAGACAGTAAAGTACACCTCCTAATCTGCACTTCTGCTCACATATCAAGTCATCAGTATTCTCATGTAAATGTTTAACAGACCTAATAAAGTTTTTGACATAAAATTCAATTGTATTTCTGGTTTATTTCAGGAAAAAAATTCAGGATATTAGGTTCAGCAAAGAATAATCTTGTCTTTTTTTACTTAAAAATGACACAATATGAATGTTAAAAGGTTCTCATTTGCCATCAGGTTGTAAAACCTTTTTTTAAAACTTATTTTTAGGAGTTCGTTTCATTTAGTCTTAGGCTATATTTTCCATTGCTGTTCCAAACTGTACGTGTCTGGGGAACGTTTGCAAACATCTCCTGACTTTTATAGCGCTGATTTTATAGTAAAGTAATAGCTATTCGCTATCCACTACGCCACAGCTCCGACAGACGGTCAGGTTCAAGTGCGTGGGAGTTTACTGCGTCATCATGGCCCTGCGTTTCTATTGGCTGATGAACTTGCGCCCGACTCCACGGCTCAGTGATTGTTCTTCTCTTCGCGACCGGCAGAGGGCGCGTTTTGTTCCTCCTGTTGCGCCTCTCCTCCCTTCTCTCCGGTCTGATATACTATTGGGGGTCCGATTCATTTGAGTGAATCGGTTCATTCGGATAATTCGTTTCAATGAACACTCCAGTTATCTGGGCATTTTATTGTTTTTGTGTTGTTGCTGTAAAATCGCTATGTTTTAGATTATTGATATATTATTATGTTGTTAACAACACTATTACATCTCTAGTGTGCGAATTATTAAATGATTTCAAGGGGACGGCTTTAATATGGATTTACTGTAGTATTTTTAAAGTGCAATCGAATGAGGTTTGTCTTAACTGAGAGAAAACAAACGAAAACCAAAACAACAACTTTTTTTTTTTTGAAACGCCTGTAGTTGTGATATAAAAAAATTTATACGAAACAGATAATATGAAATATTTAAATGTTTTGTCGTTTAAAAGTGCTTGAGCTGTTGCGAATCTCCTCAGAGATTCCTCCTCGATTGATTCACAACCCCGTATCGGTTCGAATGAATCATTGAAAAGAATCGGCTCAGAAGAACGATTCGTACGGGAATCGGACATCACTTGTCTGATGAACAGAAACTCCCCGGGAGATACCGAGGGAGGAAGATGGCGGCCACTGACCGTTCCCGGTCCGAAGCGGCGAAGCAGCGGCGGCAGGATCAGCTGCAGCGGTGGCAGGGCTCGGAGACGGATCGGACCGGGGCGGAGGCGAGGAACCAGTCCTCCGCTCCCGGAAACCGACGGGCCAGAGTGCGCTTCGCCCAGGGCGCTGTGTTTATGGCCGCCTGCTCCGCCGGAGACCGGGAGGAGGTGGCGGAGCTCCTGCGACAGGGAGCAGATATCAACCACGCCAATATAGACGGGCTGACGGCTCTGCATCAGGTATCCGGATCATGTTTGATTGTTTACACTGAAGTTTGACTCGGTTTTGAAACTTCTGAGAAAGTTCACAAACTTTTCTCTACGCCATTCTCAACTCATAGGTCGATGACAAGTAAGGATGTCTGAGATGATAAACTTGAGAAATCTCTTAAAAATCTAGTTTAAAATATATCTGCCAAAATGCTTTCTTTGTATTCATATTTCAGACATAAAAAAAAAAAAAACATTTAGGCCTATACCATTTTCTACATAAAAAAAAAAAGAAAAATGTGAAGTAAAAAGTACTCAAATATTACAATACATGGGTGTGTAAGCATTTTAATTATTGTTTTTAAACAGATTTGTGTCGTGATTCACATGGTTTTTAGGGTTACTCAATTTGACCCCAAAAAACATGCCTTTTCATAAAGAAGTCAGTAAAGAAAATTTAGGGTCTAAAGGGGTCCTCTTTGTTTTTGGGGGCTTCTTGTCACATGACAAAAAAATGGCTTCCTGCATGTTGGTTAGACCACACTGACTTTAATGTGGCGGACAATATTTTCTCAAATATTAATAATATTTTGAAACAATTTTTAAGACGTAATACTAAAAAATATTCCAAACTACTAAAGCCATTTTTTATCTTCAAAAAAAAATCAGTGTTTTAATAGTGTATTTTTTTTTTGTATGAATTGCATTTCTTAGTGTGTTTTTGATCATAATAGATTGTGAAGTGACTTTATCGCAAACTGTACAAATGCTTAAAGTCGACATGAAACGGAAGTTTTGATAGTCTTTTCTTCCCTATTGTGACGTATGTCTGATTAAACGCTTCTCAAACAAGAACAAATGTAGGGCGGGACTTGATTTTGTTCGTGGGGAATTGGTTTGCTATTGGTGGATCTCATGTGATTGACAGGTTGTCCCGCCCTCGTCATTAGAGAAGAGATGTCGCTGCAAGAGGGAGGGGAAGTTGTTTTCATTAAAGATTACGGGGCATATGAATTAAAAAAAATTATGCTGTGCACGGATAAATCATTTATAATAAATACTGCAATGTTCCATAAAAAACAAGAATTATCCATTTTGATTTCATGGTGACTTTAAATGGTCAAAGTCTAGAAATGCATTGGCTTTTTGGGTCTGAATGTCAAAATTGTATTATAATAGTACATAACTGTATTTCCAGCACAGATTTAGTTGTGGGCCAGATGTTGGTTTGCCTTGCTGGCTTGGTTTTGAGTTTGGACCAGAATTGTTGACGATGATGAATCTTTTGCCTTGATTTTCGATGTTGTTTGCAAGAGGTTCTTGCAGTAGCAGGGTAGCTGTTGTTGTTTTAATGATGTCCAGGGAGTGTCTTGGGCCCGTCCTGTGGCTGTCACATTTAACATGGCTACTGCCCACTTCTGACTCCAACATACCATCATCCAGGCTGAACTGGCATAGCAAGACTTTCCTCATATCTTCTGAGCTGCTTCACGGCTGGATGGAATTCATGTCGGCCCTTTTCATTTGGTGTTTGTTTTTGTTTTGTTCTTTTTTTTCTTTCTTTCTTTCTTCCTCTCAGCTGTGTATGTTTTTTTTTTTTTTTTTTTAAATTATATGTTTAGGAAGGGTTATTTTTGGCTTTTGTTGCTTCAGCCTTTTGTTTCAACAGTAAAGTATTACTTCGAAACCAGATAATCCTGAGCTTTAATTGAGAAAAAGCCTATTCTTTGGTTAAAAAAATGGTAGTGTGTTTGAGGTCATTGTTTTGTGGATCTTTGTCTTCACTCATAAAAATAAAGGTTCTTTATTGGCATCGATGGTTCCATGAAGAACCTTTTACATCCACGGAATGATTCTTTATAATGGTAAAACATTCTTTAGATTATATAAAATGTTCTTCGCACTGTTCTTTTAAGAATGTTCACTGAAAGGTAGTTTGAGAAGCTTCTGTTGAAGAGAGCTGCAGAAGGTTTTGCTCAAATACACTCCAGTCTAAAACATGCTTGGAAAATATGAAATGCACGTGCGCTTTTTGATTCAGACAGGTGGTCATGTGGTCTTGACTGCTCTAGCGAGCACAGCTATTGGCTGAACACCCTGCTGATGTCAGTCAGTCGTTTGATGTCACAGCTTCAGCGGTATTCTGAAGTTCTGTGGAACATCGGCTTTGAGTCTCACGTGAGCTCTTTCAAGTGTCACCTTATCTTGTGTTTGCATGCATTCTCTGATGTACCACAGAAACTATTTTCTTTTGTTTGGCTTTGTGCCAAAACCTGCCAGGAACATGTCCAGGCCATATTTCACCCCGAAGTAGAAGGAAATAACAGATTATACTACAAGAAATAATAAATTATATTTTGCTTAAAGAAAATTTAGCTTTATATCTTTATAAAGATATAAAGTCAGAATTGTGAGTTATAAAGTCGGAATTGTGAGTTATAAAGTCAAAATTGCGAGATATAAAGTCAGAATTGCGAGTTATAAAGTCAGAATTGCGAGTTATAAAGGACTTTTAAGATTTAAGAAGCCCATTTTCACCTCAATTTCATTTCTATAATGCAATAAAAAATAATGACGTATTATTTCTATTGTGAAGTATTCACTCACAATGATAGTATATATTCTACTGCATTGAATTTAATATTTAATTATTTTATATACAAAAATCATTGCAAATAAATACAATACAATGATTATTACAATGAATTGTAAATATTTTTTATTTTAAATTGTAATATGTCATTTAATATTTAACTTAATGTGTAATCTATGGATATATATTTATATATAATGTTACCTATAATATATATATATATGTGTGTGTGTATACATATATATTATGTTAATTATAAAAAATTAATGTTTTATATATATATCTATATATACATTAGTTTATAAATATATATTAATAAAATATTAGTATATGTGTGTGTGTGTGTGTATATATATATATATATTCATATTCATTTATAAATAATATATAATAATAAAGTAATAATAATGCTTTATATATATATATACATTAATTTATAAATATATATTAATAAAACAATATTAAAATGTTATATATATGCATACACAGTAATAAGATATATATAATTAATGTTTGTGTGTGTGTATATATATATATATATAATATTAATTTGTAAATAATATATAATAAAATCGTATTAAAATGTTTATATATATTAATTTATATATACAGTAATTTATAAATATATAATAATAAAATCATATTAAAATGTTAATATTGTAAATTGTGAATGTTATATATTGTAAATATATATATATATATATATATATATAATATAATATACAAACATATACACACACAGTAAGAAGAGAACTGCAGGAAACTGAGATCCAAAATGTCTTTCTGTCAGCTTATCTTAATGTTTACTCTGTGTTCCCGTGACATAAATATGCAGAAATTTATGAGAGCATAAAACCAAATGAATCCACAGTTTCTTGATTACTGACTGTTACTCAGACTGATATTAGCTTGGGAACACACAGCCTACTGTTGTTTGTGTGTGTGTGTGTTTGGCTCTGGACAGAATCAGTGTCACATCCTGTCAAAGACACTGTTTTGGCCTCTACACACACACACACACACACACACACACACACACACACACACACACACACAAACATGTCCCCTCCGTCACAGACAGAGTTACAGCGATGGTTTACCTTCTAATGGTGCTAAAGTAAACAGAAGTCCCGTACACAGATGGAGGACGGAGGATTGTGAGCAAATCTTCTCTTTTAAAGGCTCCTCAGAAGAAAGACCATCATAAGTCAAGCCTCAAATGTTTAAAGGGGTCATGACATGGATTCTTTTCATTTTAAAAAAGTTTATGTGGAAAAACAATTATTTTCAATCCTTATTCTGACCATCTGTCTGAAATGATCTGTTTTTAAAAGGCTTGTCAGAAAACCCCACTGTTATGATTGGCTAACGTCATTGCATAGAAACATTATAAACTCCCACTCGCTATTGCATGTGAGTAGCTTTTGAAAACACTCATATAAAAGCGTCATTTACAGACAAAGCATTATGAAATCATTAACTTATGGTTTGTGATGGTGCTGCTGTCAGATCCAGTACAGTTGGCTGCTTCATCTTTCAACAGAGGTTTCTTTGGGAGCTCTCCATTAAACTGTGCCTCGTTTTACAAAACAAAATGCACCGAACAAACATATAATCCTGCGACGCAATCCAGGACACCATTAAAATAAACCAGCCACTTGTTTCCGATGCTGGGATCCTTCTGAATCTGTACAGAGATGCAAACGACCAGTTTAAACTGGACGTGTCAAAGCGAACACTCTTTCACTCGTCCATTTGTCCTGTTGTTGACAGTGTAGACAGTGTCAGTGATTATAATGACTTCTATTTGCTTTTGACGCGACACACATCCAGTGTAGGCAGATGTCAGCCATTAAGTGAGTGAACGCCAGTGGGCAGGGCCTATGGTGCGATGATGTATAACTATTCGTCGATGTCTTGCTCTGGAGGCGGGCATATGCAAATGTATTTGCCCATGTGACATCACAGGTCACCCAATATCAAAATGCGCCATTTTGGAGCTTGATTGAAGGGGACATATCATGAAAATCTGACTTTTTCCGTGTTTTGCACAAAAGATTAACATGACGGCACATGCTAGTCGATGGGTTGAATCAACTCAACAGCAACTACATAAATTTATCCACTAACCATTCAGAAACGTCTAAAAGTTGTAAGTCTCTCCATCAGTGTCCAACTCCGGTTTGAACAATGTAAGGCTGAACACCGTTACTGACAATCCTCATTTTGGCTGCGTGAGATTCTCCAGCTTTGTTGTTGTTGAGCAACCGAAGCGCGAGCTGTTAAAGCTCCGCCCTCTTCTGGAAAGAGGGCTCATTTGCATTTAAAGGGACATACACAAAAACGTTGTGTTTTTGCTCACACCCAAATAGGGGCAAATTTGACAAGCTATAATAAATGATCTGTGGGGTATTTTGAGCTGAAACTTCAGACACATTCTGGGGACACGAGAGACTTATATTACATCTTGTAAAAGGGGCATTATAGGTTCCCTTTAAATAAATGCTTTGTTTATAATGAGAAGGACGTTCTAGTAAACTTGCACTACAACTTTTAAAGTTAATGCTAGTTTATGGCAAAAATCTAAAAAAAGAAAGATGAAAACAAGATTCCACAATGAAAATATAGGCTATACAGTATCTGCAGATTAAATATGGACCGATACAATAAATAAAATGAATAAAAAAAATAAGCAATATGGTTCCCATATATTGTGCATACCCAACAGTTTTTTTTGTTGTTTCAATTTATTCATATTTTTGTACTTTTTTTATATTTGCAGTCATATTTGCATTCATTTTTTGTTGAACATCCATATTCATATTTACAGTATGTCTAATTGTTTTACTTCTACAGTATATCTGAATTTAATAATCGGTGTATATGCGATGCTCTTTCGCTGCTCATCCCGATCTCGGTCCTGTTGTCCCGTTGTTGCTCGGTAACGGGAATTAAATATAGTCGGTGCTCTTTAAGTTTTTCCATCGCGTCTATCCAAAGCCTTTCTCTCTCTGTCGTTCTCCAGTGAGCGCATGGAAAACATTCTTCATGCAGTACAAGCGGCTGTTGTCAAAGGCAAAGGCCAGTCGCTCTCTGAGTCATACACACACACACACACACACTCTCATATTCAGTGACCCCGTCAAGAACTTCACACCTTCTCCATACAGAAGGTTCCCACTGTTCCTCAGAAACCCACACAAACACACACAATGGGAAAGGGGTCGGGAACAGAGTGGGCTTCTGTTCTCCTGCACAAGCGTACGTGGAGGTTTCTATAGGCAGCGCCGGGTCCTCTGGGAGCTGCTCACTTTGGCTGCTAGGCCTCTTTTCCCCCAAACTTCTTTGCGTCGTGCCTGAAAACACTATTTATCAGTGGTAAAATCACTGTAATGTGTGGCCTGGCTGCTTTTTGCAGTGGCATATTGCTTGCAGAATCTTACAGACATGTTAGAGAAGCAAACTCGACTTACTTGTGTGTGTGTGTGTGTGTATATATATATATATAATTATATACAGGGCTCCAGACAAAAAATTTCACCAAGGAGCCATTGGCTCCTATAGGGGGAAAAAACAGGCGCCAAATAATTTTTTTAAGAGCCACACAATGAACTTAAATTTTTAAATCACTTAGGCTACTTTTAGTCATCTCCCCTTTACAGTTTCAGCATTTTCATCTTGTGACTTTTCTGGGAAATGAATGTCACTATTTTCACTTAACACTATTATAGTTTTTGTTAATATTTTAAATCCGATTAGATTTTTATATTTTCTGCTTTCATTTTTCGTTAAGTTTTAATATTTTTTTTGCTTTTAGTTTTATTTTTTGTTTTTAAACATATTTCAAGCAAAGAAAATTTTTTTTTTTTTTAATGGTTTTAGTTAACTATAATAACCCTGATGCTAGTAAAATCTTTATATTGAATAATATGTGTCAAATAATGTTCTTAGTCTTTCCTTCCTGAAGGTACACCGGTTTACTTTGAATCAAATGAAAATAAATATAAATATATGGAAATAAATATATTAATATATATAATTTGGTTTGTGTAACCAAATAACAAACAGGGGAAATTGATATACATACTACTTGACTTTGATTACTGAACAGGCCGAAATACAATCTTATTTTGAAATGTCTGTGGTTTACTTTTGCTGCTCATTCAAGTTCAGATGAGGAAGATAAAAAAATGACGTTGTTACAACCGTTTACAACACATTATAATATAAAGTAAACTTTGTCATAATTGATCAGCATTAGTTCATAAGCAATCGGTTGACAAATTTGCGCTAATCATCGATTGCGAGCTGCTCTGAAGCACTGTTGCGAGAGCCTGAAGAACGCGCAACAGCGCCATCTTTTGACTTTAAAACATGCAGCGCTCGCATTTATTTAATATAATTAAAGTTAATAATCACATTAGGGAGTACTGCGATTTGTTTCTCCATCCACAAAATATAAGACGATGATGTTTTTTAATGTTTTCTTTCAAAAACATTAAAATAGTACAGCTACAGTATTTTGAATACACATGAGCTACTGTTAAAAAGTGTAGCTGAGTTAGTAATGCTTCTGTTTTTAGTACGTTACTCACAACATTGATTATAGCCTGTACATGTGTGTGTACACCAACACTTCCATCATGTAAGCGGTTCACTGACTAATTATTGTTTTGCCTGCAGCTAATGGCAGCTATGTCTCACTGAAACTCTGGGGACATGAAAACAGATTTCCCATAATGCAATTTGACATTGGCTCCAGCAGTGTTGTAAAGTTGATGTCACTAGGAAAGTCACGATGACTGTCAATAGAGTTATTCAGACAATGCGCTCAGCTGATAAGGGTGATAACATCACATTGCGTTTATTCACTTACATTTTATGTGTGTGTATAATCTAAGGTCAAAGGTTAAGGGCAGTGTCTTATGTTTGAGGAATACATGAACAGACTTGAATCATTTATTAGTAGTGATGCACAATATATCAGTATTGGCCAGTATTAGCAGCAGTTAAACTGATTTTAAGCGTGATACTTTTCATTACTTAAGCTTTGAATTACTTATTTATTTAAAAAATTAATATTTTTAATTTTATGTTTTAGGATAGTGTGTGAGATGCATTTTCTCTTTCTCTCCTCAGGCCTGTATTGATGAAAATGCAGACATGGTTCAGTTTCTGGTGGAGAGCGGCAGTGACGTGAACCGAGGAGACAACGAAGGCTGGACGCCCCTCCACGCTGCGGCCTCCTGTGGTTTCATCCAGATCGCAAAGTTAGTAACAACCTAGTGAGCTGCCTACCAAGACAACATGATGATGCCTTGTACCACACATTCATATTTTATCCAAAGTATTGATAAAAATAGCTAAATCTAATTGAAAATGCACCGAATGTGTCAAATTCTAGTGGAATCAACTGTAAGTTTAAAGTTTACCTTTTTTTTCTGTACCTGTTGCAGGTACTTGATCGAGCACGGCGCCCATGTGGGAGCGGTGAACAGCGAGGGAGAACTTCCTCTCGACGTCGCTACGGAGGACGCCATGGCCAGACTGCTGAAAGCAGAGATTAAAAAACAGGGTGAGAGATACAGAGCCTAGAAAAGAGAAAGATGGAGTAAAAGAGGGAGTGTGGGATTGTAGAACAACAAAGACGTTTACAAAAGTGTTGTTATTGTTAACTAAATCTCTCAAAAATCATTTTCAGTAATGGATATAAAGCTGAAATGAAGTAATAAAAAATTAATTAATATATTTTTTAAAAAAACTGACAAAAGCACGTAACAGAATTACTAAAATTAAAATGAAAACTGACAATATTAAAATAAATCATCACATTTGCTGTGTAAGCATTAATCCTAAAACTAGATTTAGATAAATATATCTTCCTTTTTCTTTCGATTTCTGATAAAGAAATGCAATATTTCTATGTGAGATTCCCATTTGAACAAATAAAGTTTCACATTATCCGTCTAAAACACTCCATCTGTCTGATCTTGACCTGCTGTGCATGATTCCATTAAAACCGCAGTCTACGCACAAACGCTCACAGAAGCTCATTGTAGATGTGTGTGTGTGTTCGTGTGTTTATAGGATGTTTGGTTTTAACAGTAACAGCATGTGAATTTCCCACATCAAAAACTCCATTATAAATGCTGGAGTTGTGCAGAGATTTTATAAACTTCCTCCTGCAGCGCATTAGATCTGACCGGGTGTGTAAATGTTGTGTCTTTGTGTCCTTGGGTCCTTAAAGTTGACATAAAACAGAAGTTCTGTCATGAAAACTCTCTGAGTGTTTGGCATAGTAATGGATATGACAGTGTTGATATGTTTGGTCTTGGCGGAACAGATCTGCTACACTGCTGCTGTTGATTATTGCTGCTGCTGTTATTGCTGTTGATGGTTATTGCTGCTGTTGCTGTTGTTGGTTATTGTTGCTGCTGCTGTTATTGCTGCTGTTAGTTATTGCTGCTGTTAGTTATTGCTGCTGCTGCTGTTATTGCTGTTGTTGGTTATTATTGCTGCTGCTGCTATTGCTGCTGGTTATTCTTGCTGCTGCTGCTGTTATTGCTGCTGTTGGTTATTGCTGTTGCTGCTGTTAATGCTTCTGCTGCTGTTATTGCTGCTGCTGTTGGTTATTATTACTGCTGCTGCTGTTATTGCTGTTGTTGGTTATTGTTGCTGCTGTTATTGCTGTTGTTGGTTATTGCTGCTGCGGTTATTGCTGCTGTTAGTTATTGCTGCTGCTGTTATTGCTGTTGTTGGTTATTGCTGCTGCTGCTATTGCTGCTGGTTATTCTTGCTGCTGCTGCTGTTATTGCTGTTGATGGTTATTGCTGCTGTTGCTGTTGTTGGTTATTGTTGCTGCTGCTGTTATTGCTGCTGTTAGTTATTGCTGCTGCTGCTGTTATTGCTGTTGTTGGTTATTGCTGCTGCTGCTGCTGTTATTGCTGTTGTTGGTTATTGTTGCTGCTGTTATTGCTGTTGTTGGTTATTGCTGCTGTTAGTTATTGCTGCTGCTGTTATTGCTGTTGTTGGTTATTGCTGCTGCTGCTGCTGTTATTGCTGTTGTTAGTTATTGCTGCTGCTGTTATTGCTGCTGTTAGTTATTATTGCTGCTGCTGTTATTGCTGCTGGTTATTCTTGCTGCTGCTGCTGTTATTGCTGCTGTTGGTTATTGCTGTTGCTGCTGTTAATGCTTCTGCTGCTGTTATTGCTGCTGCTGTTGGTTATTATTACTGCTGCTGCTGTTATTGCTGCTGTTGGTTATTGCTGTTGTTGGTTGCTGCTGCTGTTATTGCTGCTGCTGTTGTTGTTGTTGGTTATTGCTGCTGCTGGTTATTCTTGCTGCTGCTGTTATTGCTGTTGATGGTTATTGCTGCTGTTGCTGTTGTTGGTTATTGTTGTTGCTGCTGCTGTTATTGCTGCTGTTAGTTATTGTTGTTGCTGCTGCTGTTATTGCTGCTGTTAGTTATTGCTGCTGCTGCTGCTATTGCTGCTGGTTATTCTTGCTGCTGCTGCTGTTATTGCTGTTGATGGTTATTGCTGCTGTTGCTGCTGCTGTTATTGCTGCTGCTGCTGTTATTGCTGCTGCTGTTGGTTATTGCTGCTGCTGCTGTTATTGCTGCTGCTGCTGTTATTGCTGCTGCTGCTGCTGGTTATTTCTGCTGCTGTTATTGCTGCTGCTGCTGGTTATTGCTGCTGCTGCTGCTGGTTATTGCTGCTGCTGCTGCTGGTTATTGCTGCTGCTGTTGTTGGTTATTGCTGCTGCTGCTGTTATTGCTGCTGCTGCTGCTGTTGGTTGTTGCTGCTGCTGCTTTTATTGCTTCTGCTATTGGTTATTGCTGCTGCAGAGAAAGTACGGGACTTGCTACTGCCAATACATACACGACACACTGCTGTGAGCAAGACATGCTGATACTGTACAATATAACATGCATGAATTACCCGTAGCAGATCTAGACAGGTGGAGCTGGGGAAGGTGGAGGGTTTCTAAAAGTGCGCTGCACTGCTACAGCAAATGCTGACCAAGTATTTGAAGGTTGAGCAGTGAGCTCTTTGGTTCCTGCTGTATCTGTAGCCAATCAGCTGTGCCCTATAGAGAACAATGTGATTGCAAGCAGATTGAGTTAAGGACCTATCAGCCTGCGCCATCTAGAGTTTCATGACAGAACTTTGTATTTGTGATAGTCGTTTGTTCCCTATTGTGATGTATATCTGAGTAAAACGGCTTCTCAAACAAGACAAAATGTAGGGCGGGACTTGATTTTGTCCACTGGGAATTGATTGGATGGTTGTGGTTTATTTATTATTATTATTATTATTATTATTATATACTGAATTGTTAAAAAATCGCCTGTGCTGTCTGAGAAAGATTCTAATTATTGTTTGAATGAATTTTCAGGTATTGATGTGGATCAGGCCAGGAGAGAGGAAGAGAGAGTGATGCTCCAGGATGCCATGGCCGTGTTGGCAGGAAGTGGCTCTCTGGTCCCTCATCTGAACACTCAGGCCACGGCGCTGCATGTTGCTGCTGCTAAAGGATACATTGAGGTGTTAAAGTAAGTGCTAATTTCACTAAGACACTTCATAAGTGTAACTGCACCAATTTTCAACCCACTTTGTATTGTTAAAATGTCGGTAGTATATGTAAATGAACAATGTTTACTGAGAAATTCACATTTATTTGTCAGCAAAATTTTATAAAAATGTTGAGTAGTTTGCATTACTGGATATTTCAATATTTCAATCATAAAACAGTCATCAAATATTAAATGTTTAGCTACTTATTCGCCACATACTCTTTCACTGCTAAAACAAAAACGTTGCGTTGGAATTCGCACTCGTCTTCTGTGAACAGTAAGCCCCGCCCTCTTTTATTTGATTGGCTCACTCATTCTGACAGTGAAGAGCGCTGTTAGACCGCTGAGGCAGACCAGCCTGAAAACGTAACTTTTAAAACTTTTTTTGTCATCCTAACAACAAACAGAGCGGTGCATAATGGAGTACAGCAGAGCAGCATCTATAATATCTAGTATGGAGGGACATAATATCGAGTATTGGGGGGACAATAATATCGAGTATTTGGGGGACAATAATATCCCAAATACCCGGTATTACTGTCCCCCCAAATACCCGGTATTACTGTCCCCCCAAATACCCGGTTTCTCTGTGCATTAGGGTGCTGTTGAAGTGTGCGATAGACGTGGACAGTCGGGACAGTGATGGTTGGACGGCTTTCCACGCGGCGGCTCACTGGGGACAGGAAGAGGCCTGCAGTCTGCTAGCTGAACACATGTGTGACATGAGCGCCGTCAATAATGTGGTACAGGCTCTCTTATCATCCTAAATAGGTTTATTTTGCGATAATGACAGGCTGAGTTTACGTTATGCTGCTTAATACAGGGCTAAGTTAATGCATCGATATAAAATATAAAATATCATGATTCCTGAGAGCCCTGAAATGTATATAGAATTTCAAAGCATTGTGTATTTGTGTATCAAAGGGCCAAACTGCACTCGATGTAGCCGATGAGAACATCGTTGATAACTTGGAGGAACTGCAGAAGAAGCAAAACGCTGTAAGTATGCATGTGTTTATATGTACGCTATCTTATCACCTCTCTGGTTAATGTTCAAAGACTGCTTTCACTCCAAGCAATCGAGCAGATATCTTTGTCGCAAGAACATCCAAAAACAACAGCGTGTGTGTGTGCTGTACAGAGCCAACGTCGTCAAACACACCTCCATTCTCACTTCACACAACTGTTGTCTGTGTGTAGTTAAGGAGGAATGCATCAGTCATATTTTTAGGAGATATTACACAGCTTCATTGTTGGACCTTGTTTGTGATATCAGATTATCAGCATTAATGACCCTTTTAAAGCTAAAACGTGTCCTACTTTATTATTCTAGTTGGTAGTTCAACAGGTTTTGACAGTTCCTGTGAGATTTACCCTTATTCATGCTAAAATAAAATGATTAGTGATGGTGTGAATTATACAGTATGAATTGTATTGAACTGTTGTTGATGTTTTTAACTCCTAAAGATGCGTTCAGAGAAACAGAAGATGCAGACACCCGTCATTGAGACCAGCCCACCTGTTTCCGTGGCACCAGCTCGCCCTCGCAGGTAAACTTCACATATATGGTGTCCAATCACGTCTGCATGGGAACACGTCACTTTCTGTGTGATGAAACCAAGAGTTATTTTTGAGTGAAGCAAGCGAATCACTGAATCAGAGTTGAGTCAAAAGCTGATTCATCTGTTTACATTTATCCATCATCGCAAATATATTGTGAATGTTCAGTACTTCACCCAGCCTCGGTACGCATTACATCACATGACATATTCTCAGCTCTCACTGATTGGCTGATTGGCTGTGGCTATATTGGAAATTTGTAATGATTTTATTTGAATTTAATTGAAGTGAAAAAATATAATATAACACAATATAATCATCAGTATTATTTTAGTAACACTGAGATACAATTATAGTTTCTTTTAATATTTTGAATTAGTTTTTATTTTATATTTTCCATTTTCATTTTAACTCATTCTAACTTTTATGTCCATATAGTTATTATTTTAAAAAAATTTTTTTTTTTTAATTTAAGCTCATTCATTGGCTGATTTCTGTGGCTATGTTTGAAGTTTTTAATGATTTTTTTTTTTAAATGCAAAAATATATTGTGAAAATAATAATATAATATAAAATAATATAGTAATCAGTGTTATTTTAATAATGTCGAAATACTATTATAGTTTAATATTTTTAATTAGGTTTTTTTTTTTCCTTTTTTTTAATTTTAACTAAAGTTTTAGTAATTTTGTGCGTTTTTTTTTTTTTTATTATTTTTTAAATATGTCCATATAGTTTTTATTATTTATTTTTTTTATTTTAGCACTCATTGGCTGATTTCTGTGGCTAAAAAATGATTTTTTTTTTATTTTAAAGTGCAAAAATATATTGTGAAAATAATAGAATATAAAATAATATAGTAATCAATGTTATTTTAATAATGTTGAAATACTACTATTATTGTTTGTTAATATTTTGAATGTTTTTATATTTATTTTTTTCCGTTTTCATTTTCATGAAACTAAAGTTTTAGTACCTTTTTTTTTTTTTTTTTTTTTGTGATTTTTGTTTTTGTTATTTTTATTAGTTTTTTTATATATGTGTCCATATACTTTTTATTAATTTTTATTTCAGTTTTAGCTCTCACTGACTTTCATGTCACCTACAGGACGTCCATCTCTCGTATGAGCAGTAGAGAGAAGATCACCCTGCACGAGAGAGAAAAACATGCTCCGCCCACTCTCCAGACTCCGCCCACAGAAGAGGATGAAGAGGAGTCGACACGCACAGCAGGCCAATCCAAACCCTCCAGCAGCTCCAGTTCAGAGGAAGAGAGTGAATCAGAGAGCGACGCAGAGTCAGGTGACCAGATCCCGCCATTTTTATTCTCTAAATCAAAAATGACACTAGCTAACTGATGATGTTTGTTTGTGTCTTTTCAGAAAAAGCAAAAACTCGAGAAATGATCAACAACTTGAACAACAAACGCAATGCAGCGGCCGTGGCGAGCTCTGTGACCAGCACTGCCCTTAACCAGGTTAAAAAGGTGACGAGAGATCCGCTAATGCATCAGAACTGGCTCAAAGCGTTGAGTTTTTGGAAAAGTCTTCTTTTTCGTTCAGCCCATTTGCACTAAATCTGATGTACATCATTTAGAGTTTGAATGATTCAAACAATTTGACCAATTTTTGGGTTTCCATATCAACTCATTGATGTTGATTTTTGGAATGCAGGCCATATTTTATGTAGCACAAACGCTAATATGTACTAACATATCAGTGCTAATATATACTGACAAATAAATATGGCCACCGATAGGCAATTCAGCAGCCAAAAATTTTTATTTGAATAACTGATGATGATAAAATTATTTGTAATAAAACCCAATGATTGTTGTGGCTGTATTTGACAATTTTGATGTTTTTTTTTATTTTTTATTTTTTATTTTAAAGTGAAAAAAAATAGTGTTATAATATAATATAATATAATATAATATAATAGAGTCCCTCTGCTTTTAGGCTGAACCCGTTCGGACCGCGGTGACCGAGGCTCCAGGTTCCTGGAGAACGTCACTGCGTAAAGCAGGAAGTTCTGTGACGCTGGGCTCTGCCGGGGCCTCTGATCCAGTCAGTGAGGCACTCAAGGACCCCGAGACTAAACTGGGAATGACACGCTCTGCATCGAGTCCCAGACTGAGCTCTGAAACTGAAAATAAGGTAACACTCACACAAATACTGTATGGATACTGTATGCACACAATCTTGACATTAAATTGCAGTAATGTCACTGTAATTATATCAAAATCTATTTTTGCTGAAAATTCAATACGAAAATGATTTATATATTAAACATTAAGCAGCACAACTGTTTTGAACATTGATAATAATCAGAAATGTTTCTTGAGCAGCAAATCAGCATATTAGAATGATTTCTGAAGGATCATGTGACACTGAAGACTGGAGTAATGATGCTGAAAATTCAGCTTTGATCACAGGAATAAATTATATTTTACAATATATTCACATAGAAAATAGTTATTTTAAATTGTAATAATATTTCACAATTTTTACTGTAGTTTTGATCAAATGAATGCAGCCTTGGTGAGCAGAAGAGACTTATTTACAAAAAAAATCTTTAGCCAATAAAACAGTAAATGTTACAAAACATAGCAAATTTTCAAAAACAGAACCATCAAAACCACCCAGCCCTTTTACATGTTAATATATAAATTAATACGCACAATATTAGAATGTATTTTGTAAATATTTAATCTATTTTGTCACCTCAAAGTGATGTCATTTCCTATGTTCAGGAGCCCAGGTTGGCCCGTGTGCAGCCCACTCCGTCCAGACGCCTATTCAGCATCTCCGACACCAGCACCAACTCCGACAACTCCAGCAGGTGAGCGACACAACAAACACAAAGATGTCGTGTTTTCAGAGTTTCCCAAGCTCATCCAATTTCCTCTGTGTGTGTGTGTGTAGCTTGTTGAGCCGGAGCTCTTCGTACACACGCCGACTGAACAGCCAATCCGCTGGAGAAGTGTCGGGTCCAAACCCCTCATTACCTCGCAGCTCATCTTATGGAAGGAAACTTGACGACCCTTCAGTGACCTCTGTAACCACGGGAACCTCTGGACTCAGTCGCCTCAATAATCTATTGGCTCAAAGGTATGTGTGTGTCTGATTGTGCGTGATGTGATCGTGTGTTTTGCACTCGTATGATCTGGTGTCTCTCTCACAGATCGGCTCAGGAAGAGGCTGAAAAGAAGGAGCCCGTCTCCAATTCTGTAACCACAACAACCACGTCAGGCGAGCCAGAGACCAAACAGAGACGAAAGTGAGTGTGTGATGATTTATACACGACGGAGCGCTAATAAACCTTTTATCTTGCTGGAAAAAACACGTCTTGCTAGCCTTGACCCATTTACTTACTTAAAACACTGTGAACGATATACATATTTAAACGATAAGTGTATATATATGTATACACCGATCAGGCATAACATGATGGCCACTGACAGCTGAAGTGAATAACACTGATTATCTCTTCATCACGGCACCTGTTAGTGGGTGGGATAAATTAGGCAGCAAGAGAACATTTTGTCCTCAAAGTTGATGTGTTAGAAGCAGGAAAAAATGGGCAAACGTAAGGATTTGAGTGAGTTTGACAAGGGCCAAATTTTGATGGCTAGAGGACTGGGTCAGAGCATCTCCAAAACTGCAGCTCTTGTGGGGTGTTCCCGGTCTGCAGTGGTCAGTATCTATCAAAAGTGGTCCATGGAAGGAACAGTGGAGAACCGGCGACAGGGTCATGGGCGGCCAAGGCTCACTGATGCACGTGGGGAGCGAAGGCTGGCCCGTGTGGTCCGATCCAACAGACGAGCTACTGTAGCTCAAATTGCTCAAGAAGTTAATGCTGGTTCTGATAGAAAGGTGTCAGAATACACAGTGCATCGCAGTTTGTTGCGTATGGAGCTGCATAGACACAGACCAGTCAGGGTGCTCATGCTGACCCCTGTCCACCACCGAAAGCGCCAACAGTGGGCACGTGAACATCAGAACTGGACCACGGAGCAATGGAAGAAGGTGGCCTGGTCTGATGAATCACGTTTTCTTTTACATCACGGTTGTGTCACTTACCTGGGGAACACATGGCACCAGGATGCACTGTGGGAAGAAGGCAAGCCGGCAGAGGAGTGTGATGCTTTGGGCAATGTTCTGCTGGGAAACCTTGGGTCCTGCCATCCATGTGGATGTTACTTTGACACGTACCACCTACCTAAGCATTGTTGCAGACCATGTACACCCTTTCATAGAAACGGTATTCCCTGGTGGCTGTGGCCTCTTTCAGCAGGATAATGCTCCTGCCACAAAGCAAAAATGGTTCAGGAATGGTTTGAGGAGCACAACAACAAGTTTGAGGTGTTGACTTGGCCTCCAAATTCCCCACATCTCAATCCAGTAGAGCATCTGTGGGATGTGCTGAACAAACAAGTCCGATCCATGGAGGCCCCACCTCGCAACTCACAGGACTTAAAGGATCTGCTGCTAACATCTTGGAGCCAGATACCACAGCACACCTTCAGGGGTCTAGTGGAGTCCATGCCTCGACGGGTCAGGGCTGTTTTGGCAGCAAAAGGGGGACCAACACAATATTAGGAAGGTGGTCATAATGTTATGCCTGATCGGTGTATTTTAGTGCTGTCAAATCGAATACAACTACCTGGTGCGAAAGCCCCTAAATGTGGTAAACCAGATTGAAGATGGCTGGTAGTCCAACTGATCAGCCATTTATGTTGCCTTCACGTGCTATCGGAATTATCGTAAATACGAGCTTCCTAGTTAAAATGCCCTCTCAAGTGGTTTTTACCACTGGGAAGCTCTAGGATAGTTTTGATACCCAAGTTTCCAAGTTGGGCGGGCCGTAAACTTTAAACATGGCAGATGGGAGAATGATTGCTGCTCTGACTGATGTTCTTTACTAGTTTTTTCCACATCAGCTACATCACCTTGTCTTGTCATTAAAGTAGTGCACATTCACATATATGAACAATTATTTGAAGCGTATTATATGTTTTAAACACAGCGAAAATAGCCTGTACTTGAACTAAAATTCCAGAATCGTCAACAAGCGGTGAAAGTTTATATAGTTGTCAATGAATGGGACGTTAAATATCATTTTGCACAATAAATAGGCTAAAATAAACCTGGTGTCCTCCATGATTCCTGTTCTTTCCGACAACAAAGCACTCAAATGCGCCGAGCTCGTAATCACAACTTCAGAAGTGGGAAGTAGGACATTTCCGATAGCACATGAAGGCAGCATTAGACCAGTTTGGACCAGCTACAAGTTAGTTTTATCTACATTTTCATTGTTTTCATTGGCTGAATCTTGATTTTCTATGTGTGTGAAGGTCCTATCTGACTCCAGTTCGTGATGAGGAAGCGGAAGCTCAAAGAAAAGCCCGATCCAGACATGCCCGTCAGTCCAGGCGCTCAACGCAGGTCAGTCTGGCCTTGTGACTTCTAGTCCTGTGTTGTTATTGTTAAAACTACTAAAAATCATTTTTGTTAATTAAAATAATCTGAAATAAAATCTGTTTGACGTGTAAAGCAACCAACCACTGTTCGGTTTGTTTTTTACGCAATATTTAGCAACAGATAAATCTGAAATCAGTGATATCATAGTGATAAATCTAACTATTGGTGCTCATAGTAGCAGCTTGGGAAAATAGGGTTAATTTCAAGTGGTATTAAACGGTCAGTGGGCAGTCCGTCTAAGGCTATATGACCTTTAACCCTGAACTCTGACCTTGACACAGGGAAAGCATTTGTGTAGAGCGGTTGCATTTACACGCAGCTGGAGTCCAGACATCTCAGTGTGACCGTTGTGTTTCTTTAATTTCAGGGTGTTACTCTCACAGACCTGCAGGAAGCGGAGAAGACAATGAAGACGGAAAACAAGGGAAAGGAGAAGAAAGAAGAGGAGGAGAAAGAAGCGAAGCAAAAGAAGGCAGAGGAAGGGGTGAGAAAGTTTGAGTTTAATCCAAATATCTGTGTTTGTTCTGCACTCTGAGAACTCGCTGATAAACCAGGCAGAAATATTAAAGGTTAAATGTGTCATATTTTTCCATGTTATATTACTTTCTCAAACTGGACACTAACGGAATTGATGTGTCAACAATAGCAGAGGGGGTGAATGTTTGAGAAACCTGTTTGGAAACAATGATTAGCTTGATAAGTGAATAATCATTATTACTAGAGATTTCATTAAACTTATTCAGTGATCTAACCTAAATGTATGTTTTAATCAAAGCAGATTTTGTAAATGTGTGTTTGTGTGTGTAGGAGGTGAGCTGGCGGTCTCGTATCGCTAACCTGCAGAAGTCGGATTTGCTGGGACTCACACATCCCCCTGGTGCTCCACGTCCTGACAGACAGGGTGACCTTTCACCTTTAACCCGTATCACTGGATTTCATAACACTACACTGATATGTTTAGGTATCTCTCTCTCTGTAACACTTTTGTGTGTGTGTTAGATGCGGACAGCGCAGCCGCGGACAGTGAGGAGCGAGCGAGGGAGCGCAGGAGAGCCAGAGCCAGGAGGAGAGGAAAAACTGGAGAGGTGATGAAGATGAGGACATGTGATTAAAACTGGAGATTAGAAATAGATCCTGGATTGAAATGTTTACTTCTGTATTTTCAGAGCGATGACTATGACCCCAGTGGAGAGGAGGAGAGTAGTGGTGGGCGGGACCCACAGGTCTGACCAATCAGCATGCTTTTTTAATTGATTGACAGTGATGGTGTCTGATTAGTGTCATAGTTTATGGATTTTATGTTTTTTGCTGACATGTTTTGTCTCCCTTATGCAGACAGACAGACACTTGAGCAACAGGTATGAGTCTGACCTTTGACCTTTGACTTTGTTTGATGATCTCAGTGTGTGTCCTTCTCATTCTGTCTGTCTTTCCTTCCTCTCAGGTCTGATTCGGTCTTGAATGACTGTATCCTCACGAGAGGATCGGAGTCCCGGGACTTTAAGAAGGTCTGGAGGGGTTTTCAGTTACACAAACCTCCTGCTAACCCAATCAGTTTGAGTTATATGTCTGTGTCCGTGTGTTTCAGATGTTTGAGGAGATGTCCAGGGAGAACCGCCGTCTGCAGTCGCAGTTATCAGACACACAGAGAACCATTTCACTGACCCGCGTGGAGCTGGAAAAGGCCACACAGGTGCACAAACACACACATGAACATGAATCAGCTGGATTATCATGATAGCAGTGTCAGAAATTAACTTTTATAAAATAAATTCCTTATCTTCTAATAATAAGAGAACTATATTTTTGGTGAAAGCTTATGAAAACATAACCTGATATCCATTTGTCTATTTTTTGAATCACTTACTCAATAAACAGAAGAATTCATGAAATTTAATTTTTTAAAGGTTCCTAACAGTATCAAATATTAAATTAAATATTAAGAAATTCGGAAAAACACAAAGGTAATGAAATGTAAAATATGACTGATAAAAGGGGCTGTAGCCCCTGTATCCATTAGTTTAGTTTTTTCCTGAATGGGAGTCTATGGCAGCCCTATCAACAGAACATGAGAAAATGATGAAATTTGGCACAATTGTAGAGATGGTCATGAATAGTTATTGGACCAATTTTGGAGTCTCTAGGACCAACTCTATAGCGCCACCACCAGTTCAAAAATTCACTTTTCTAAAGGTTATAACATTTAAACCCTTTGTTCTAGAAAAATGAAATGTATTTCACCCAATTCCTCTCTTCATGCTGATCACATTTGACATCTTACATTAAAACTCTGCCCATTACAGTAGTGGCCATTTTGAAAAGTACTGTATTCAGTTTTTTGGCTGCTAGTTGATTTTGTTTGGCCACTCTGTCAGTTTCAAACTCAGCTTTTTCGCTCAAATTTTGCCCAATTTTTATGAAAATTGGCAGAGATTATCTTTGGACCGAGACGCACAGAAATGACTGAACAGATTTTTATGATGTACTAGTGAAAAAAAGTTAGGATGTCGCGAACTTAACGAGGTCGATCCAAAAGTGGTTCAGAGGCTGTATCGGCCAAACTTTGAACAATTGAAGCGTAAATTGGTACGCTTCATCTGAACCATTATCTGAGGGGCGATGCCAAATTTGGGAACAGCGCCACCTACAGGTCATGAGATCTGAAAACTTGCTATTTTTGCTCATAAATTTTGAACAGTTTGTCAGAATCATGATCTTGGTGTCAATGGATTCCTTGTGTCATTCAAACCGCCATTTTGAATTTTGTCATAAATTGCAGTATCTTTTAAACAATTTGACATATATTCACAAAATTTGGTAGGGATCATCGACAGCATGTCCTGAAGGGATATATAATATATATATATTATACATATAGTATATATTTTTATAAATTACATTTTGATTTATTTTTTAAATTATTTCTGAATAATACTGTTGTTCAAACTCTGTTGGTTGTGTGTTACTAATAAACAACATGTGGTAAATGTAGAATATACAGCTGAATTCCTGAAGACTACTGTAATTTTCATAATAGACCACACAGATATTTTCATATTTGAATGGTTATACTCAAGTACTGATATTGGTTTATTTTTCTTCTAGTATCAGTGTGATCCCAAATACCACTATATTTGACTCTTAACTTGTGTTTATGTGCGTTACAGAGGCAGGAGAGATTCACGGACTGCACGGCTCTGTTGGAAATGGAAAAGAAGGTGAGTTTACAGAACATCAAATCCTACTGAAGTAATGGAAAACATATGGAATTTTCCCTGTATGGAAGTTTTCAATCTTATGATGTCATTCCACATGCTTGTTTTCTCTCTGTCTCAGGAGAAAAAGATGTTAGAGAGGCGAGCTGCTGAGTTGGAAGAGGAGTTAAAGGTGAGAGCACATGATCACGGAGGGCTTGTTCTGATTGGCTCTTTCAGTCAGCTCTGATGCTGATTGGCTCAGAGGAGATCTGAAGCGTTTCTATCCACTGAAATGTTATGAATGCATCTCTTAATACTGTGTGCCTCAGAGCAATACAGCCAACACAAGTAAAACCAGTTTAACGAGGCATTTGCCTTACATACTCACTAGGCATGACACAAAGTCACAAGTGATAAATCACACTTCTGCAATGTTAATGTGAGTTTCTGTCCTAACTAGCTGTGATGATTGCCTGGTTTCTATTTCTAGTTTTTCCCACAGTTAAATCTGATTGGTCCTGCTTCATAAAACTGCATATTAAACATCAAATACTTTATGTTCAAACTGAGAGTTTGTAGCATAATATAATATCAAAACCGCAAAAGCGGAGTTTGAAACTGACAGTGGCCAAACAAAATCAAGCGAAAGTCATAATATAATATAATATAATATAATATAGTTTGAAACTAACAAAGTGTGCAAACAAAATATAATGCAAAACAAAAATATTTTAATATCGATTTTATGTATTATTATTGTTAATTTTGTTTTTATTATTTATTATTAATGTATAATTGACATAATTGTCCTTGCTCAGTGGCCAATGAAACAAATATATTAACATTAATAATATAGCTGACATAATTGACAGTCCCTGGTCAGTGGCCAAACAAAAATAATGTATTAATATTTATTTTATTAATTGTTATCATTATTAATATTCATTTTCTTAACTATTAATAATATATAATTAACATTCTCTAGTCAGTGGCCAAACGTAATATGTCAATATATAATGTAGTAGTATTACTACATTATAAATATATATTTAATATAAATGTAAATGTTTATTAACGTGTGTGTGTGTGTGTGTGTTTTTCCTCTCTCTCTCTCTCTCTCTCTCTCTATATATATATATATATATATATATATATATATATATACACACAAACACATATAAAATTAAAAATTAATGCATGCTCTTTTTAATTGACCTATAATTGTCATATCATATTACAATATTATAAATATAAATGTATTTATTTTAAATATATGTATATTACTGTTAATAATATACTATAATAAATATATTAAATATATTAGTGTATTTCATTATATGTATATACTACTAATATTATATAATTATTATTATTTATTTAAAAATATTAATATTCAATTAATCAATTGTTGTTATTATTATAATTATTAATTATTATTGGTTATTTTAATTAATTATTAAGATTTTATTAACTATTAATAATATATAATTGACAGTCCCTGGTCAGTGGCCAAACTAAAATGTTAAACAAAAATAATATATTAATATTAAAAATAAATGAATCTATAATAATATAATATAATATTTACGAGTATTTACTACCATTTGGAGTTTGACGGCCCTGGTCACTGTATTCTTGCATTATTTGAAAAACAGCAGCTTGAACATTATTCAAAACATCTCCTTTTGTGTTCCCTGGAGAAAAAAAAAGTCATATGGCTTTGGAAGGACATGAGTGTGAGTAAATGATGCCAGAATTGACATTTTAGTGTGCGCTGCTCCTTTAAAAAGAAACTCATCATCTGTATGTCTGCTGTGCAGGTTTTAGGGGATCTGAGAGCGGACAACCAGAGGCTGAAGGACGAGAACGGCGCGCTCATCAGAGTCATCAGCAAACTCTCCAAATAGAGCGAGAGAAGGACGAGCAGAACACCGAGAGAGAGAAAGAGAAACTGTCCACCACTCACCCCCCCCCCAGAGAGCCAAAGAAGGGAAAAGAGGAGGAGAGGAACTACAGAGAAGAATGTCACTGTCGCTCAGCCGTGATCTTTTACCTTCCTGCAGGACTGTGTGCGTGTGGCGTGTTTGAACTTCATCCATGTTCTCAGGAGGCCAACAAGCAAGGAGATGCAACAGAGCTTCGGATTTCTCTCTCTCTCTCTCTCTCTCTCACACACACACACTCGCACTCGTGCACCATGCACATTCCCATAAGCGTGAGCGCACACACTCCACACACATTCCACGAGTCTCAGGCAGCTGAAGTCTGCAGTATTTTTGCATCTTTGCACAAACACACACACGATTGAGAGGTTCTACCCTAAACTCCACTAGAGGTGGTCTGAATATGGCACTCGAGTCTCCACAAACCAGCTCGACAATCATTCGTTGACATTGGTGCAGATTTTCATGCTTGCCGAAAACACGCCGGGCTGTTGTTTCGCAGCCAGTTATGCTATGCATCTTTTTTAAAAGCGAGCAATGCGGAAATGTCTATTTTCGTGTTTTTTACCCTTGTTTGATCCATCCTTGCGCCTGTTGTCTTCTGAAGCGAGGGCGGTGGCTTTTGTTTATTGTGTAAATGTACAAATATTACGCATTTTGAACTCATAACGCTATAAACTGTAACATGATATCAGCTCTATTTTCTCCACGTGTTGTTTTCTAATATATTAAATGAATGTTGGCACTTAATAAAATGTGTGTTTGTAGCCTAGTGACTGTTTATTGAAGTTTTACGGTTTCTCTTCTGTGGTTTATTCTGGAAGATTGCAATTTGTGCTTCAAAAAACAGATCATAATGTAGGTGTTTTCAAACATTCAGAATTATTGGCCATCATAACCATGTTTGATTTCATCAGTTTAGACGTCATAGGTGAGTCCCAATGTTTGATTCATAGATTTGGTTCAGCATTTTAGCCAAGTTTAAAGGTCCAGTGTGTAATATTTAGGAGGAAATATTGACAGAAATGCAATATAATATACATAACTATGTTTTCAGTGGTGTATAAAGACCTTACATAATGAACTCTTATGTTTTTATTACCTTAGAATGAGCCATTTCTATCATACACCGCGGGTCCCCTTACATGGAAGTCGCCATTTGCGCCAGCATGTTTCCTACAGTAGCCCTAAATGGACAAACTGCACTACAGAGTGTGTTTCGTCACTATGTTGTTGTTGTTCTTCTTCATTGGTGTTTTTAGAGGCAGCTTGCATCGTCACTACGTTGAATACGCACGAAGAAGTAGCAGTAGTAGTAGTCATCATCTGGTTTATTAGAAGCAGAGATCGTTCTTTGTTAGAAGTAAGAAGAAACCTCATTGCTTGACTGGCTACTCTCTGCTGTGTCAGACGATGACATCTTTGTCTTTGTGACGGCCACTGTAGCTTCTCTATAGGCTTCGAAAGGGAGGGGTGAGCGGTGGACTGAGCAATTGGTTGCAATTAGCAACCTCACTGCTAGATGGCGCTAACATTTACACACTGCAGCTTTAAATGCTTGATTCGGACAGTTTTTATGCATCACGTGTTTGAACATTTGATTCAGATTTTCAGTTTGGTTTTGTTTGTTCATCACAAGTGCGTTTGATTGATTTTGAACTTTCGATTTTTGTCCATAAAATGTTCAGACATTTTAATTGAACATTTTAAGTAGCCTTTCTGGACATCATGCACACATTTGTACATTCAATATAGCATTTTTGACCATATGTGTATATGCACTTTTGATTCAAACTTTCAATTTAGCATTTTAGCAATTTAGCATTTAATTCTGCGTTATTGATCCTAATACTTGCATACTTTTGATTTGAAGTTCCAATTCCTCATTTTTGGGCATGTTATGTGCGTTTGAACTTTGATTCAAATGATTCGTAATAAGCACGTTTGACTTGAAACTTTCAATTTAGCATTTTAGGCCATAAAACATGTTCGAAACGTGTTGGTTTAGCATTTTAGCCAAGTTTGGACAGTTTTTATGCATCACTGCATTTTTTTTTTTTTTTTTTTTGGTTTTGTTTGTTCATCATAAGTGCGTTTGATTGATTTGAACTTTTGTTGCCCATAAAATGTTAAAACGTTTAAATTGAACATTTTAGGTAGCATTTCTGGACATCATGCACACATTTGTACATTCATTATATCATTTTTGACCATATTTATGTATGCAATTTTGATTTGAACTTTCAATTTAGCATTTTTGGTCAATGAACGTTCTGTTTAGCGTTTAAATGTGTATATATGAATACATGTAATTATGTATTTTTGACCACATCCTGCATTTCTTTAATTCAGACTTTCAGTTCAGTATTTTTGGGTGTGTGCAGATTTGAAAGTTTGATTTGAAGATTCGATTCAGGATTTTTGGTTATCATAAATGCAATCAATTTTGATCAGAACATTTGAGTATTTTCAGGTGATGAATGTTGTGTTTAGCATAGGCTATTTATCACAATATGCATATCTGAACATTTAATTCTGCGTTATTGTCCCTCATACTTGCATACTTTTGATTTGAAGTTCCAATTCCTCATTTTTGGGAATCATATGTGCGTTCGAACTTTGATTCAAATGATTCGTAATAAGCGCGTTTGACTTGGAACTTTCAATTTAGCATTTTAGGCCATAAAATGTGTTCGAAACGTGTTGGTTCAGCATTTTAGTATTTTCAGGTGATGAACGTTTGATTAGAACGTAATGCTTAGCATATTTATCATAATATGCATATCTGAACATTTATTTCTGCGTTATTGGCCGTCATACTTGCATACTTTTGATTTGAAGTTCTAATTCCTCATTTTTAGGCATCATATGTGCGAACATTGATTCAAATGATTCGTAATAAGCGCGTTTCACTTGGAACTTTCAATTCAGCATTTTAGGCCATAAAACGTGTTCGAAAGTTTAAACTGAAAATTCTATTTAGCATTTCTGGACATCATTCACACATTTGAACGTTCGATTTAGCATTTTTGACGATAAGTGTCTAAGAACTTTTGATTCAAACCTTCAATTCAAAATTGTTGAGTATTATTTGAACATTCTAATAAGAATTCGTGAAATTCTGCATTATTTGACCAGCCTGCAGACGATTAATTCAAACTTCCAGTTCGTTATCATATGTAAACAATGAAAAGTTAGATTTGAAGATCTAATTCAGGACATCGTTTTTCGCGGGCATCACAGGCGCACGTGAGCGTTTGATTCAAATGTTCCTTCAGCATTTTTAAACATAATACACACATTTGAACATTTATGTTAATATTCATTCCTTTCAGTATACTTTTGATTCAAACATCTTAAGTACAAATTCGGCGCTTTAACGTTCAAAAGTTCAATTTGAAGATTTGATTCAGTAGTTTTGGGCACTGTAATCGTGTTTGAACGTTTGATTCAATTTTAGCAGTAGTTATTAAGTTGTCAGTGGGCTACAGCCAGTCTGTCTGATTCACCAGTTCTCCCTAATGCCTGTGTGCATGTCTACCAGATGTCCCTCATCATCAGAGAGAGAGAGAGAGAGAGAGAACAGCTGGAATAATGGCTCTAACATTCCCACAGAGAGAAGGACAGGAAGTTACAGTAAAACTGGACAGTGTGAGAGCGAAAAGCAAAATGATTAATTCTGCCGCCTTCTTCACCTTGTTTAGAAAGTCAGAGAACAATAAGAGGATAACGGAGAAACATGAGGGTGAGAAAACGTTAAAAGTCACTTCTGAATGAACTCCACACGTGCAGCACGGATCAGACATTTGCCTCTCGTTACCTTTGGCAAAACACTGACTGACCCTTGAGAATGAATGCCATCTTCTCATCTGTTTGTCTCATCTACATATACACTGACAACAAGGACAGCTCCTAATAAGGTACGCAGAGACAGTCTTGCTGTAAATATCCCTGCGGCCTAGAGAGAGAGAGGGAGAGGAAGGGAGGGCGGAGAGGAAAAGTCTGGAGCGGATGGATTGCGGCCTTATAAGGGTAAAGCTGCTCTTTTCCCAGGGTCTGGAACCCCAAACTCCGGCACTCTGCCAAAGGGAAAGGGAACAGGGTTTGGCGCCATCTAGAGCCTGAAGAGTGTCATGACCAAGAGCTGCAAGAGTTCCCTCATGTCAACATTTACTTGAAGCAACGTTCACGTTTTGTTGTACGACATAAATATTGATCATATGAATTTTAAAACCGTTGTGTTCTTTACGTCAGGTGTTTTCAAACTGGTGACGTGACGGGGGTCCATGGAAAATTCTAGAGAGAAACTGTAAAAAAAAGTAAATAAATAAACGAATAAAATGTGATTAAAATTTAATTCGATTAAAATAAAGAAATACAATTTTTGAATAATATAAATTAGATTAAAATTATATAAATAAACAAATACATAAATATAGTGAGTAAAAAATATAAAAATGTATAATATATAATGTAACTTAATAGAAACTAATATTAGATTTATAATATTACTTTTTCAGTGTATAAATTGAATGTTTATAAAAGATAGATGCCTTTTAAATTTAAGGATCACATGAGGATGATCATATTTGGGGGTCTGTGGAATCTAAAAATTAGGATGTTGTATACGGATATATAAGGATGTTATGTTTTCTGACATTAACCACAGACCTTATTTTACTTGAAAACTGCTTTTCCCTCCAGAGGGAACCAAAAAACCTCATAATATGACCCATTTAAAAGAAATCACCATAGAAAGGCGGCCTTTATATTATAACGCAGGATTCTTTGCAGACATTTCGTTCACTAAAGCCGTTTCTAATATTCACAATTTCACCCTTGTATTTTTAAGAAGGGAGCCACGTACCTGACCAATCAGAGACGCTGTTCGAGCGCAATGCCCCGCCCTTTCCAGTCACATGACTGTTGCTCCGCGTCCGCTTCGGTGAATGAGATGAGCCACAGGGACTCACAACAGATATTTGATATCCATCAGTAAGTACTGAAGTTTTATCCTAAAACCCTGTTTCTGTTAAATATGTAACATCCTAGATTTGATGGTTAGTCAGAGTGAGTTATTTGAAAGGATAGAGTGAGATCTCAGCGATCTGTTTTTGCATGGGTAAAGCTTTTATTTTGTTCACGGTGATCAAAGTGCAGTTGTCACGGGTTTTACAGTAAAAGTATAGGGGTAAAACTCACAAAAATATGTAAAAATAAGAAAAAGACCCCAAAGAATTTTGAACGAATATGAATGGATTTTGCATAGTTTTTTGTGCAAGATTTTAATGATAGTTTCATATAATCACACACACATACACACACACACACACACACATATATATATATATATGTGTGTGTGTGTGTGTGTGTGATATAATTTTCAGTTTTATGGTCATTTTATGGTTCTTGTCACATGATGTCAAATGGCTTCCTGCATCTAAGTTACACACCCTCTCTTTCCTCATCTTTTCCTTATGTTTTTCTTTTGACAGACGGCAGAATTGCTCAAAAATGACCTCTGACCCTGTCAACCCGTACATCTTCACCTCTGACACTCTGCCCTCTGACCCTCGCTTCATGCCGCCGCTGGCCAACGGGCTGCTGGGATGGAGAGTGTTTGATTCATTTATGCATATGGGCGGGGTTTATAATGGTGAAGGCGGGACTTGTCACCGCGGCAACATTCCATGTCCACTAGCAGTTCAAGTGAAGACGGCAGAAGTGGGACAACACACGTACGAGTTAGACATGCACACAGGTTAGAACACACACACACACACACACGCATGTAATACTGCTTTTAAACATATACTACTACAAGACTCTCTTTCTGTATCAGGTATTTTCTCTCATACCGTGGTCGCGGCTCATTTCGAATCCACTCAGGTTTTGTACGCTCACCGGGAGCAATCAAACCTTCTGGTCATGGAAGTTCTCCTTAAACGCTTTGAAAGCAGCGCTGAACCAATCACGATTCAGCTGGAGAGTTCTTTCAAATCCCAAAGCGATGACATTGATTTCCAGAATGCACCAGACTACAAGGGTGGGAGGTACATCCGCTTTATAATATTTGCATCCTGAATTGCAATTGGACATCTTTCTTGTATTTATTTGCATACTGAATTGCAATTGGTGTGTTCGACTTCAACTGTGGCTGGATTTAACCAATCGGCGAGATTTGCAGTCGTGGAAGAGTTTAAAAACGGAGAAAAACTACATTACCCATGATGCTGTACAGAAAATTCCACCAATCATAAAAGAGCTATTTAGCTCCGCCCACTCCATTGATGACTCCATTTTAAATTTCTAACTCGCACTGCTTCATGTCAGACGCCGATCAGTGAAGTCGAACACACATAAACACTACGTGTGTCAGCAGACCCTTTCTTCTCTTCAGGCATATTTTTGGGCAGACCATCTCTTCAGAGATTCCTGGAGGAATCCGTCCATTTGTGCACCTGATCTGGACGCCCGTCGCATCTACTCTTACCCTCCCACCCGACCAGAGCCAGTCCAGCTGGGTTTTCCTGGTTGCCCTTGCCGGGAGCGACGAGAGCGCCAAATCGTGTTTTGATACTGGTTTGGGGCTTATTGATACTGGTGACTTACGCCCCTCCCACATGAGGAGTTGGGCGGAGCTTTGGAAGGGGAGCAGCATTGAGGTGGTGGGAGCAGAGACACTGAACCGTGCTCTGATTGGCTGCATGTTTTATCTTCTCAGTTCATTTCCATCTCCAAGTGAGGAGTTTGCGTTTGGAGGGGTCAGTCCTGGGGGTTTGTCAAACGGGAGCATAGATGAGGATTACCACGGGCATGTGTTCTGGGACCAGGTGAGTTTAAAGTCGGCATGAAACGGAAGTTGCGATAGATTTTTCTTCCATATTATGACCTAAGTGAAACGGCTTCTCAAACAAGAACAAATGTAGGGCGGGGCTTGATTTTGTTCATGAGGAATTGTTTGGATGGTTGTGGTTTGCTATTGGTGGAGGTGAGTGACAGGTTGTTAGTAAACATGTCATCAGAGAAGAGAAGAGATGAAGACAAAAGGGAAGTTATTTTGATTAAAGATTACAGAGGAACCTGAATTTAAAAAAAAAAAATGATGTGCATGGATAAGTCGTTTATAATAAATACTGCAATATTCCTTAAAAAATATGAATTGTCAATTTTGATTTCAGGATGACTTAAACACAACACATGAACTGCGTTGTTTTATTGTTTTATAATGTTTCCTGGGGTGCACTTATAATGTTAGTATGCTTTTTACATCAAAAATAGTCATAATTTACAAATAAAAGGCATTTTTCCTACCCTGATTTTATCCCTCTTATTTGAACGCTCTGTTTTAAGGGGCGTGTCTGCTGTGAGACTTCAGTGTAAACGCCCACTGCTGTGATTGGCTAACATTGTAACAAGGCTTTCATTGTAACTAACAGTGCAAACACGATATAACTAAGAGATTCGCTGAATAAAACAGGTTTTGGCGCGAGTCCAGAACTCAGTCACTGATAAACTCGCGCTGTTTGATTGACAGCTCCAGCGATTGTAAAGGGAGCGTTCTTTGATCGCTTTCTATATATATATCGCTTATATATATATATATATATATATATATATATATATATATTTTTTTTTTTTTTTTTTTTTTTATAATTTAATCACCGTTTAAATAACAGATTATTTTCACTGGTTTGATTTACTGACACATAAACAAAGAACATCTGACTGTACATGAATCATTATATCAGATCAGGCATTAGAATTAACACAGTTACTTACATGTTGTTGCATTACTGTCGAGTGCATATCGTAAAAGTCTGTTTGCAAAGCCTGCGCCGAAATGCGATTGATTTACCAAAGAATCCACAGTGAAATGTACTGAATACTAATAAATAAAGCTCAACTGAGACATTCACATTGTTGAAAATAAATAACCATATTCCTAGCATTAGGATCCTTTGAGAGGTAATGATATTTTTAGTCCTGTATCGCTCTTCTCTCCTCGTCATCTCACTAACACACCAGTGGGCGGGGCTAACATTGCAATGATGAAGTAGGCGTTGATTTCTTCTGAGGAGGCGGCGTTTCACCTATCTATAGGCACATTCCAGGATCAGTCGTTCGTTGGATCTGGTGTCAATAAAAGCTTTTATTGGACTAACAAGGAAGATTCCAGTTCTGAAACTTACAGGATATTCTTACAGTACGATGACCTCTTATATATCAAAAGCTCAAGGAAAAGTTGATTTCTCAATTCATGAGACTTGTGAAGATTTTTATTTTGGCTCTCTGGCTCCCCCTGCAGGACACATGGATGTACCCCAGTGTTGCCCTCTTTTATCCCAGTCTGGCCAGAGCTGTTCTGAAATACCGTGTGGGAACAGTAGAAGGTGCCCGAGCAAACGCCCAGCAGACGGGCTACAAGGTACAGTGGGTAATCGGATGATGTTATTGAATTATCTGCAGCTTTATATACTCTATATACAGTTTTCCTTCCCATTTAATCAGGGATTGAAGTTTGCATGGGAGAGTGCGGTAACGGGCCATGACGTTTGTCCAGAGGACATTTATGCACAGCAGGAGATCCACATCAATGGAGACGTGGTTCTGGCTTTCCAGCAGTACTTCTATCTCACACAGGTACAGATGATACACACACAAACACTCCGACACCTGTACCAGAAATGCATCTTCTGCGTCTCATCCGTCACACAGGACCTGGAGATGTTCAAGGAAGGGCGGGGCAGTGAGGTAGTGTGGGGCGTGGCTGACTACTGGGTTTCACGGGTCACATGGGACCCGTATGACCAGCAGTACCATATCAAAGGTAAAAACAGTGACATCATCAGTCATGACACACACACACACACACACACACATACACATATATATATATATATATATATATATATATATATATATATATCATATTACACCATGTTACAGTTTTTCATGATTTTTTTTATGGTACATTCAGGGTTTGGAAATAAAATTAATAATTAAATAAATGAATTCAAAATAAAATAATAAATATATAATGTATAAAATAAATATTATTAAATTATATTTGTATTTATTTTATTTATTATACTTATAATTATTATAATTAATATAATTAATTAGTATTTATTTTAATATATATATATACTAAAATAAATACTAATAAATATATACATTTAATGTATTTATTAGTATTTATTTTATTATATATATATATATATATATATATATATATATATAATTTATTTATTAGTATTATATTTATTTCATTATATATATGAACAAAGTGAAATGACACATTAGAACCAGTGTAAACTTGCCAAATGTCTTGTTTTGATATTATGCAAGCTTCTTTGTGAGATTTCGTGTTGTTTGTACATTAGGTGTGATTCCTCCTGATGAGCACTACTTCACTGTTGACAACTCAGTGTTCACCAATGCTGTCGCCCAAAGCAGGTGTGTGTTTGTGTACATAATCACTAACCCTCAGTATGAGTGATTTGAACAAATCCCTCACCCTCTGTGCTTATCTTTAGTGCACTTATCCTGAACTGTTAATGCTACAGACATGAATGATGCCTCAAATTGTGTGATAGATTGTGTGCTATTACTTTTAGATATCTTTCTTTGGTTCTCTCTAATATTAAGTCTTCAGTTTGCCGTGGAGTTGTGCGGCCTGTTAGCGCAGACGGCTCCTCCCGAATGGCAGGACATTGCTGATAAGATCAAAATTCCCTTTAACCCAGAACTGAAGTATCACCCAGAGTTTGACGGCTACTCGCAGGGTAAGATGCCCTCATCAGCTTCATGTTCATGTTGTAGTAATCATTATAATCATATGCTAGATTCACCTTTCCAAATCTCAGAAATTGAGTGCCACAGGAATAAGTCCTAAAACCCAGAAATGAGTTCAGTTTTGAACTTCCTGTTCCCTCGTCTCAAAGTCAATGGGTTTTTGGTTAAATGTCTGAAATAAGGTCTGTGGTGAACACAAGATATTTTCACGTTTTATTGTACAACCTAAAATACATAGTAATACTTTTTTAAAGCTAGCTTATACTTGTCTTGTAAAAGGCGATTGCTAGCAAGTAGCTAAATGGGACTATAGAGGTTGTGTGGGACATTAAACATCATCAGACGAACAGGTAATTCATCTACTCACAGCCTTATTGTGTTTATAATCGCGCTCTTGCAAACTATTATAATTCAAACTTTCAGGGAAAATGTTTTTTTTAAATAATGACTGAAAGAGTTTAATGGTGTTGACGTTGATGTCTTGCGACCGTGGTGTAGTTCCTTCCTTTATAGCTCAAATTTAGCTTTTTATTTCTGCCGAGTCTTTGTTGCAATTTAAAAAAAAAAAACATTTCTGAAGGTATTGGTGCTCTGAAGGTACTTCATATTCCACAGGAAGTGTAGTCAAGCAGGCAGACGCAGTGTTGCTCGGATACCCACTGGCCCTCCCCATGACCCCAGAGGTCAGACGCAATGATCTGCAAGCATATGAGGTCGTCACAGATCCGCTCGGACCAGCCATGACATGGGTAAGTCACACGCTATGGCCATCATGCTCTGTGTGAGATGCGAATATATATTTTGCACAGTATATTTTCTTGTAAAAATGTGTGTGTCTGTTTGTAGGGCATGTTTGCTTTGGGTTGGCTTGAACTTGGAGAGCCTGAAAAAGCCCAAAAGCTTCTGCAGAAATGCTTCAGAAATATCCAGAAACCCTTTCAGGTTCGTTCCACCCCTCTCTCTGTGGATGCTACATGTCTCATACTATATTTGCATACTATTTACCTATTTTTGTTGTATAAAATAGGTATGCTATGCATAGTATGCACATTTTCTGTATTAAGTATGCAAGCATAGCACATTTTATGGAAACCATATCCCACAATGCAATGCAGAACTTGTCCTTCCTTTTTCAGTGTGATAAAAAACTTTATCAAACATGATTTTTTAATTTTAATTTAAATTCATTACTTGATTGGTAATGTATCACAATTCCACATAATATTAAGCAGCACAACTGTTTTCAACATTGATAATCAGAAATGTTTCTTGAGCAGCAAATCATCATATTAGAAGGATTTCTGAAGGATCATGTGACACTGAAGACTGGATGCTGAAAATTCAGCTTTGATCACAGGAATAAATTAGATTTGAACATATATTCAGATAGAAAATGGTTATTTTAAATTGTAATAATATTTCACAATATTTCTGGGGGAAAAAATGATTAAATTTAAATAATAATTAAATTTAATTAAAAAAAAATATATATAGTGCCTTGCACACCCAAATCCTTCAGCGTTGCATAAGACGAAAGTAAAAATAAAATCCCACATACTACTTGATTAAATTTAAATGTCAAAAACTCAACAATTTTACAACAAATGGAATCAAACCTGCATAATAACTGTATTTATTTTTGAGATGATAACAGATGAGCAGAATTAAATATGCAATATAATGAGGTCATGTGACAACAAGATGTAATATAAGTCTCTGGTGTCCCCAGAATGTGTCTGTGAAGTTTCAGCTCAAAATACCCCACAGATCATTTATTATAGCTTGTCAAATTTGCCCCTATTTGGGTGTGAGCAAAAACACGACGTTTTAGTGTGTGTCCCTTTAAATGCAAATGAGCTGCTGCTCCAGAAGAGGGCGGAGTTTTAACAGCTCGCGCTTCGGCTGCTCAACAACAACAAAGCTGGAGAATCTCACGCAGACAAAATGAGGATTGTCAGTAACGGTGTTCAGCCTTACATTGTTCAAACCGGAGTCGGACACTGATGGAGAGACTCAGGAAGAAGTTACAACTTTTAGAATGAAACTGGACGTTTCTGAATGGTTAGTGGATAAATTTATGTAGTTTCTGTGGAGTTGATTCAACTCATCGACTAGCATGTGCCGTCATGTTAATCTTTTGTGCAAATCCAGCGTTGAATTGACCCTCGTTTGTGAAGCAGTCCGGCGTAAAATGATGGCATGACAACAACACTCTACTACAACAACTCTTCCTCTTCTCTAAAGCAGCCCAACATGGCCTCAATCCCTTTGTTGCGTTTTCTCGGGGGCGGGGTTGATGTAAATTTTAGGGTTAGTGATGTCACCAACCTGGTAAGACGCTCGTTGTAGTCCTTAAAAAGCGATTTCTATAAAAGAAAATATCTATGAAAACACAGTATCTATGAAGCAGTACTCTAGTATTCTATCTCTCTTTGTGCAGGTGTGGAGTGAGTCAGCTGATGGTTCTGGATGTGTGAACTTCCTCACCGGGATGGGCGGCTTTCTGCAGGCGGTGTTGTTTGGCTACACTGGCTTCAGGTGACAAAATCACTGCCAGCTTGAAGAGAAAGTGGCTTTATCACATCTGGACTTCATTCTGTGTCTTGTACCTTTCCTGTGTCACACAGAGTGCAGAAGGAGCATCTCGCCTTTGCTCCGTTGCTCCCGCAGGACGTTGATGCACTCAGTGTGAAAGGTGTGACTTATCTTGGCAACAAGATGGACTGGTTGGTAACGAGTGTGGAAGTGAGTGTGGAAGTGAGGAAGTTTGGGAGTAAAGAGCCGTTCGCTCTTGAACTTGTCCTGAATACTGGAACTACAATCCCTCTTATTCCAGGTAATAAACAGGCGTATAGTAATGAATTCAATGAATTCAACAGATGATGAATAGTAATGAATGATGTTTGCTATGGCGATGTATTTTCTCTAGAAATTAATCGTTTTTATGAATTGTTGTCCACAGGACAGTCGGTGACGTTTCTACGGCAGCCTGGTCAGATCCGTAAACTGAATTCCGGTTTTTCCTGCTGGCCGGTCTGATGATCCACATCATAAACCAGCTGTCTGGTGTTTGTTTGTGTATTGGGTTTTCTTCCAAAGTTTTGGAATAGAACACTTTATCACTGAATAACTTGAATAAAGCATTTATACTTGTACTGTATGGTATATTTAAAAAAAATCACATTTTACTGTAATAATTTACTGTAATAATGCCAAATATTTGAATTATATTATTATTGTTGAATGAATCACAGTATACTCTGGGAATACTGACAAATCTGTTTACAATAAAATTGTTGATATGTTAATTGTAATTTTTGGGGGGTTATTTCCGCCAATCACGTTTGTAATAAATATAAGGAAGCTTGTTTCCACCACTAAATAAAAAAAATAAAAAAGGTAATTACGACTTTTTATCTCACAATTCAGACTTTATAACTCGCAATTCTGACTTTATAACTCACAATTCTGACTTTATATCACGCAATTCTGACTATATAACTCAATTCTGACTATCTTGCAATTCTGACTTTATATCACACAATTCTGACTTTATAACTCACAATTCTGACTATATATCGCAATTCTGACTTTATATCACACAATTCTGACTTTATAACTCAATTCTGACTATATCTCGCAATTCTGACTTTATATCACACAATTCTGACTTTATAACTCACAATTCTGACTATATCACGCAATTCTGACTTTATATCACACAATTCTGACTATCTTGCAATTCTGACTTTATATCATACAATTCTGACTTTATAACTCAATTCTGACTTTATATCATACAATTCTGACTTTATAACTCGCAATTCTGACTATATAACTCAATTCTGACTTATAACTCGCAATTCTGACTATCTTGCAATTCTGACTTTATATCACACAATTCTGACTTTATAACTCAATTCTGACTATATCTCGCAATTCTGACTTTATAACTCACAATTCTGACTATATCTCGCAATTCTGACTATATCTCGCAATTCTGACTTTATATCACACAATTCTGACTTTATAACTCAATTCTGACTATATCTCGCAATTCTGACTTTATAACTCACAATTCTGACTATATCATGCAATTCTGACTTTATATCACACAATTCTGACTATAACTCAATTCTGACTATATCTCGCAATTCTGACTTTATAACTCACAATTCTGACTATATCTCGCAATTCTGACTTTATATCACACAATTCTGACTTTATAACTCAATTCTGACTATATCTCGCAATTCTGACTTTATAACTCACAATTCTGACTATATCATGCAATTCTGACTTTATAACTCGCAAGTCTGACTTTATATCTCGTAATTCTGACTTTATAACTCGCAAGTCTGACTTTATATCTCGCAATTCTGACTTTATATCTCGCAATTCTGACTATATCACTCTATTCAGTAATATTAATTAATGCAATGTTTTTATTCATACAAAAATGATTGATTTTTCTTTTTTTTTTTTTTGTTTATGGGGTCACAATTTGAAGTTTTTTATTATATCTCTTGAAATAATAGACACAAGTAATGTAGAAATTAAGGATTTCTTTTTTTTTTTTTCTTTCAAATGTTTTAAGGATTTAAATAAAATTTTCAAATAATTTTTAAAACCACAAAACTTGGAGCAACTTTCAGAACTCTACATTTGTGTCACTGCAAATCACGTTTTTGTCAATAGTAGTTTCGTACTACGTCGTCTTCTTTCGGTAATTTCCGTTTTGATTCGGTAATTTCCGCTTGCTCTCCTTCCTGTGTTGATACCCGTCCCCAGTAAAGGCACTCGGAGGCCATTATCCTGCAACCATTTTCTTTTCTTTTATACTCGAAGACAATTCGTTTTAATATATCCATAATCTATTCGTGCAGGTTGACTAAGCGCTTCTTGGATACCTGCGCATTTACAAATCGTGAGGGACTTGCACCTTTCGACAATCCTTCGGATAATTTCGGCTGCTTTCGTGCGCCGCTGTTTTGAAATGGACGCGACTGAACCGGCGGCGAAAGAACTCGAGCTGGGCGACGCGTCCGAGAGCGCGTCTGCGGGAGAGGCTGTGGGTTCGGATACCGAATCGGAGGCCGAAGTCGCCACGATGACTGTGATGGGAGAAGCGGGAAACATCGACATCGCCGAATCCCTGCCGAACCCAGACGATGCCGAAACGGCGTTTGCAGGTCAGTGTGCGCATGTGCATCAGCTGATTTTGTTTATTGATTACAATTTTAGTCCACATCATACGGTCTTTTAACCGATCCATCATACATTTAATCACGTTTATTCTCCGATCAGCATAAGGTTTGTTTAACCAACGTTAATATTATTAATAATCGCTTATAATATTGCCTTCACATTAAAAATCAAATTCTTAGAAGCAGTATTCAGAATGCAACTGCTAAAAAGTACCATGGTATTTTAAAAAAAATACCTTGGAGTACTATGAAAATAACATGGTGCATGAATATGCGTTTTGCAAGAAAATAAATTATATTTTTAGGACCATTATTGCATTGTGACTTTTATCATTTTAATTAAACTATAAAGTATTTATACATCATGGTAGTTGTTGTATTTCCCTTATGCTAATTTTTTTCACCATTATGAATATGCATTATGTTACTGAGAATCTTAATGATCTTAATACAGGCTTCATTTTCTTTATTCTAAACAAAATTTTTGAACAATTTTATGTTTTTTAAAAGAAGTCTCTTCTGCTCACCAAGGCTGCATTTATTTGACCAAAAATACAGTAAAACTGTAATATTGTGAAATTTTATCAAAATAAAATAATACTTTAATACTTTAATTCGGCAAGGACGCATTAAATTGATAAAAAGTGACAGTAAAAACATTTATAATGTTACAAAAAAAATTCTATTTCAAATAAATGCTTTTAAACGTTCAGTATCACAGTTTCCACAAAAATATTAAGCTGCAAAAACTGTTTTCAACATTGATAATAATAAGGACCATTATTAATAATTTTTTGTAATAAGTACCAATAATAATTAAGCAGCAAAGGACATGAAGGATCATGTGACACTGAAGACTGGAGTAATGATGCTGAAAATTCAGCTTTGATCACAGGAATAAATTATATTTTACTATATATTCAAATTAGAAAACAGTTATTTTAAATTGTAATAATATTTCACAATTTTTACTGTAGTTTTGATCAAATAAATGCAGCCTTGGTGAGCAGAAGAGACTTCTTTTAAAAACATTACAAATCATAATTATTCTGAACTTTTGTGTAGTGTATGTGGTTTAGTATTGTCATCTACCCAAAGTTATATAAAGTTTGAAGCAGCTTCTGTTTGTTTGTTTGTTTTTTTGCAGAGATCACAGCCGTCACTGTAGGGGACGTTCAGAGTTCAAATGAAACCGTGTTCACATCCACAGTCGCCACAGCAACGTCCATCCCTGAACACGTGCTCGTAAGAGAAAAAAAATATTTTTCATTTCAGGGTACGTTTTTACTTGACAACGATATACTAAAAATGGAAAAGTTTTTCTTTTGCGTTTTTCACGTACAGATGACGAAACGTTGTCAAAACGATCTCCATTCACACGGATCCGCGAAAATGACTAAAAATGCTGTATTCTGCTGCCAGGCCAGTAGATGGCGATGTCACTTTGTAAAGAAACACTACGCGCCTATAGACTGAACACGTAAAACACATCCGCATGACTTCCGTGTTTACAAATTCGCGTTTTTGTTGTTTACACAGAAACGATAATGCTACCGTTTTCAAAAACGTGCACTTTTAATCTTGTTTTCAAAAGTTTGCGTTTTAAGGCCGTTAATTTACATGACACCGGCGTTTTGGGGGCCTGAAAAAGTTTTTGAAAACTATACCATTATTGTCTGTGTAAACTACAAAAACTCTAATTTGTGAAAATTGTGCTGTTATGCACATGCGTATTTACGTGTTCAGTCTATAGGCGCGTAGTGTTTCTTTACAAAGTGACATCGCCATCTACTGGCCTGGCAGCAGAATACAGCGTTTTTAATCATTTCGCAGATCTGTGTGAATCGGG
>CM077459.1:16984652-17322152 GCA_039654765.1 Mylopharyngodon piceus | reverse complement strand
CGACTGTCTGCCTGCTCTCAGTTACAGTGACTCCGTCCGGACAGATCACCACTTCAGGCACACTGACCTTTGACCGAACGGCGACAGGAGAGACGGCGGCCATCATCTCCGACAGCCCTGCACCCGCTGACGTCTTCACCAACACAACGGGTGGGTGGCGCATACACAAATACTACAGCCAGAGTGTGTTCTTATCACCAAAGATTGTGTTCAAAACCACATACTTGCATACTACTGTTATGGAAGTATGCAGTATGGGATTTTTTGAGTATGCATATTACTACATTTGCCAAAATGTGCAGTATAAGGACAGAGCACACTGTGAGGAATAGTATATCCCACAATGCAATGCACTTGGTTTGACCTTCCATTTCCAGTGTGGCATTATTTGTTCAGAGTGGCATCAATTTGCATCAGAGGGTCATTGACTGGTCCCGTCGGCAGTCTGTGATCGTGACATCCGAGGTTGAGACTCTGTCCCCCTCTGAAGCCCAGGATTGGCCTCTTTCTGATCCTTTTTTAGCTGGAAACAAAAGGGCTGTTATTTTTAGGCCTCTTTGTGCGAGATGGGGCCGTTTTGAGCCCAGTGTGAGTCTCAGATAATGAGTTGTTATGCGTTTTTGTAACCTGTCCAGTTGGGGTGACTTTTGTTAAATGGCACATTTGTAGGACAGAGGGTACATCGGGTCTGTGCTGATATGGGTCATGGTTGGACGGTACTATCTGTACCAAGATTTGTGTATTTAATTCATCAAAGTGTTTCTAAATGACGTTATCTTCTGTATTAAGCACTGCTGATGTTAATGCACTAACATATGAGAATAATTAAATAGTTATTGCTCTTAAATTCACTTAATGCTGTTAGCACATGTAGCTAATTAGGGGTCAAGCACCAAAGGTGCGTAGCCACCTATTGTATCCATTGGCGTTCTTATTGTTCTTCTTCTTTTGCTCTGTAAGTCTATGGCAGCCCATAGAACCGCTTGCGAGAAAGTTATGAAATTTGGCACACTGAAAGAGGCCAGTCTGAACTGTCACCATAACAAATTTGGAGTCTCTAACTCAATCGCTCTAGCGCCACCAACTGTCCAAACTTGGACTTTTATTTATGCCAATAACTTTTGAACTGTAAGGGCTAGAAACAAAATTTTCCTCTGATTCCTTGGCTCAAGATGATTCGATTGATTCATTTTCCGTCATGAAAATTTTCCCGCCATTTTGAATTGTCTGAAAAACCTACTTTTTTGAACTCCTCCTAGGCCGTTGCTTCGATTTTCACGAAAATTGAACCAGATCATCTTCAGACCATGCCGACAAAAGATGTGGAATTCAAGTTGATTTGTCAAACTGTTTTCGAAAAATGTGTGAACGAATTTTACTTGGCCTACTGGTCCGGAGATACAGAAACTTTTTGGACGTCGGCCATTTTGGGTGTCGGCCATTTCGAATTTTGTAATAAAATGCTGTATTTTACGAATGCATGAACGTATCATTATTAAACTCGGTATGGGTCATCGGCACGATGCCCTGAAGGAGTCTGAGAAGTTTTGGACCAGGGCCACCTAGTGGTGAAAAAAATTATTTACATGCTTATAATTTTGAATGTGGTTGACTTATTTTCATGGGATCATCTCTTTGGATTCCTGAATCCTTGCCGTGTCCAACGATACCAAACATGTTAGGTTTCACCTTATGGTTAGTGCACCGTTGTGATTTAGCGTTTAAACAACATTTGCAAATATCTTAAAAACCGTTAGCCCGATTGAGACGAAACCACTGTAGGAAAATCGTAAACAAAGGTGGTTCAAATGTCAAAATTTTGATAGTAAGTGGCAAAAAAATGTAATCAAATCAGGTGTGGGTAATTTTTTATGTGTTCATACATATAAATGTTTATAACTCCTAAACGAAATGAGATAGTTTCACCCAATTTGATACACTTATGTATGGAGACACTCTGAGGACATACACACACTGTAATTATAGTACTGTTGGTCTTATTGACTTCAAAATTGACATGCAGTGTCTTTGTCTCAGTTGTTATCATAGTCCAGTATGACATTGTTGGTCTGCTGCTAGCTTCCTTGTGTGCTTCTTTTGTGCTCGGGCCCTTAATTGCTGCTTGCAGCTATATTTTGACATTATAACCATTTCATTCTGTGAAGTTTTATTTTTATTTTTTTTTTTTTAAAGGTGCAGTAAGTGATTTCTGAGAAACACTGTTGATATTTGAAATCGGCACCCAAACAAACACACCCCTTCATTCATTGCTCCACCCCCAAAATGCAAACTTTGGGCAAAAAACACAAGAAGTGCTTTTTCCCATTTTTGAACTGTGACCGTTGGCATATAATGCAACAAAGATTGTTAAAGTCAACAGATTTTACTAATAGATCTACCAATCTCTGTGTAAAAATAAAATAACGATTCTGCCATCTTTCTAAAGTCATTTTTACACCCCTCCAATTTGGCTTCAAATCTCAGGTGAAAATTGTCATTTTGACCCTCCTCCACAAAATAGTGGATTTCTCAATAAATACTCATCCATGACATTTAATATTTTAGCTTTCTTACTCATTTATGTATTTCTTTCACCAGAGAAAAAAAAAAATCAATATCTCAATTTTTAGCCAGGGACCTCTGGTTGACCCAAAAAATATTTACAATTAATTTTTCAACTACAGTATTGACAGCAATAGTTTCCATATATCGCTTTAAATCCATCTGTCGACATCTTTGCGTTCTCGTTCTCTCTTTTCAAGTGAAAGGATCATGGTTTGACTTCTGTCTGAGGGTTTATTTTTGAAGTCGAGGGCAGTCGTCCAGTGTAGCTGTTTCGCTCCAGGGAGTGTGACCTCCAATTCAAAGCGGCTCTGTGTCACTGATGGACCGCTGTGCTCTGTGTCTCAGGAAATGATCGTTCTCTCCTTCTTTTTTATCTCTGTCAGGTTCTGTGTGGCGGAATAGACTTGAAATGCTTCAGCACTTTTCTTTTAAAGCATCCTGACCTCGACTCGCTCAGAGAGATTCGAGAAAATAACCATAAAATAAGTGTGACCACAGCCCTGGACCGTAATATTACAGAAAAAATTCATTTCTGCCACAGGAAAATGGTGTTTTACACATATTCCCACATCTACAAAGTATTGATGTAGAGGCAGTGGCCTAGTAGTTAGTTATATTTTTTATTTATTTCCCAAATTACTCATTTTAAATATTTTGTATTAAATATTTTGTACAATTTATATATATTACATTTTATTTCAGTTAATTTATGTTTATGTTATTTATATTATTTCAAGTAACACTTTTTTATGGGTTTAGTTTGATAAGCAGACTCTATAAAGTGATTTTTAAAATCATAATCCTTGTCACAAATGACTGGTAAAATCATGGAAATGTATTGATAAAATGTGGGAAACTTCAGGCTTTGTGGCATTTCACGATTCAGTTTCACCCTCTTCCACTCATTATCTCACTGTCCCTATTAATAAAAGTGACAGAAAGGCCAAAAATAAAAAGCATAATTCATATTCTCTCTCATAACCTCTTCACACTTCAAGTACTTTTTTCTCAGATGTAATTGAAGGGTAGTCGGGAACTCACCGGGCCTTCAAACAAGTCCAAATGAGGTGCGTAGACAAAAAAAATCCAAATAGAGAAACACTTAAAGAGAGTCCGCACACTCTACCAAAGAAGTCGTCATCAAATGCTAGATAAAAACAAAACTTTAAACAGGTTTCGGTGACATGTGACCTTTGTCAATGCCAAACTTAGACTTTGTGACTTTGTCACGTGACCAAAACATTTGCTCTTTTTTCAGTAAAGTTTTGTTTTTATCTTGCATTTGATGACAACTTCTTTGGTAGAGTTGGTAGAGTGTGCGGACTCTCTTGGAGTGTTTCTCAGATATAAGCCATGTTTGATAAGCAGATGTGTTTTACCTCAGGAACAGGTGATAAAGTGAACAGCAGGATGTCAGATCTGTTGAATTATGGGACAATTTTGAGATAAAACACACAGACTGATGTTTGATTATACCAATATGTGGCTAAAAATTGAGTATGTTTCATAAAAGTCAAAAATGAGTTCTCAATTGCTCCTCCTAGACAGCATTGAGATTCAATGGAGAGCAAGTGTAGTCAACATGAGACGTGTTTGTCTGGGTCGAGTCCGGGACGTTGCAGAAACACAACAAGCATGTCCTCTTCTGTCTGTCCGGCCCACATTTCCAAACCCATTTTGCCTTTTTTTTTTTTTTTTAGAACAACAAGCTTATAAAATGAAATGTGGGTCAGGGTTAAAGGGAGATCAGATGAGGACGGACTGTAAATGTACTCGCAAGGTCATACCTGTCAGAATGCTACAAAACCAGCCGTCCCAAAGGAACGTTTTAATCACTCATCACTCAGGAGACGTGGGTTAGGCTTCTAGCATCAACTTCATCTCAAATGTGTGTTTCTCCTCAGTGTTGACCACTCTTCCTGCGCTGGCGGTGGTCCCTCAGCAGGCCGTGGTGCAGTCTAAACCCCCTCCGACCGGGACGCTAATGAACGGGTTGGAGACGGGTGAGCAGCGCACGTGGCTTCACCTGGAAGAGATGGCCAACACACTCCTCGGCAACGTCCAGCAACTCAAAGTCCTCATTGCACAAGCCAAACAAGCCAGTCAGAGCGGAGCGCATGTCGGCATCAGAAAAGAGGTTAGAACCACAAAACTGCCCTCAGATCAGTGTCCATGAGGTCATATCATGAAATAATAGTTTAACAAACTCAAAACATTCTCCCTAGACTAAAGAGCATTTATTGAAACTAACCTGCAAAAATCACCCATTGATGGTTGTGATGGCATTACCACGAATACACATAGAAATCAGATAGCTAGTTATAACAGAGGGTGTTTATACCCAGCTCAGTAAGGAATAATGCTTCGCATCAGGTGGTTCTTTGCCTCCATGTTATCTGTGCATTAAACGATTTTGAATGTGAATGTGTCTGTGAAGTTTCAGCTCAAAATACCCCACAGATCATTTATTATAGCTTGTCAAATTTGCCCCTATTTGGGCGTAAGCAAAAACACGCCATTTTTGTGTGTGTCCCTTTAAATGCAAATGAGCTGCTGCTCCCGGCCCGCTTTCCAGAAGAGGCTGGAGCTTTAACAGCTCGCGCTTCGGTTGCTCAACAACAACAAAGCTGGAGAATCTCACGCAGCCAAAATGAGGATTGTCAGTAACGGTGTTCAGCCTTACATTGTTCAAACCGGAGTCGGACACTGATGGAGAGACTCAGGAAGAAGTTACAACTTTTAGGATGTTTCTGAATGGTTAGTGGATAAATTTATGTAGTTGCTGTGGAGTTGATTCAACTCATCGACTAGCATTTGCCGTCATGTTAATCTTTTGTGCAAATCCAGCGTTGAATTGACCCTCATTTGTGAAGCAGTCCGGCGTAAAATGACGGTCTACTACAACAACTCTTCCTCTTCTCTAAAGCAGCCAAACATGGCCTACTCCCTTTGTTGCGTGTTCCCGGGGGCGGGGTTTATGTAAATTTTATGTAAATTACTTCAAAAACAGCAATGTTCCCCCTCATTGCTGAGAAATATAGTGTAGTGATTCAGTAGCAAAGCTGCTCCTGAATGTTTCTGTGTGTGCCCAGCGGGAAGGCCTTCCAGCCAATCAGAATCAAGTATTCAGACAGTTACAAGTAGTAACATTTAAAAAAAATGTTTGATGAACTTCCAACTAAAATGTTTCAGAAAAAACATTCCATGAACGATGTATAAATTATGTTTTAAAGAACATTATTAAAGACCAGATGACTTTGAATGAACGTTCTATTAACGTTACTGGAACAACGTTTGTTCATAACTTTAAGAGAACCTTGCCAGAACATTTTGATAATGTTCAGTTAGCTGGGTATATACATGTGCAGTAGCAAAATGGCCACAAAAGTGTGAAAAATGATCATGAAAAACCAAATTATGGCTGTTTTGGGTCTAAGAAACCTTTACAGACATTATAAGTGGATCTGAGGGGAAACGTTTATCTTATTAACCCTCTGAAGAAGTATCATATATGATATCAAGTATCATATGTTTTTCTCTCTCAGTCCTTTCAGAGTCAGTTGTCACTCAGTGAAGAACCTGAGGGGAAAATCACTGAAATTATCATTAAGGTAAGTCTCTCTCTCTCTCTCTGTTATCATATTAAGTTTTAAAACCAGTGTTATTTTAGTATCATTGGTATACTATTATAGTTCATGGTAACATTTTTAATTAGATTTTATTTTTATATTTTCTTTTGTTTTAATTTTAGTAAAATGTTGTCATTTTGATTAGTTTTTTAATATAGTTTTTATTAAGTTTTAGTTTATATTGTTGTTTTAGTACTTATTTTAGAACTTAAACTAGTCAAAAATAACCCTGGCTAAAACAATAGTGGCTGAAGAGCTGGAGATTTTTTCTGCGTTTACTCCTTTAGTTCAATTTCTGTCTGCCTTTTGTTTGTGAGCGTGCAAATACATGCTGACAGACCAATCATTCCATCACAACAAGCATTTACGGTTTGGCAGTCATGGCCGTATTCACCGTGCCACCAAATACTGGTTCAGGTTTGTTCTCATTCAGCCAGTAGGGTTAGGGCAACAGATATGCAGTCACAAGTATTAGATAATTTGCCACGGTGGCTCATCAGATTTGACAGATCAAAGCTTTGAGTTTTATAATGTGGCTCATGTCATGCTCTGCTGATGTAGTTGAAGTTCTCATATGCGTGTATCGATGGGCCGGACGCCAGCGGTGTTGAAACACTCATGACTGTCACACACCATCACCTGCTGTGTTTGGCCGGTGGTTTGGTTCAGATGTGATAGAGAGAGAGTGAAGCAGGACTATCAGAATCTGCAGCTGAAAAGCAGGAGGGCTGTAAACATACATATACTCTGCTGGAAAATGCCAACAGATCCCATTCAGAGAATGAAAACCTGTCTTTCCTTGTTTAAAATGCTAGTCTGTGTTGAGGCAAAAATTAACATCCTGGCATTATTTACTCGTCCTTGTATTGCTCCAAACCTCATATTGTTCAAATTTGTTTCTTCATGGAAAACAAAAGAATGTCCTGGCTGTTCTTCATTCGCTTGGATGGAGATATGTGCTTTAACATTCATAATGTTTTGACTGACTGAAATTCATATTTTTTTAACTAGAAAAGCAAACTTTGAATGTTGACTTGACAAACTTGTTTTAAAGTTGAAGCCTTAAACTTTGAAAGTCCATAGGACGGACAGACAGTTAGATAGGCTGCGTCTGAAATCGCATACTCTCTTGAGTACGTACTTATTTTGAGTAAGTAATTGCTTCACGACTGCTAAAAAAGTATGTTCTATATAGTATCAGTGTGTGTAGTATGAATGTAATCCCGATGTACTACATTTGCCACGTTGCCCTTATCATGTGACCTACCAGCATCAGTTATGTCGCTTCACTGCCATTCACAAATCCTCTCCCGTGGCCTCATGGGTAAAGTGTCCATCGTATGCACTATTCAGAATCTCACCGGAAGTAGTAGGTCATCCAGGTACTTTTGCAGTTTTTTTATGAGTATTGTGAATTCGGACTACTTTTGGATGGGTGGATGGATGGATGGATGGATGGATAGATGAATGGATTGATTGATAGATAGATATGTAGCCAATCAGAGACATATGTTGAGCGCGTGACACAATGGCCAATAACAGACATATATGTTGAGCGTGTGAACACAGTGGCCAATCAGAGACATATATGTTGGGCACGTGAACACAATGGCCAATCAGAGACATATATGTTGAGCTCATGAACACAATGGCCAATCAGAGACATATATGTTGAGCGCGTGAACACAATGGCCAATCAGAGACATATATGTTGAGCGCGTGAACACAATGGCCAATCACAGACATATATGTTGAGCGCGTCAACACAATGGCCAATAACAGACATATATGTTGAGCGCGTGAACACAATGGCCAATCAGAGACATATATGTTGAGCGCGTGAACACAATGGCCAATCAGAGACATATATGTTGAGCGCGTGAACACAATGGCCAATCAGAGACATATATGTTGAGCTCGTGAACAAAATGGCCAATCAGAAACATATATGTTGAGCTTGTGAACACAATGGCCAATCAGAGACATATATGTTGAGCTCGTGAACACAATGGCCAATCACAGACATATATGTTGAGTGCGTGAACACAATGGCCAATCACAGACATATCTGTTGAGCGCGTGAACACAATGGCCAATCAGAGACATATATGTTGAGCACGTGAACACAATGGCCAATCAGAGACATATATGTTGAGCGCGTGAACACAATGGCCAATCACAGACATATATGTTGAGCGCGTCAACACAATGGCCAATAACAGACATATATGTTGAGCGCGTGAACACAATGGCCAATCAGAGACATATATGTTGAGCGCGTGAACACAATGGCCAATCAGAGACATATATGTTGAGCGCGTGAACACAATGGCCAATAACAGACATATATGTTGAGCGCGTGAACACAATGGCCAATCAGAGACATATATGTTGAGCGCGTGAACACAATGGCCAATCAGAGACATATATGTTGAGCGCGTGAACACAATGGCCAATCAGAGACATATATGTTGAGCTCGTGAACACAATGGCCAATCAGAGACATATATGTTGAGCTCGTGAACAAAATGGCCAATCAGAAACATATATGTTGAGCTTGTGAACACAATGGCCAATCAGAGACATATATGTTGAGCTCGTGAACACAATGGCCAATCACAGACATATATGTTGAGTGCGTGAACACAATGGCCAATCACAGACATATCTGTTGAGCGCGTGAACACAATGGCCAATCAGAGACATATATGTTGAGCACGTGAACACAATGGCCAATCAGAGACATATATGTTGAGCTCGTGAACACAATGGCCAATCACAGACATATATGTTGAGTGCGTGAACACAATGGCCAATCACAGACATATCTGTTGAGCGCGTGAACACAATGGCCAATCAGAGACATATATGTTGAGCGCGTGAACACAATGGCCAATTAGAGACATATATGTTGAGTGCGTGAACACAATGGCCAATCACAGACATATCTGTTGAGCGCGTGAACACAATGGCCAATCAGAGACATATATGTTGAGCTCGTGAACACAATGGCCAATCACAGACATATATGTTGAGCTCGTGAACACAATGGCCAATCACAGACATATATGTTGAGTGCGTGAACACAATGGCCAATCACAGACATATCTGTTGAGCGCGTGAACACAATGGCCAATCAGAGACATATATGTTGAGCTCGTGAACACAATGGCCAATCAGAGACATATATGTTGAGCTCGTGAACACAATGGCCAATCACAGACATATATGTTGAGTGCGTGAACACAATGGCCAATCACAGACATATCTGTTGAGCGCGTGAACACAATGGCCAATCAGAGACATATATGTTGAGCGCGTGAACACAATGGCCAATCAGAGACATATATGTTGAGCACGTGAACACAATGGCCAATCACAGACATATATGTTGAGTGCGTGAACACAATGGCCAATCAGAGACATATATGTTGAGCTCGTGAACACAATGGCCAATTAGAGACATATCTGTTAAATGCGTGAACACAATGGCCAATCAGAGACATATCTGTTAAATGCGTGAACACAATAGCCAATCAGAGGTGTTTACGAATCCACTCAACAGCGCTCAAAGCGTCACATCTTTAAAATTTCAGTATGGACTTGGTATCGAAGTCAGTACTTTTGACAACACAGATAGATAGACAGACAGGTAAACAATTCTACTAATATTATGTTTTCTTGTGTGTTTCAGCACACGTGTGTGAACTGCGGTCGAGAGGCGTCCAGCGAGTGTACGGGCTGCCATAAAGTTCATTACTGCTCTGGCTTCTGTCAGCGGAAGGTAAGACCAACCCGAGCGTTCACGGTCGTATCACACCAGCTAGAGACACTTTATTTTTGGATCCGTCTTTCTGCAGGACTGGAAAGAACATCAGCTGAGCTGCTGTCAGCCGAGCACAGCCGTCAGCCTTCAGGAAGAGGCTCAGATGGAGGTGGAGAAAGGGAAGGTCTAGCGCTCCACACCGCAGGACGTCGACGTGCACCGTATTACGTTCGGATGGGTGATCGCTTCCGTTCGTGTTTTAGTTTAGCTATAAAGCCGTGTAGTAGCAGCTGCCTTACACACTGTGAAAAATTAAGCATACGCAGATGGCGTCGCTACTTTCTGTACCATGTGAACAGTTTCTCCCTCTCACTATGGATTTTGTATGTGAAAATAATCCTTAATGGGATAGTTCACCAAACATGATTTACTCACCCTCATGTCGTTCCAAACCTGCATGACTTTGAACACAAAATTATTTTCATACAATGAAGACATAAAATGACCAGAGGCTTTCAACGTTCAACTCTGTTCAACTATTAAATCTCATTTGCATACTCATGTTGTTTTGTTTGTATATTGTATATGGAGAGCGGAACAAGTCATATGGAAAACTTTTATGATATTTTTATTGTACTGTTTTAGGTAGACAGCCCTTGTCCTCATACACTGAAATTGGAGCAGCTCAGACATTCTTCAAAACGTATTATTTTGTGTCTTACAGAAGAAAGTCAGTCAAATGGGTTTGGAACAACCTGAGGGTGAGTAAATGATGACAGAACTGTTATTTTAGGTGAACTACTACTTTAATTAAGATAATAATATAATTTCAGAATCTAATTCTAATGAAGGATTACATTTTTACAGTGTTTTCAAAACAAAACAGAAATAAATGGGAAAATGGGAGTTTTTTTGTGCCTCTTTATTCACTGGATTTTGGATTTGAGGGTACACACATGTAATAATGATAACCTTTTTTAATGGATATGGCACACTGCAGAGATTAGCTGAGCTTGTCTCCTGCTGTGAACTGCCACACAACTGACCCGTCTGAAATAATCCAGACCTAAAGCTACGCAAAGCTAACCTGGACACACATTAGTGAAAGGAAAGCAACCTCACCAGCCTTCACATTCATCATTTTCTCAAATTTGTTCACCTAAAGAAGTCGTACCACACTCTTGCCGCATAATTTCATCTTTTTCTTTGAGGTCAACTGGTTAGTCAAGTTTGCACCCAAAACCATCATAATTTAGCTTTTCATGACCATTTTCCACCCTATTTCTGGTTGTTGCACAACCTCTATAATTAAATGACCTTTGTTGTGATTGTCTAGTCTCTTTGCCTGTGAAATTAGTATTTATAGGCCAATAACAGACTCTAAAAGCTGCAAATCTGCTTCACATTGTGACAGATTCATAAAACATTGGTAGACAACTGTTAAAATCAGACTGAAATGATCAAACAACTTGGTAAAAATAAACTTCAGCCACTCTATTCAGTGGCAGTGTATGTATATATATATATATATATATATATATATGTCCTTTTTACTACCTCACCGTGATTGGATTGTTGAATTGTAAATGTAGATGGTCATGTGTTAATATTGTCATATAAGCTGCCAGAAAGCTGCAAAACTATTTTTGTAGCTTAGTTTCAATAAATGCAATTTTTACTACACTCTTAAAGGTGCAGTATGTAATATTAACAGCTAGAGGCTGAAATGGGTACTGCAGTCCAAATTCAAAATATTGGAGAGAGTTGTTTCTCCTGCCCCCTCCTCCTCAGATGTACCACGCAGTGTTACCAAGTCCATGGTTTTCCTGTGGAATTGGGGTATTTTAAGTTCTTGCCACGGGTTAATTTTTTCCGCAGTTGATTTCCCACCCCAGTTCATATGATTTTGGCGCTCTAACAACTCCAAAACACCCCCCCAGATGTACAAATTCGGTGGAGAATGCAGCCGCCCAATGGAGAAAATCACATCGGGCTATTTTTGGGCTACTTTTCTTGCACAGATCAGTTTGAGAACACGCAACAGAAACAAGCGCAATTGACAATGGAAGGCGAGGAGCCTTACGCTGTAAGTTGATGAGTTGATTTATCTGCGTTTTAATATGCCTCTGGACATAGAGCTTTTTAGATGGATGACTAAGCTTTTTAGGTCGGGTAGAATCTGCGATCTCTGACCTAGTTCGTTTGCTGGCTTCCATTGCTTCAATACACTGTTTTCTCCGTTAACTGGCTACCCGAGATGTCGAAATACTATTGGGTTAATTGGCAGTGGGCGGGATCAAACAGACCAAAACAAAAACAGACATTCCCACACAGAATGCACATTTCAAAGTAGAATAACTGGCTGTAGCATTGTTTTTAGGAGAAACAAGTATATGAACTTAGCATGTTTCCTATATATCTGCAAACATATTATGGTATTTTTGTGCTTTATACAGTCAAAAGAATTACATACAGCACCTTTAAAAATAAAGTTTCTAAAAGGGGGTTGTGTTTTAAGTAATGTTTCTGAAAGTTACAGTGTTTTCCGACTACAGTGAACTTTTACTTCCTTCAAATGGCATCTTATAATGACCCATTTAAAGTGTCTGATTCCAATCTGTGGCACTGAAAGTGTTCAGACACTTTATTGCTTGTGCCAAATGTATTGAGTGAGTTTCTTTAGTGGTTTCTAGCTCATTTTTGGAGTTCATCTGAATACAAAACACAGCCTCCACTTCAGATTTCCCATGAGCAACCTTGGCTGATAGTTTGCAGCAGGACTGTGTTTTTATTACCTCCCATTTGTACCTCAGTGTCCAAATGTGAATCAATACACAAGGATAGAAAATTGTTGGGGGAATTATGGGAAGGGCGCTCAATAGTTTCAGCCAAAGTATTGCCAGTCAGGGATGCCCGAATCATCTAAAGAGCCACATCCAAACCGAACGGTGGTAATTTTCCATTACGCAGGTCAGTGAAGCAATGGATGCTACACAGAACAAATATATCAGTGGGTTTTATGACATGTGCAGGGTTGTTTATACTGTTGTTTTAAAGCTAAAACTGTCTAAGGACTTCTTGGAGAAATTTGACCTAGAAAGTTGGTAAAAAGGTTGTGTTTTAGCAGAAGAACTATACATAATAGATGCTTTGCTTAATTAATATTTTTCTTTTAAAATGTGTTTACAATTTTCTAAGCATATATATATATGATTAAAAACTGTGGTTATAGTCATGGTTGAAGGCCTCTTGTACCTTGTTGCTTAAATTGAGAAAGTTCATTATAGTTTCAACAAAGCTTTGTAATCATAAACATTCCTATATTTTTATCTGTCAGCGGGTAATTTGCTCCATTATTTTGAAAGGTTGAAAGGAAAAACAGGTTTTTGGACATTTGGACGACTTTTTACCTAACATCCTCAGGGAAATGTCCGAATAGGGTGTATATGTCTCTGGCCTTCTGACTTGCTGACCTCAATTTTCTGTGAGTTCAGTCCTGTTTGAAAAAACAAAAATGGCATTCTAAGCTTAAAAGCCATTCTGGCTTAAATATTTACTATTGTAATAGAACCATATAATCACAGTAATCATAATAATTCAGCTTCTGTGGTAATGGATAAATGCTGTCAGTAGAGCTTAACCTGTATTAAAGCCGGAACAGCTGTCTTCAGCAGAAGAAATCTTGGATGAAGGGAGATTCTCCAGGGTTGTCTTGTCGAATCTTCCTCCTTTCACTCACTCTCTGTCAGTCTTTTTTCCATCTGTTTCTCATCATCTCTTTATATGTGTTCTCATATCAAGGTCAGATCTGTTATATTGCTCTCTTAAAAACCTGGTATGCAAAAATACCCTCGTGAGACTTTATGACTGTCTAGGACAAACTGAACAATGTAAGAACCTTGCAGAAGTTACTTCATCTTTGGATGTCTTTCAAGTCACGTTTTCCGGACAAGAAGCGAAAATATGTCCTCATTTACATTTACTCACCCTCATGTAAATTTTTATATTTACTTCGTCATGTCTCGTTCGTTTATTTTAGTCAAGTTCACTCTGAATAAAACAGTCGGTTTAGCACGTAGCTTAGTTCAAGTTAACTTATTCACGTCAAGTTTAAATATTACGTTTGTTGTGTTTAAATAAGATTAATCTCGTGATTTTTGTGTTTAATATATTACTCATTCTCTTTTATTTTATTCCTTGTTAGTAAAGTAGTAAACACCCGCACTAATATACGTCCCCTCCTGTGTAGGTACCTTTTATTTTCCACCTATTTTCTTTTCATACACCCCAGGGGGAGAACACGGATAACCGGAGGTTGTTCTCGAAAGATATACGCTGTCAAAGTGGTTCCCGCCCGGAACCTGTTGAGATGTGACATTTATACTAAAAGCTTCTCTTATTTGCTGGCATTTTATATAAAAGCCTATTCACGTATGTTAATAATGAAGCGGGTTGTATTACGGGTTTTGCAGAAAAGATCCTGCTGAATTGGGTTTTTCGATAAGAGATTCCAGTGTGTAGAGTTTATTTGTGGAAAGCTGTGGTGATCCTAAATGAAACTTAAAATGAGGAAGTTTCTTCACTGAAACAGATAATATTTTTAAACCTTTTCATAGAATAAAACTAATTTGAAAGCGCTCAGGCTTGGGGTGGGGCTCTTTTGACCTGAGCCAGTAAGCAATCGCCTACGTAACGATGGAAACAACCGCCCAGAAACTGCATAGCAACGTAAACAACCAATCAGAACACCTCAGTAACCACATAGCAACGCCCTGGGAACCACTCAGAACACCCTAGTAACTGCATAGCAACATAAACGAACACCTCAGTAACTGCATAGCAAACGCCCTGGCATGGTGGCAAAGTTTTGCAAAGGGAAAAAAAAAAAAAACCTTCACAGTTTCCTCAAAAAATGTAAAAAGTTTCCTTTATATTGTGTCTAAACTTGAAACCAAATCTAGATAAGCTTTACCATTGCTTCTGATAATCTGGTATTGATTTTTAGATTCAGTCCAACTTGCAGGAAATAAAAATTATAGATTGATCTCTTTAATGTATCTGTTGTGTCTCCAAGACAGCAATAAATGATTATTTTTTATTTCAGAGAAACAACTGAGACCTCATGAACTTTGAAAGGGTATCAAGAGGCTCTATACGGCTCCATATGGCGTAGAGCATCCATTTGAGCCTATGTTTTGGTCATAGACTGCTTGATGTCTTTCAGCTGTCTCAGGTGTTGTTTGACAGGTCTCAGTCTTTTTGCATGAGGAGAGAGTGGGTGGAATGAACCTGGACAGGCTGCCGCTGTAGTTTTCTGAGCATAATAAGTTTCGACGTGTCTCATTTTAAAAGCATCAGGAAATACATTTGCCCCCCTGCGCCACAGAAGGACATGCGTCACCATCTCTATTTGACCTTGCTATCACGCTTGGCTTTACTTTTAAGGAAATTACATTTTAATGTTTTTAGAGTAAAAAAAACTTCCTCGCATAAAGAATGGAGGAGGAAACATTAGACGGATGACAGAAGAGGTTGATGACATTTTATCGAAACGAATACCTACTTAGTCATCAGCATGTGGGAAAAACCCTTGTTATGCGAATCTGACAGACTGTAAATAATTAATAGTGATGGAATATTCTGCTTTAATAATACATGTCCAGCTAATCTTTGCTTGCTGTCTTGTTTTTTTTTTTTGTCTCTAGGTCAGGGGTTCTGAAACTTAAAAATCCTATCGGGAAGATATTGATGAGAAGAAAATTCTGTCATTAATTACTCAACCTCATGTCGTTCCAAACCCATAAGTCTTTCGTTCATCTTCTGAACGCAAATGAAGATCTTTTTGATGAGATCTGAGAGCTTTCTGTCCCTCCATAGACAGCTACGCAACTGAAACTTTTGACGCTTCAAAAAGTTCATAAAGAGATCGTAAAACTAATCCATATGAATTGAGCTAATCCGAATGAATTTCTGAAGAGACTCAATCGCTTTATATGATGAACAGATTTAATTTTGGCTTTTATTCACATATAAACATTGATCAGTGAACATACACAGAAGCTCAACCAAACCTGAATGACGCACAAGAACAAACCTCTTTTGGAAGCTCAAACGTGCTGCGTAATATGAGAATGAACCTCATTGGTTCTTGCGGAAGCGTAACACATGAATGAACCTCATTGGTTCTCAAGGAAGCGTAACACATGCATGAATGAACCTCATTGGTTCTCAAGGAAGCGTAACACATGCATGAATGAACCTCATTGGTTCTCAAGGAAGCGTAACACGCGAGAATGAACCTAATTGGTTCTTGCGGAAGTGTAACACGCAAAAATGAACCTCATTGGTTCTTGCGGAAGCGTAACGCAAGAATGAACCTCATTGGTTCTTGCGGAAGCGTAACGCGAGAATGAACCTCATTAGTTCTTGCGGAAGCTTAACACACAAGAATGAACCTCGTGGTTCTCGCACATCAAGCAAACATGCTTGAGCTTCTGTTTACCACAGCTGATGTGTGAGTTGATGAATGTTTATATGTGAATAAAAGCCTAAATTAAATCTGTTCATCATATAAAGCAATCGAGTCTCTTCAGATAATTTGGACTAAACCGCTCAATTCATATGGATTAGTTTTACGATCTCTTTATGAACTTTTTGAAGCGTCAAAGTTTCAGTTGTGTAGCTGTATATGGAGGGACAGAAAGCTCTCAGATTTCATCAAAAAGATCTTCATTTGTGTTCTAAAGACGAACGAAAGTCTTACGGGTTTGGAACGACATGAGGGTGAGTAATTAATGACAGCCCTTTGATTATTATTCTATGATTAACTCTCAATTGCAATTCAAAATAGATGTTTTAATTGATCAAAAGCAGCAAGCGTACCATATAACGTGGGCTCGGCAGTGACATTGATAACTCAAATCCATAACAAGAACAGAAAAAAAGCACCATTCTAGCACTGTATGCACTGGAATCAAACCGCTCTTTTCCAGTGTATAAACACGGTGTAACCGCGTTCACTCAGCTTTAATGAACACTGCGTGACCTGTAGAGTACAAATAACGTGAAAGGCATGAAAACAAACACAACATGAACATCTAACTTACACAGGTTGACAGTGAATTTTGTTCAGAAACATACAAAAAAATTTCCTCAGTTTAGGTTGTTCGCAGATTCACCACTTTTGATTGCAAGGATTCGGTTTTGATCTCCACGCTGGAGATTAATTCATACGCCCTACTAATGCCTGACATTGGATTAGTCATTTATTGCTCCTAAAACTGTCAACCACAGCATAAATAACCTTTGCGATGTTAACTGTTATGTTTATAACATCACATCAATATCGCCTTAAAACTCTCAGCCACAATCTTCTTAGTTCAGGGCATTTTGTCCTATAAAAGTTTTTCGCTAAGTGAATAAGTAAAATGAACACATATTTGGATAAAAAAGGCATCGACCGTACAACCTCAATGTCTTCTGGACATCAGCACAAAGTAGTTCTTGACTGTGAAAAACATTTATTTCTCAGATGAAAGTCAGTGCAATCAGATACAAAATGAGCGCCCTAACTTTGACTCATGGGCTGGATGAGCTCCTTCGCATATCACATGAGAATGGCAGATAGAGGTCATCGTAGATGGCAGACGTTCCACAGACATTCCTGTCATAGAAGCTTCAAAGCATAAACTGGGCCTCGTCCATGAAAAACAAGCAGAACGAAATGTTTAATTTGTTCGTAAAGCCATTTTTGCGTAATTTGTCGTATTCGCTTCAATAACAACATCCCAAAAACAGGTTCTTCCTGATTTGTCCGGCTCTGTTTTTTCATTATTCGATTTTATGAACAATTTACATGCATGTGAATTTCATGCATGTATTTTGTGATTGCAACAATTTATGTAACTCAAGTTTTATGCACTATTTACACAAATTCGTTCTTCTTGCATTTCATCAGGAGGCCCTTTGATGTCAGCTTTCAAAATGTAAACATACAAAATTAAAAAGTAAAGTAAAAATGTAATGGCAGCAAACAGTTTAGTGCATTATAACCATACTTTCATATTTGTGTCATACAATATGCTGTATTTACATGTAAGCATCATTTGTCTGGTTTATTTATACTTTTGGGTATGTTTTGTTCGTAAACCGTTAGCAGAGAGCATGTTCAGGCTAGCAGCAGTTGGGTAGAGTCGGCAGGAACTTCCGGAAGAACTTCCTGAACTCTGTGTTGAAGACGGTGTAGATGACAGGGTTGAGGGCACTGTTGACGTAGCCCAGCCAGGTCACGATACTAGCGACACTGCCAGGGATTTCGCACTCCTCGCAGAGAGCCCTCATCGTGTGCACTACGAAGAATGGCGTCCAGCAGAACAGGAAGGCACCTGGAGATCGAAGAGTGTCAGGTGATAAAAACATCTATTGTTGTCCAATAAAATGCTTGTAATTTATTTCCTTTCATAACTAATTCGTTTGCAGTCAATCAATTCACAAAGAAATTGGTTGCAAGGGAAGTGTCCTCATTACACTTAGGAAAGTGATGTTTTTCAGTATTGTGATATAAACTATAAAAAGGCTTTTTAAAAAATGCGTCCCATCCCAACTTCCTGTTTTAGTAGGAAAATCAATACTTCAACACTGGAAGGAAACCATCATCTTTAAAGGGCCGTTCACACCAAGGACAATAAATATAACTATAAAGTTTTAATAATCGTTCTGTTGACACCAAGGATGATAACTATAATGATAACAATAAAGATATAGTTCTAAAAATTCTAAATAAACGAATATCAGAGAAACAATATCATTGGAATTACTTTCAGAGCGTTATTTATTTTTTTCCCAGCTGATGAACAATAAAAAAAATTGATAGCCAATCAGAATCCATCCTGCTTTTAAGAGCTCGAGCATTTAAAGTGACAGATGACAAAACTGCAGCACGCCTAGAATAAACAGAATGATATTGTCTGGTGGTGTGGACGCTAATATAGCTATCATTATAGTTTCTTTCATAGTAATCTTTCCTGGTGAGAACGGGCCTTAATTTTACGAGAATAGGAACGTGTTTCAGTAATCTCACAAATTAAGTGCGATAAGGCCCGTTTATACCATGGACATTAACTATAACTATAAAGTTTTAACAGTTGTTCTAATTCTGTGAGAATAAGTTAGTCCTCACCACAACTATAACGATAATGACACAGAGGAACGATATTATTTACTCTAGCAAACTTCTCCTCATATTGTTCAATCAGTTACATCAAAATTTGTTTAATAAGTTTAGAAATTCAAAGTTAGCAAAACCTTTTTTGAACTCATACATTTGAATTGCTCCTAACTTGAAATATTTTAGTAAGCTAATTCATACATTTAACTTAAAATTATCATGTAATCTCAACTTAAATATTTTTAATAGTGGAAACATGGCTAGCTTTAACTAGTTAAAGGGTTAGTTCACCCAAAAATGAAAATAATGTCATTAATTGCTCACCCTCATGTCGTTCTACACCCGTAAGGCCTTCGTTCATCTTCTGAACACAAATTAAGATATTTTTGATTAAATCCGATGGCTCAGTGAGGCTTGCATTCACAGCAATGCCATTGAACTTCTTAAGATCCAGAAAGGTACTCAAAACATATTTAAATCAGTTCATGTGAGTTCAGTGGTTCAATCCTAATATTATAAAGTGACGAGAAAACATTTTGTGCACCAAAAAAACCCCAAAATAACGACTTTTCAATGATATCTAGTGATGGCCGATTTCAAAACACTGCTTCGAATCTTTTGTTTCGAATCTCGGAGCGCCAAAGTCACGTGATTTCAGCAGTTTGGCATTTTGACATGCGATCCGAATCACTGATTCGAAACAAAAGATTCGAAGCAGTGTTTTGAAATCGGCCCATCACTAGATATTGTTGAAAAGTCGTTATTTTGTTTTTTGGCGCACAAAAAGTTTTCTTGTCGCTTTATAATATTAAGATTGAACCACTGTAGTCACATGAACTGTTTTAAATATGTTTTGAGTACCTTTCTGGATCTTGAGAAGTTCAATGGCATTGCTGTGAATGCAGGCCTCACTGAGCCATCGGATTTAATCAAAATAACTTAATTTGTGTTCCGAAGATGAACAAAGGTCTTACGGGTGTGGAACGACATGAGGGTGAGTAATAAATGACATTATTTTCATTTTTGGCTGAACTAACCCTTTAATAAATGCTAACTCGCTAAGTGGTAACACAATACTTTGATAGCATCATCATAGCATAGCAATTTCTGAATGAGTACGACAATATAGAACATTTAACAAACCTCTTCTCAAACTAAGCTCATGCTCCAATCATCACAATGATAGTAACCCAACCAACATAACAGACACTCTTCAAAATTAGCATAGCAAAACATTAAACATTACTAAATCTCCCACCTAACATTAATCTTGCACTAAAACATATAACACTTAATTTTAGCATTTACTCTCCAATTTTGTGTGCCATGGTAAAGCATGCTGGGAAATAGAAATCCCAGACCAATTTCAGTTAAATTTAAGTTTGTCTAAATTAAAAGAAACAAGTTAATAAAACTCAAAACAATAAAACAATTCAGATTACTTAAAATGTGTCAGTTTCGTGAAGTCAAAAGAAAATGAAAGTTCTAAATACTCATAAAAGTAAATTTGATTGAACGAATTTGTTTAATTTAAGTTTGATCTACTCAAACCAATTAATTATTTTGAGCGTTAAGGTTTACAATGTTCGTAATACTGCTGATTAAGTTATTGCAAGGACAATAACTATAATGATAACTATAACTTTAATAATTGTTCTAATTCTACAAGAATAGGAAAGTACACCACAACTATTACATTAACGACACAGAAGAACGATATCGTTGGAATCGCTTCAGAACGATTTTTCCCGATAAAAACATTGACAGGACCTCGAGCATTTAAAGTGCAAGACGACAAAATTACAGCGCATGTTTATAATAAACAGAACAATATCATCCATTGGTGTTAACAGGCCGCCCTAAGATTTATTAGTTTATTAGACTTGAAAATAAAAATCAAACAGCACACCGTAAACAAAAAAGTCCATAATATTCATAAACTGGATAAAAAAAAAAAAAAAAGTTAAAAGCCAAAGAAATCTACAGGATCACATTTATGATATAGCACACTGAACATCTAACCCAGTCCTCTTTATTAAATCGCTCTTTGGAGACTTCACTAAAATAAACTTCTCAAATGAGCAAGCATCATCTCAGATCAAAGATATAAGTTATTTTATTCACTTCGACTCTGAGAGGTTCCAGACAGAAACGCAGGACTAACGGAGGGTTGCTCTCGTCAGAGGGATATGAAAAATTATCTGCCGATCTGTCTGTCTAGGGTCCACAGATCCATCATCCATCAGAAGTGAGAGGAAAGAGAGAACAGGTAGGATGGCTGAAAGTCACTGTAAAGGACGCCACGTTTATCCCTGAAATACCTTAGCTTTTATGCTTTATTTTATAAACAACTGTATGTTTTATATGAAAAACGAAATATTGAAATATTTACGGAAGCCTCTGACCAAGAGTAACGGAATAAAATTGCAATACAGTATATGATAATGTTGACATTTACACTCCTTTATATGTGAATAAATTACTTTGTTAGTGCCTCTTCAACACACCTCTTCAAATCTGACCTAAACAGTGTGTCACTGTGTGCATCGGCCCGTGTTATACATATCAAATAAAATCAATCATAATAAATAAATGTCATTTAAAAATGACATTATAAACCTTGGAGGACTAAGGATATTTTTAAATATATCTCCAATTGTGTGCATCTGAAAGAAGATAGTCATATACACCTAGGATGGCTTGAGGGTGAGTAAATCATGGATAATTTTCATTTTTGGGTGAACTAACCCTTTAAGAACAAATGGTGCAACCAAATAAAGGACAGAGTTAGTTGCAAACTAGCTAGAAGTTACTAAGCCTCTAGTGTGTACTTCTGAACAGCCAGTACGGCCCTACCCTGACCTTAAACTGTCCCTCTTTCTTGTCTGTACTCAGGGTGACAAGGAGCGAAAGGGTTTGCCAGGTACTGTCAGTACTGTACAGATCACAGCACAGGTACATCAGCGACACGTCCCAGGAACCCGTGAAGAGGATAAGTGCATGTCTTAACATGACGGCTGCCCCCACTCCGTCTGCTGGACTAAAGTGAGGCTTACATCATAATCGGATTGGAGGATTGGTGAGGAATGATTAGCCAATGAGGGCCAAAGGAGTTCCTCATTTCAGCAAATGTGGACAGTGTTTGTAATCACTCCTCTAAGCCCATTTTAGAAGCGAGACACTATTTTTTTCCCTCTTAATTTCAACTCACAACACCCTGTCAAGCGGCTACATTAATAATAAATGATCCGTCAATTAATTTTTTGAATAATTAGATTTTTTAATGGGTGAACAAACCCTTTAACTTAACTTAAATGTAAAGTCTAAGGATGTAAATGTTGAGTATTTTTTCCACTGCAGGTTGGTTAGAGTATCAGCCTTTTTTGAATTCAGATTGTTTCAAAGCAGCTTCACAGTAATAAACAGGAACATAACAGTGGTAAAATTCATCAGTTGAGAAACAAATTCAATTTCAGCTGTAAAGCAGCTCAGTTTAGTTCAGTTCAACACCTTTTGCCTTCAGTACCTCATTTTAAATGGCCCTGCGATGTGACAGAATATTTGCACTTTAACCCTTAAATGCATGATTGTTTCACCAATCATTATTATATATTCGGGTCTTTAGCGGGTCTATATCTAACACGAATGCCTCTCTAACTGCCGCAATCGTATAAAACACTTCTGATATTTTAATAACATTCAGCACCTGGCTCATATTCGCCATCTCAACCATATTTTCAAAACGTCTTCAGAATCAATATTTTGATCGCTAAGTGGTTCTTCACCAGATCTACCATCAAGTGACACTAATATTTGATTGCGTACAGAACTTCTAAATCTCTAAGCCATTTCAAGTTTTGCTGATGATGTATTCTATTGTTTTATGCCTGCGCACATTAGGATTGAAACATCATTGTGTATCAGACACTGCCACCTTGAGGAATAAAGATGAATTGCACTTGAGTCATCAGAGATTCAAGTATTGTTGAGCAGAAAAAATATACTTACACTATTAAGCTCAAAGTATACTTTTTACGCATAGGTGAGGGTCAGCGTACAGTGCGTGTGACGCAAATTTTGTCATTAGAAGAGTACGCGCACCGCCGGATTTTTGTAACCACACAGGTTGCATATATGCATTTAATTTTTTTGCAGTAATTAGTGTATCCACAAGGTGGCAGCCATGCCCTGGGGGCGTCGATTCACAAGGTAGTCGAAGAAAACCTGCATAAACAGAACAGACCGGAACGCATGCAAGCTACAGCGACAACGGAGGCCTACACAGATGAGAGATTGCGCAAAGAGGTTAGAAAGTACCCTCATTTGTATAACTCTAGCATGAAAGTATACAAAGATGTTTTCATGGGTTGTAACTCGTGACGAGAGATTGCTCAAAACTGCACATGCGTCGAACGCCTGTGTACGCGTACGCGTAGTCAAGTGAAGTATACTTTGGAAGACTGTGCATTCAACTGCGCGTACGCTGTGCGTTAACGTACGTGTAAAAACATGAAGTATACCCAGGGCTTAACATTTGAGAGCGTACAATACTTGCTCTGCAGTAAATCGCTGCGCCAATTCAAGTTTTGCTGATGATGTATTCTTTTGGGGGAGTTTTTTGCCTGTGTGCATTAGGATTGAAACATCACGTCATCATTGTGTATCAGACACTGCCACCTTGAGGAATAAAGGTGAATTGCAGTTGAGTCATCAGAGATTCAATTATTGTTGCGCAGAAAAAATATACTTGCACTATTACATACCTCGGGTCGCTAACGACCCTATACACTTTTTACAAAAAAATAATTAGAAAACATGCATTCTTTTAGAATTTTTCTAGAATAGAATGTTTATAATGAATAGATTGAGGAATACTAAGAAGGAAATTTTAAAAAATTACTGAGGGGGAGGGTAGTAAATGACGTCTGAGGTATGCGTTTAAGGGTTAATAAATTACATCATGTAGTCTCTGAGGGTCATAAAAACGACACTCTAAAAAATACTGGGTCAAAAACACCCCAATTTGGGTTGAAAATGGACAAACTCTGCGATTAGGTTGTTTTAACCCAGCGGTTGGGTTAAATGTTTGACCAACATGCTGGGTAGTTTCATTTAACCCAACTATTGTTTAAAAATTACTATATGGCTGGCTTAAAAGAACCCAAAATAGGTTGGAAATTAAAAATCAGACACATAATTACTAGAGGCAACAGTAATAATCAAATCAGGTGAACATTTATTAATAAGCAATTTAATGAATTTTTATTGTTTAATTATTATTCATTAAACTTATTAATAAATATTCATTTATTAAACATATTAATAAATGTTAATTTCCAACATATTTTGGGCTCATTTTAAGCAAGCAATACAGTCATTTTTAAACAATAGTTGGGTTAAATAAAACTACCCAGCAGGTTGGGCAAAAATTTAACCCAACCGCTGGGTCTGTCCATTTTCAACCCAACTTGGGTTGTTTTTAACCCATCATTTTTTAGAATGTAGAGTATAGCTAGACATGTCAACTTTCGTATTTCACTTCAACTAACTTACCTACTACAACAGGAAGCACCCTCATTGCTTTCCTCTCCCTCCTGTTTATTTTCGTCCTCTTCCTTTGCCGGTTCTGGTTTTGATCTTGTTTGTAGCTCGCAACAGGGTAGGCGAGCATGGACACAGGTTTTGGGCTGTCAGGATCGGGGTAGTGATCCTGGTCCAGCTCCTCTAAGGTAATGTCCGTGAGGTCTTTATCGATCACAGGCGGCAGAGGAGGCGGCAAGCCAGACAGGGGCTGCAGCGATGCGGCGGCCTCCTGAAGCTTTCTGCAGGCCTGCATGCTGCTCCTCAGCTTGGCCTTCCTCGCCTCCTCCCAGTTCCTCAGGCCCCGGAACATTCCGCAGTACAGCAACAGCATGATGGGGCACGGCACAAAAAACGAACAGACGGAGGAATAGACCACGTAATTGTTGTCCTCCAGCTTGCATTCGCTGTGGTCCCTGTTGGGGACGTTGTTGATTCCGAACATCACGGGGGAGGCCACGGCTAAGGCCAGGATCCATGTGGCGGAAAGCAGGACAATCTGTCGCTGGTCCACATGTTTGCGGTTGTAAGCAAGAGGGACAGAGACTGCGATAAACCTGTTGCGAACCATATGAGGTATTACAAGACAGTCCATGCAAAACTATTAAAACACATTTAAAAACTTACTCAACACCTTCCTTTCATCATTAAATGCTAGCTAAGCCACTGGTCGAATCTCTTATTGGCCAATTGAGTTGACCCAATTGTGGGTTATTTCCCTGAACCCTCATCTGCTAATCAAATAATATCACTCATATCCAACACGTGTGTATTTTATAATACATACAACAATTTAGGGCAAAAAGTCCTTAAATGTCATACAAATAAATGTCTATATATATATATAAATATAAATATATGTGTGTATATATATATATATATATATGCCTATTGTAAAAAAGAAAAGAAAACTACCGCTTGAAAAATACGACAATTTAGGGCAAAAAGTCCTTAAATGTCATAAAAATAAATGTCACTATTTACAATATAAACAATTTTAATTTCAAATAATGTTATTTTTTTCATTTATGTATATATTTTTTTCATTATTATCACTTTATGCCTATTATAAAAAAAATCCGAAAACTACAACTTAAAAAAGTACACGAATATATACTTAAAAAATATGATTATAAAGTGCTTAAATGTCATATATATATTATATATATATATATATATATACATATATATATATGTCCTTTATGCAAAATTTTTCATTATTATTACTGTATGCCTATTATAAAAAAAAAATCTGAAAACTACAACTTAAAAAAGTACAAGAATATATAATATATAATCAGATAATATATATCTAAAAATATATATTTAAAAAAAATTATATATATATATATATATATATGCATATGCATATGCAAAATAAACATTTTTTATCTTGGGTGTGAAGTGTTAAGTATGATTTGTGAGATACGCCTATATATGTGAGATTCATGCATATAATTTTATAGTTTTATTTAATAACTGTTCTCTATGAATTTAACTTGTTCTCAAGGCTGCATATCATCTCCATATCAGTGAAAGAAGAAGCCACGAGCCTTTATTATTGACCGGGTACGTTTCTAAACAGGAGTGTGAACCCTGAGGCATCTCAGCATCTCACAACTCTGGACGCATGTGGCCGTTACACACAAATCAAACGCAGCGGTGTCCGTGTATCTGTTCTCAACACATTGCTTTTTCATGCTGATTCAGTGGCGAGTTCTGCCAAGTGGCGCATTTGCAGCCTTTCCTTGCATAACAAGTTTCATGCTGTTGTATCTCCAACGAGTGCCGCCCTGAGCATATATCTCATTAATCTCTCAAAACACCTTCTGCTGAGCCACACGGAATGGCAGGAGGGACGATGATGACCCTGCGGTTGACTCGAATCGCCAGGCCAGCGATGGCAGGACAGCGAAGGAGGGTCTAAATGATGAATCGGGTGTAATTCCGAGGTAATGTCTGCAACTTAATGCCATTTAGTTATTCTGAACACACTTTTTCTGCCAGTCTCTCTCTTCTTTTAATCATAGCAGGAAGCCACTTTTATTATAAATGCTATTTCATCGTGTCTTCAAACAGACCCACAATTAGGAAGGTAACCTGCTGTGACCCTTACCGCTTCCAAAATATAAAACTAGCTGTGAAATGTCAGTGTAATGCATGATTTTGATTCATCGATCCTCACCCCAGTTCAAGCATCAGACTTTAAAGGCATGTTTTACAATTTTGTGCCTGCTGCAGCCGCAGACATACTTTAAGCTTTCACACTGGATTTCTACAACTCTAATCCCCAAATAAAGTGATTTCTGGGTTACCACAGTGAGTTTTTCCTTCGATAACGACTATAAATAAATAAAATGTTTATTGGAAGTGGGTGAAAACTATATCGACGTGAAATCTAATTTGCAAATGGTAATTACAAATGGTAAAGGCCCTGTTTACACCTGGTATGAATATGCGTTTTGGTGGATCGGATCACAAGTAGACGAGGGAGACACATTCCTGTTTACACCTGGTGCTTTAATCTGTCTCTTTTGACCACTTCTGTCCTGTTTATTCAAGGTGAGGGTCTTTGGGTGGGTAAATATATGGGCTTTTTCAGATCTTTCGATCTAATGGACGAAATAAGCTTGCGCAGTTTACATATGAACGTCACTGGAGATGACGGAAAAACAAAACCACGCCTGAACGCAGTGAGTGTGTGTTAGAAATCAGGAATGGTGAGAGAACATTGTGCTTGGTACATTTTTTTTGATCTTCAAACCAAACTTGGGTCTTCAGCTGACAAAGTTTAAATCCCATCTGGCTAGCGCGCTTCACAAAATGTTTACGCGTTAGGTCAGTAGGTGGTCTTTTGTGGCTGTTCGGACGCATTTGACCACATGAGCGTTTACCATAGACGGTAAAAACAGATGGACGATGCACCTTCACTCTCTTCCATTGTAGTAAGTGAAGCCGCCAGTGTGCCAATATGGCGCTGACATCTTGTGTCTCGAGTCTGCACATAGTGAACTTAAAGCCTGAGTCTGCACAGTAGTGAGCGCAAAGTGGAGCCGCGATATCAAGGTCCAGCCCACACTCCCGCAGAAATTGGTTAATACTGCAGAACAACTCATTATGTTGGTGTGAAATTAACAGTTCTGGAAATGTAGAAATTAAAGTTAAAGCTCCAATCTCCTCCCAAAGATCCAGAAAAAAGGTGCTTTAGTGACGACTTCGCTCAGATATTTGATATCATGACGTCAAAACCCGCATTGTTATAGTAGCAAATAACTAACTAAAACCAAACTTATTTAAAGAACGAACACTTGAAATAACATCAGTGTGATAAAAACTGCCTAAAATGAATATTTGATGTGTAATTTGATTGTTCAGTTTGTCTCACGTCCCATTACATTACATGGAGAGGGCGGGGTTTATGACCTATACTGCATCCAGCCACCTGGGGGCGATCGAGACACTTTGGCTTCACTTTTCAGGACTCGTGTGGCACGCTTGGCGTTTACACTACGAAAGCAATCCAGTCTAATGTGTTTTCGACTACCTCTGGAAGTGGTCGAAAGTTGACAAGCTCAAAATGCATCTTAGGCCCTGTTTCCGCCTGGTATTAAGATGCGTTCTGGTCGATCGGATCACAAGTGGATGACTCTAAATACAGGTGTAAACAGGGTGTAAAGCATTTTGAGCTTGTCCACTTTGGACCACTTCCAGAGGTAGTCAAAAATGCATTTGACCGGATTGCGTTCGTAGTGTAGACGCTCATGTGTTCGAACAGCCACTGAACACTGTCTACTCTCCGCCTACTGACCTAACATGTAAACATTATGGGAAGCGCGCTAGCCAGACGGGATTTAAACTTTGTCAGCTGAAGACTCAAGTTTGATTCAAAGACGAAAAATGTACCAAGCACAATGTTCTCTCACCCTTCCTGATTTCTAACACACACTGACAGCGTTCGGCCGGTCTTGCAACTGTCAGACCAGAAATGAAAGCTGATGCTCTCCGTATGTTTTTCCGTCGTCTCCTTTCAAGTTTGTATGTAAATTGTGTGAGCTTATTTCATCCATTAGATCGAAAGATCTAAAAAAACGCATACATTTACCCAACCATAGACCCTCCCCTCAAAGAAATCAGGAAAGAAGTGGTTGAAAGTGGACAAAAGAGAAAGATTAAAATACCAGGTGTAAACGGGTATGTGTCTCCCTCGTCTACTTGTGATCTGATCGACCAAAATGCATCTTAGAACCAGGTGTAAACAGGGCCTAAATTGTAGCTATCATGCAGATTCAGTCCAAACTGAGTTACAATTGTTTTAATGGTTTTAGTTTTAGTTGACGATAATAACGCACAGACACAACTTGTGCAACAGCTCGGTGTCAGACCCACCTGTCTATGCTGATGGCGCAGAGGTTAAATATGGAGGCGGTGCAAAGCATCACGTCCATGGTCATCAGTCCATCACATACGGTCATATTAAGGGACCAAACTCCATCCTGGAACTGAGAGGGAGAAAAAATCATCACCGTCTTTTACTCTTCACCCATTTGTCGCTTCTGTCATCCATGCCTCTGTCTATCCTTACCATGTTTTCCAATCAGTCCGTTCCCATGCCTCTGTGACCTCTTTCACCTTTCCCTAACCTCCTGTTCACAGCAGAGCGACTGTGTGAAACCTTAATTTCCCTATTATCCGCTTGGCGTTGTCACAAGAACCAATCCAAACACACACACACACACCACATGCTCTCGGGCTGATGGTAATTTAGTACCTGATACGCATCACACGTTCTAAAAAAAGAGATAAAACAGCAGAGGGGAGGATTTAATGGCATTTTAATTATTGGCCTGGAGATGAGGACAGAGTCTTAATTGCTTTTTGGTAATGGCCTCTCTCCCATGCCAACGAGCAACATTCACCCTACAAGTGGAAGCCATGAGATCGTGGTGAGGGGACTCATGTAAAATTGTAATTAAGCCACGGCTGACTCACTGGAGCTTAATTTCTTCGTGTCCTTGTACCGAAGAGAGTCTGCCAAACAGAGTCCTTTGCTTTGCTCCCGGTGACCTTGTCCCCACTTGTCTGGGGCCCTCAGAATCCAGTCTAGGGGACACAGTGACTAGCATGTCCCCGAATGGCATGTCCGATCGTTGGTTATTTTGGAGGCCTCTTTCGTGGAAACGTCTCGGACCTCATGCCCGCATCCCGGGGTGACAGACAATGTGTATTGTGTGATGTGTGTTCATGATGTCCGCTCTGGCAGAGACAGACAGTCTCAGCAGGAGGGGGCCGTTGCAGGCCGGATGAATGCGTGTCTGCAAAGTTTTTCACGCAAGGGCAACAATTGAGCATTGATGCTAAGTTCATCTTGCGCTTTTATGGAACAGTGTCAGGTGATCAGATTGATTAAGCGTGTCAAGTCAATAGATGAAAGATTATAGGTTACTGTTACCATTGTTAATGGCAATACAGTTCTTGTTCACTGCAAAAAATGCTTTTCTTACTTAGATTTTTTGTCTTTTTCCAGTCCAAATATCTAAAAATTCTTAAATCCAGAAGCATTTTCTAGACAAGTGAAAATTATTGTCTTGTTTTCAGAAAAAAAAAAAAAAAAAGAAGTCAAAATTAAGTGAGTTTTTGCTTAAGACAAGCAAAATAATCTGCCAATGGGGTTAGCAAAATAATCTTGTTTTCGGTTTGAAATAAGATTGTTTTGCTTACCCCATTGGCAGATTATTTTGCTTGTTTTAAGCAAAAACTCACTTAATTTTGACATTTTTTTCTGAAAACAAGGCAATTTTTACTTCTTGATTTAAGAATTTTTAGATATTTAGATACGGTTTTAACTACTAAGTTTTATGTTCATATAGGGCCTGTATATATATGGGTTAAAAACAACCCAAGTTGGATTGAAAATGGACAAACCCAGCGATTGGGTTGTTTTAACCCAGTGGTTGGGTTAAATGTTTGCCCAACGTGCTGGGCAGTTTTATTTAACTCAACTATTGTTTAAAAATGACTATATGGCTGGCTTAAAATGAACCCAAAATAGGTTGGAAATTAAAAATCAGAGACATAATTACTAGAGGCAACAATAATAATCAAAAGGCGAACATTTATTAATAAGCAATTTAATAAATGTTTATTTATAATTATTATTCATTAAACATATTAATAAATGTTCATTTCCAACATACTTTGGGTTCATTTTAAGCAAGCAATACAGTAATTTTTAAACAATATTTGAGTTAAATAAAACTACCCAGCAGGTTGGTCAAACATTTAACCCAGTCACTGGGTTTGTCCATTTTCAACCCATCCCAGCATTTCATATATATATATATATATATATATATATATATATATATACACACACTCAATTTTAAATATTACACAAAATTAGATAAATATAGCATGAAATCACCTTATTTCAATTCAGCAATTCTTTATACATTTTATTTATATAAATTGCTGACTTAAACTTGGTTTTCAAGTACAAACATGGTAAAACCAGCATGAAAGTGGCCAAAACTTACAGTGGACCCATAGGAGGGTTTTACCTGGTCATTTAAGATGATCACCAGGTAAACCAGCTTAGCAGGGTTTTAAAGTAGGTACAAACCTGTTTGTTTTCTGGTCACCTTGTAAATACACAATATTATGTTTACAGTATCAAGGTAATGAAGTATCTTAACTCACCTCTGTATATACGAAGAGCGGTAAGACCAGAACAGCCAGCAGCAAATCAGCAACAGCCAAACTGACTATGAAATAATTAGTTGTGGTTTTCAGCGCTTTCTCCTTGTAAACACTCAGACACACCAGCACGTTCCCACATATGATGATAATGATCAATAATATCCCGAATATGAGCGCTGGGAAGTTGTAGTTCGTGGTGTGGCTGGAGATGGTGAGGTTGGCTGGCATGTCTGCCTCTATAATAACCTGTCATCTGGGAATCCTTTGATAAAACTCACCGATAAAACACGTTTCTTCTTAGCCATTATTTGAGCGTTTCTGAAAACTCCGAACGTTCCGCTAACTCTGCGCTTTGCGTCCCGTTATTCTCGGTCTTTAAAGGAAGAAAGACATTGACAGTCCCAGTAAACACTAAGTTCATTCTTCGTTGTTTGAGGCAAAAGTTTTCTGTCAGGTTTACAGCGCGGATCTTCAGCTCGGAGCCCGAGCGCTTCTATTTCCATCCATCCACCTGCGCGAGAGTCTTAAAGCGGCTTAGCGCGCGTTACTGGGGCGTTTCATATTGCCTGAGGTTATTGAAAACGCTTATCTTTATAATAACATCACTTGTTAAAGTTAGTGAATAGGGCTGTAAATAAAGCCAGTGACGTCTCAGCGTTTCACCGGTTGACCGTCCCGTATCTCTCCTCTTTAGATTCACCGTAACGATACACGGGAGTGATAATCTCGTCCTGCGTGACGGTGGGTGTGACATTTTCCGCGAGTGGCTTAAAGACGGCGGTCTAGGCTAAATCTTGCGTTCTTTGAACATTAAATAGCTATTTTTTTTGTGAACATTAAATAGCTAATCACTGATATTAAGTTTAGTCCAATGTGCGCATAATATAATGATTTTCAGGGACTGTCTGTATTCACTATAGGATAAATACAAAGTAGGCTAGGCTATGACATTTTCGGGAAGCATTCTGTGGAGTTTTCGTCGAGCATAAATTAAGTTGTCGTTGCCCCCCTTAGCACAGTTAATCAAACTCCAACTGTCAACGCTACTTTAAGTTTTTTGTTTCAAGTTTTGTGTTATAACGACAGCTTCAGCTTGTTTGTTTTGGTCTATCGTCCGTTACGATCCCGAAGCACTAGAAGAGTACTGTTGCTATGGTTACTACCTCAGTCTAACGCTTTTCCGTTCGCGAGCGATATTTAACGCCTAGCTTGTGGAACTAGAAGTAACTTTTGTGGTTATGATTTTTTTAAATTATATATTGTTTTTCTTTCCTGGTATTAGGCTATCTGTTTTTTCCATAAAGATTTTAAATGAAAGTGTATACAATTGTAGTATACACTCTAAAAAATAGCTGTAAAAAACGAAACAAATTTACACAGTAAAATACCCTTTTCCATTGAAAGTAATATAGGCCTACTCTAAAAACAATGCATTCTGGGTAATATTTGTCGTTTTCGAGAAGGTAACGTACTTTCTTGGAAACGACAAATAATATAACCCAGAATGCATTGTAATAAACAAAAGTACTATACTATAAAAACAATGCATTCTGGGTAATATTTGACGTTTTCGATAAAGTAGCCTATACGTTACTTATTTTTTAGAGTGTATATTAGGAAAAGTTAATACGAGTTCTAGCGTGTGTAAATAATAATAATTGCCTAATAATAATAATAAAATATTCGGAAATATGTAGTTTAAAATAATTTTAGACAGAGTTCTGCATGTTGCACTACAGGATACATATGTTATGCCAGCAGGACAGGGCTTAAACAATGGATTGTGTGTTTGTGGTTTGTAAAATGGCCAGTTTAACCTTTGTCAAAACAAATTAGTGCTGCTTTCATTTGGGCTGTTGTGTGTAGAAGTTCACACAGGTGTCTCTTTGTGTCTGAGATTTATCTGTGTCATTCATTAGACACAGTGGCTCATGGTACAATAAATAGTGTTTTGTTTACAATGGCCAGTGCAAATATACAGACAATAAAAATAATAGTTTGTAATAATAATACATGTCAATGAAATAAAATATTAATAATTTTCTAGTCATCTTTATTATGATTGGCATGCCTCTATAATCCATTCCACTGAGGAAGCTTAGCAGTCACTGATGACATCATTATCATAATCATCATCAACATTGTCATCACGATTAGTGTTTACTCCACCGTGGCGAGCAGAAATGTTTGATTGGGTCTAAGCTGCTTTGATCTGCAGACGTGGGTTGTTGGACTGGGGAAAGTCACTTGTTTAACCTTTCAAATCTGACCTTCAAACAACTACTAAATGATGTTAATTTGTTGTCATCTGGCTTTCTGATTCAAGTTTGCTGTTTTCAAAAAAATTTCAAAAAACATTTTTGTAGCACATATGGTCAGTCGTCCAGTACGTAGCCAGTGAGAGTGACCAGCCTGTGTGCCATAATCTGTTTTGCTATGGATTATCTGTGTAGGTTTCATCTGCATTATGATAAGTAATGATTTGACCTTTCCAGGTTGTAAAGACAAATGCAGGAATGTTGACCTTTTAGGTAGCTATAAAAGGCCTGCTGTTTTGTTCAGCCAAATTGTGAGTAAAACTCATTAATTCAGTATATTTATTGAAATATTGAAGATTAATTAATTAGTTTCTCTTTCATAGATTTTGTTTCAATTATACTTTGTAGCTATAACAGTCAGTTACTTTTTAAAGAGCAATATCTGCACCTGTGACCTTTTCTGAATGATTTTATTGTTATTATTTATTTTTGAGGTACTTATGCGCCAGAGAAACAAGTGCGCAGCCATCTTTAGAATTTTGTATTTGAACTTAGTTCAAAGACTTTAGGAAGACGGTGCACTCCTATTACTTGTGAATGGGAGAAAGCGCAACACCCAATATGGCGAATAAGCCCCGCCTTCTAAGTGAAAGAGCCGTCCAGTTGCTATAGAAACAGGCAGCGTTCTCAGATTTGCGTTCATAACTGCGCATGCGGATTGGCTGGTCTAGCATTAAAAACAAGCTTTTTTTAATGCTATTTGAACATAAGAAACAAGCTTCGTGAGACTGTTGTTGTCAGATTTCAGTGTTCTCAAATATGAAATTTAATCGTTAGTGAACAGCTCTGGAGAATTTGATGTTTCCCCATTCAGAGAGATGGGAGCTGCACTTGGATGCCCGAGAGGCATTTCAAAGATGGCCGCCGAGACTTGTTTTTTTGTTGTTGTTGTTTTTTAAATGACTTGTCTTAAAGGGATTTTGCTTAGTTTTTGCGGTTGCTCTGTATACTCCTCGCATTGCTGTCGAAGAGTAATTAGCTGGTGAATTGGATTTACTGTAGAGTTAACGAAAGTTATCATGAGCATTGTAATGATTGAGGCGGATGTCATAACAAATGTCAGTAGAGCGGGAAAATTTTAAAACAAGCGGTTTATTCATAAATCTGTGGAAATACAGACCGGAAGACAGAACACAACGAGCGCAGCGCTGAAAAGGGGCGGGGCTACATCAAACTGGTAAGGTCAACAACTTTTTAAGTTCAGCTTTTACAGAAATGTTCCGAGTTAAAAACAAGTAGTTTCTTTGGACAGCATCTGTGACATTGTTGATTATTACCACAGAAAATTATGTTATCTCACTACCCAGTTTGTATAAACAAACAAAACCTTTTTGTTTTGTTCAATTTATTGCGCTCACAATGGAAGTCTATCTGGAAGGTTTAAATCTGGAAGCTCAGAAATGCAGCTTGTATTTGTATTTTGGTATAGTTTCAGTGTAAAAACCAGTACTTGAGCTGCAAAATTGTCTAAAATAAAATTTAGCCTAGTTGTAGGGCTAGTAATATCGCATACGTCCCTACTAAATAGCAGGTGAAAAACAGTATGTGACTAAAGAAGTATGTCAGAAATTAAAATACTAGTAGGTAAAAAGTACCCGGATGACCTACTACTTCTGGCGAGATTCTGAAGTGTGCATGTGAAGGACACTTTACTATACCATGAGGCCACGGGAGAGGTTTTGTGAATGGCAGTGAAGTGACGCAACTGACGCTGGTAGGTCACATGTTAATGACATCATGGCAAATGTAGTATGTCTGGATTACACTTTTTTTTAGCTTTGTGAAGTAATTAATTATTCAAAATAAGTTCCTACTCGACAGAGTATGCGATTTCGGATGCAGCCATAGTGTATAGTGCATCATTTGGGACACAATTACAGACTACCATTGTAAGTGCAGTACAAAGTTTTTCTCAAGTGAAAATATTTTTGCACATATTGCACACATTTAAGCTCCAGTAGAGATCAATAATTTGCAGTTTATGGAAGTAAAACAGTTCCGTGTGTTTGTGTCCTGATTAAAGTATCGATCTAGTCAGTTTTTGAGAAAAAAGGGAAGTATCCTTATCTGAGAAAGTTAAATTGCTGTTACACATAAATCCTTTGATATTTTCAGTTATCTTTCTTTAGCTCTAGACTGAAGAGTAAAAGTAAACACCTCAAATTTGACGTGCAGCATAAATTGCTGTGTTGTTATTAAGCCACATATAAAACCATTTTTATCACTTGTGCGTGTCTCATCTACGCAATCCTATTCCCTTCTCATTAATGTCAGATTAAACCTTAAATAGTATTCTAATAAAACACTTACTGTCACCATTAGACGTTATTAAATCTTATATGTATTGAAGTGTTAGACAGTAATTTGCTCTAATGTGCAGTGCTTCCCACAGGTTTGAAATATACTTGTGGTGGTAGCCGGGTGAAAAATCCTCCTATTACCCACGGCACAAAAATGGTCTACTACATGTGACAAACAAATAATGTGTGATTTTTAACAGTATTTTTATTTATTGAAATAAATTTTAATTACATAGCATACTATTTATTTACATACTAATATTATGCATTATTATGCATTGTAAATTATGCAAAATTACAGCATTTAAATGGTTCTTCTTTTCCTATGTTCTCCTTGCTGTCATATAGTGTCTCTCTCAGTGAATGGGACAGATTTTACTAGTAAAATTTATATAATGAATAATATACGTGTCAAATAATGTTCTTAGTCTTTTCTTCCTGTGGGGGAGACTACAATAATTTACTATGAATTAAATGGAAATCAAATTAAATACAATTTATTGTGTAGGCTAACCAAAATACCAATAATGCCCAGAAGAAGAAAAAAACTTAGCGTGTGACTTTTAATTATAAACAAGCCCGAAATACACTGGGACTCTTATTTTGAAATGTCTACACAATTGCGGGCTGATCCTTCAGATTCTTACAACCGTCTAAAACATTTATATAAAGGCCATAAAGTAGACATTGTAATAATTCATCAATTTGAGTTCATTAGCAATCGCTTGGCATAAATCTTCGCTTTTCATTGATTGAGAATCACTTTGAAGCAGTCTGAAGCGCTGTTGCGCGAGCCTGTAGAACGCGCAACAGCGCCGCCTTGTGACTTTGCAACATGCAGCGCTCTTTGTGAAATATCCACTGCATCTCTGCAGCGCATGTGGGAATGTCAGCGGGAGTAAACAGTTCTGACGCACACATAACGAGCAGGTACACGTAGGGCGAGGGAAGATTTTCCACTAGTTAATCGATCGCGGATGGTTTCATTATCTTGGGCGGATACAAAAGTATAAGAGGATAAAAATAATAAAAGCATAAATGTGTCTCCAAATATACCTGGGCGGCCCGCCCAAGGAAAGTCTATGTGTGGGAAGCACTGATGTGTAAGCTTTGGTTAAAGTGAAGAGACAGTAACATTAAATCTAGGAAGGAAAACTGAAAACTGAATATAAAACAAAGTTTCATCAACATGGAAAGCAACAGACACGGTTACCTAAATCAGCTGTGGGTCGAAAAAAGCAGGATAAAAACAATGCTAAATGCTAATAATAAAATACAACTAACCATATCATCAAAGCAAACAATTTTCCCATATCATTTTATTGCAATTTCAAAGGCATATTTTTGCTGCTTTTGTATTAGGCTGGTAACTTCTGCTGTCGTTTATGCATTTAAAAAATGATCACAATAACATTTGTGATATATCTGACAATTTTGCATATTGTTGAGGTTAGTGTTATGCCATGTATGAAAACACTCTAAAAATGACATAAAACCCTCCAGCTGTAACTAACCAATACATTCTGTAGTGTGTTTTTGAGTGTGTTTGATCACAGATGGCTGACGGAACCGGTGCAGCTGTTGCGCACGCCTGCCACACTCTTACGGAGATTGGTTTTGGCTCAGCCGGGGCAGTTAAACGACAGCAGGAGGGCATTATGGGTAAATGGTCATGTGGTGTGATCTGTTACATGAACATCTTTCACAGTGAGGGTGTTTGTTTACCTCTGTGTCATGGTGTAGATTTTGATTACAGGTTCACACACACAAACAGCAGCTTACTCATCTACCCACATGGAAATGATTCATAATAATATTGATTTTCAACTTCAGGGTTAAACAGGGTTATTTACATCATAAATAAAGGGAGAAGTGGTTGACCTTTTAAAAGGGATTTCCAGAAAATATTCAGTCACAGTCTGTTGATGTTCATCTTACACAACACAATTTCACTGCAATTAACTATTTTACATTTTAGAGAATTGGTATGAATTCTTACGATCCCATTTGTTAGTTTTTGTACGATCTAACAACCAAAATGGTTATATTTTCTCATGAAATCGAGTTGTAGGCAACTCATATTGTCTTTTGCCATGTCTACCACATTTAAGTCAAACAACTAGGTTTTTAATCATGTTTTAAAAGTGTGACATAAATCTTTGCCTATGTACAGCAGTGTCAAACTATTCAAGCAGGTTGTTGTTGATGTTTAGCAAAAAAGTGACTTTAAACAGTCCTTTTTTAAAACTTGTATAAAATATATATATTTTTAAAGTTCTGCAGGAAAAAAATCACTGAAACTCATTGAAAACTGTCACTGATCTAGCAGAGATGTGCTCCCCTGTCATTTCTCATTTCCACAATCACAAAATTTGTGATGGAAATGTTGAGAATTTGTAGTACTTTTCATTTTACAAATTTTACACATAAATTTAGGTTTGTAAGGAGAAAGTGCAAAGTTGAATATTCCTGAATTTTTACTATTTTTATAGGCTATTTATTATAAAAAGGAAAGTTTGGCTACTTTCATACTTCGCTGGTAATTGTTTCAAAGGCACTTGACTCCCTCTATTGGTAGCCTACTTGATTTGAAGGCAGCATTAGGAATAGGATCAAGAAAATTCTTTAGGGATTCTTTGATTTGAACACAAAAATATTATCTGAAAATGTAGTTATACTCACTATCTTGGCAAATCTGAGCACAGATTTTGAGACATTGTTGAGTCAAAGAAGACTGATCTTAACTTTTAAGTCATTCATATTAAAAACATAGACTGGTCCAATTTGAATCTGATTACCCCTTGGCTAACTGCTAGTTGGTCAAACTAGTTGTTGATACACTGTTTTAAGTCTGTCCCTCACAGCCTCGCTTTCAAACCTGTCATGGCGCTGCTCTGAATAAGGTCTCCGTTGCTCTGCGAAATCCAGTCATTCCAATAGGAATCTGTGCGATCGGGAGTTTCGCTTTAGGGCGATTTTTTACATGTGAATTTGCCGCGCTGGTGAACGTTGCTTGGTTTGAAAGTGACTTCTGGGAGCAGTGCTTATACATGGACCTTTTTTGCAGGCGAAATTTAGTGGAAATATCACTTACTTGACCGTGCCTTAAAGGGTTAGTTCAACCAAAAATGAAAATTCTGTCATTAATTACTAACCCTCATGTCATTCCAAACCTGTAAGACCTTCATTCATCTTTGGAACACAAGTTAAGATATTTTTGATGAAATCCGAGATCTTCTGTCCTCTCTATAGACAGCAACGTCATAACCAATTTCAAGGCCCAGAAAGACATCATTAAAATAGTCAATGTGACTACAGTGGTTCAACCTTAATGTTATGAAGCGACAAGAAAACCTGGCAACCCTGCCCTGCTTATCATATACATGCCTGCCGATGTGCTTCATTTTAATATCCTGCTTACTTTTCGACTTAAAATATTCTAGAAAATCCGAAAAATATTTGTTGCAGAATGCTGAACACATTTATAATTTATTACTAATTCAGTGTATATACATATAGAGGTCTATGTTTAGATGAATATTTTGCCTACAGACGAGCCACAGCTGAACTTTAACGTGTTTTCAATGGCATTCGCTGTAAAAAGCTGTAAAGCTCCTATATCACTTATAATTTTCCACAGCTCATGTTGTCTAAAGTTTTTTGTCTACTGAAAATTCTTGAACAATCCAAAAACACATTAATTAACAGTACAACCCACTGCTGCCCCTCACAGCCTCGCGTTCATTTACCGTTAAAAATCAAAGATGGCGCTGGGTCTGTTGTGGCCGCACCTTGACATGGTGGGTGTGTTTGTTATATAACTTCAGCAAAGTCTGCATTTAATCTAAATGAACTGAGCTTAGCTGGTAGGAAATGTAAACTGAATATTTCAAAAAGACACCAGCCCAAAATTACACTCAACAATCATTCTGAATATCTATCACAGGCTAGTTCCCTCACCATTTCCATCTCTCGCGCCGCTCACAACATCATCAACTCGCACGTCATTTGAACCCTCTCGGATATGGTAGCCTAAATAATGCCAGTGTTGTGATTCCCGCAGCCTTCCCCGGTTCACTAACCGCATTTTATCTCCCCCTTATTGTGTATTATTATAAAATATGTCTAAAGATCTATAAAAAGAGGTCGTGCCAGCTGTCTCCGCAGTTCACCATCTTATTCTTAACAGAAACAAATGTGTTCAATAACCTCTGAGAAAGCTTTAGCGCTCGTTATCATAAAAAAAACAGAGTAAACGTATAAACCCGATAAGAGTCAATAATAATGGTTTAAAAAGCGACTGTGATTCACAGCAGTTGTTTAAGAGTCAGGTCTGTAAAAGAGGAACGAGAGCTTCATTTGAATCATCTGTTGTTAAATGTCCTCATCTTCATGCTAAACTACTGAAGGACAATTAAAAATACACTTTTTTTGAAACGTACATACACGTCATTAGGCATAAACTTTGGCATTACGGGCTGTATTGAGAAATTGTAATAATAGGCCTATAACATAAACGAAATATTTTCCAAATAGCCTACTATTTTTTGCATATAGCTACTATTAATTTTAACAGTAGGCTAAAATAAATAAAATATTATAAAAATAAATAGGCCTTTTTTCTTTCTTTTTTTTTTTCTTCTTTTTTTTTTTTACATGAAAATATAGCTGCCTTGAAATTTCAGGATGGGGGACCCTCGTACCAGGATGATCATAGGGGGTCCATGGCATCTAAAAGATTGAAAACCCCTGTAGGACCCCTGACTGGGTTTTCAAAGCGCTTAATTTTTTATTAATTAAAAGCTCTGCACTTCTTCAATTGACTCAATATATGACTTCACAGCGCCAGCCACTGGTGGACATAAGATACTGCATGTGGAAAATTGGGTTTATTTTACTAAAAAATCTACTCACCTTTGCTAATATTTTCTGTGTATTGTGAACATGATAAATGTTAAAATGCATGAACACTGCTAGTGCTAAGAAAGAAAACAAGATTTATACAGTGGGAAATGATTTAGTCGATTTCTCACAAAATGCTATAAAACGACTTCAGAAGACTTTGAATATAGTGCAAGAGTTATATATCACTTTTTATGATACTTAAACCAAAATACGACATGACAGTGTCACTTTCATTGCAGCATGGAAACCATCAGCTTGCTAAGCTAACTCTGCTAACCACCCTTATCCTTTTGTTTTCCACAGACAAAATAACATCACATGTTTTGAACAAAATAAGGTTGAGTATGATGCCAGAACTTTATTTTTAGGTGAACTTTACCTAGTTATACACTCACTTTTGTATTTTTTAAAAAATGTGTTTGTTTACTGCTACAATGCTAGTGTGTGGGTGGTTGCGATACTGTTGTTATAGGTCCAGTTTTAACATCCGTCAGATGAAATATACTTGCTTAGTGTAATAGCAGACCTTGATTTTAGGTATAATTGTAGCACAAATAGTGCTGGACTGGTTTTGTGCCAGTGTTTAATATTTATAGGGGTTTGTTTAAATCCTTAATAAGTACGAGCAATAGCGATGTTGTCGTGTGTGTTAGAAATACTGGCTGATTCTTAGTTACTGAGCAATTCACTGAACCATAATCATGATATTTACTACTGTCATTCACTTGTGTTTGTATGACCCATAATCTCCTTTCTCTTCAACACGGCTTTTCCTTCCTCATTGATTTATTTGCAATCTCAACAATATCAAACAAGTGAGGAAACCAATTCCTTTGCCCCCTCAACCGGTTCTCCACCAATTAAGGAAGTCAACACTGTTAATCATATTTATCTTTATTAGCATGAGTGCATCACATTAAGTGTAGGAAAACTGTTGGCAAATAGCTAATGAAAAAGCAAATAGTGAGGCCAATAAAACTCACTTGGAATAGGACTTTATGATATCTTGGTGACGTTTCACAATCAATGATTTTGGAGTACAAAAAGGATGGGAATAAAAAAACCAGACAAGAACCGTTGGACAACTGCTAGACCGCCACCAGAGCTTCAAACCGAGGGTGAGTGACATTTCCGACTGAGGTTCTTCTGTCACACATTTGATTGCAATGACAACTGGTTTGTCTTTCACCCTAAAAATCCTCATTTTGTCTTTTTAAGGTGTGGAAATGTCTGTTCTCACAAGTCTGACGCAGGTGTCCGTCCTTGCGATACTTCTCATCCAGTGTGCGACCAGCCTTCCAGTTCTTGGCAGGTCAGGTCATGTTCAACTTCAAAAACTTGCTGAATATTCAACTTCTATCTGATCTTTTGTTTGTGAAATAAAAATGAAAGCCAAGTTCATAACTTTGGCTAGTCATGTATTTTTAGACCCGTCAAATCTTGTTAGATCTTTATCTCTTTGTCCTTGTTTGATTTTCTTCTCACTTCTTCGTCCCACTCTCTTCACTTCCGTCTGGAGGTGATAAGATTTTCAATTTTCTGACCTTATGTTTTTTTCTGAAACACACAGACCAAATAAACGTTTGTGCGTTGATAAAACTTCACAGTTGATGTATCGACTCATTTTTGTTTTGGCTGTTATCATCACAGGTATCTCGGAGAAGAGGACAGCATCCCAAGAACAGACATCTTTTCTCCCAGAAATGTGTTGTTTCCCAGGGATGATGCGGATACGTTTGTTGCAGACCAAGGCGGGTGGGTGTCATAAACTTTGATTGTTAATAAGTCATTTTTGTGGTCTTGTCATGTGTAGTCAAGTGCAGGCCGCCTCCTAGTGGAGAACAAAGGTTCTTCTTAGGCAGTTTCTTGTAATATCTACTTTTGAAATGGAGTATAAATTGATAAACATTTTAAATTAAATACTAGAGCCTTTTACTGGTTGAAACTGATGTACTTGTCACTTTGACATTGAATCTGGCCCGTATCTCCAGGAGATCTGGGCTTCAGACGAGGCAGTTGGGCGACATTGAGTTCACAAATAGATATGCTGAACTCCTGAAATCTAAAGCTAAAATCACATCCATCTGCGCCTTCCTGAAACGCACGCAGAGCAGCAAGAAAAGGTAAAGCAGCCGTCATACATAATTTTCTCTTAACATTTAACAAATTCAGTTATTGTTATATAATGGTTTGCAACATGTACAGTTTTCTTTTATAGTCTGTTGATGCGTAAAGTGCATAGATTTTCTCTTAGCAGTAAGATAACCCAGTTATTGTTATACATAATGATACTTAGTAATATGTTTCAATGAATAACGTATATTTTTCTCTTAACTTTAAGCTATGAATGCTCTCAAATGAAATATTCTAGCATCAATGCCATTTCAGTCTTGCATGTATAGTTCATGTTGCATGTTCTCTGTTTTTGCAGTAGCGTCGGTGGAGATTCAGACAGATTGATTTTCCTGCTGAGACAGTATTCATGTCCAAACATGTACCAGTGAAGACTGTGTCCAAAGAAACCAACTTCACAATGTCTGAATCAGTTTTAACATGTTTGAGACAAACTGTTTGTATATATTTGAATAAATAATGACATTTTTCCCATTCCAAACATGTCACAAAAAGTACAGATTGAAATGTAGTCATAACCAAATGACTTTTCTCAGATGCAAATTAAACTCTGGATTTGAGATCTGCTTCATGTCTTGTTTATTAAACCACACCTTTAGCTCTTCAGAGTCACATGTTGGTTAATGAATTTAACACTAGACAACAACTTCCTTTATAAGAGGTTTATAGTAGGCAAAGCAACAATGATTGCAAAGCACTGTGCATGACTCTCAAGATTATAATTAATATACGACCAATATATAAAAGAAGATTTTAATGGTAGCCTACATAAATACAGTATAGGCTAATCAAAGTGAGGTACATAGCCTACTTATGTACCTCATGATACTGGATATTATCATGGTATTACCATCGATCATCACCATCACAATTCATTTATTGCAAGCAAATTGTGAGGAAAAACAACATTTCTAAGGATTGGGTTTAATACCCTCAAATTTTTCTTACTGTCTATACGTACGGCACGCAGAGTTGTTTGCTATGATCATAACGTTAGCCATGCTAATGCGCGGTACGTGGTCATGTGTTTTTGAAGGAAGAAATATAAATATAGCAGGTATGTCTAGCAAATCATTTCTCTTCCTTATCGCGTCTTTCATCAGTCGTGCACAATAATATAACAAGATACTTACATATTACAGTAAATGAGAGCGAGATAAGATTACTTGAATCATTTGCTTGAAGATTACCGTTACCGTAAGTGAATCCTGCCTACGCCCACTGATGATATAGCATGCGTTACTAGCATCGCATATGTGTGTGTGCGCGCGCGCGATTTCACCGAGTACAACAGGTTCCTGAATCAACATCTTTGTTAATCCTGGAACAACATTCCAGTCAACCAATCAGATTACAGTTTGTCAAGTTTAGGCTTACAGCGAGGGTTAGGTGCTTCTACATCCGTGTTATTCGCCTATCATTTCCCTCAGATTTTAGGGAGAGGTTATGTAGGGTTAGGTTTAAGGATAGGGATAGCATTTTTTTATGAATTCACTCTTGCTTCTTTGATGCTGTTAGCTATTTCACTCAAACTTAGGCGTACTCAAATTTGTTTTCTATGTGGATTGATCAACATCCCTCTGTTGACAACGTTTCCCATTACTTCTAAATTTATGGCACTTTTCCCATTCAGGAATATAAATTGGTAGTTTACCAAGGAATAAAATAGAAGCTACATTAAAGTTAAAAACATTGCCAATACAATTCTTCACTGATCTAAGTTGTATTTTATAATGGATGTTTCAACTTCACATTTTAAGTTATATAACATTTTGGAAACAGCACTGCTACTAATCATCTGCACACAATTAAAATTTTATTTTGTAAACATTGTTCCTTATTATGGTCATGGTTTATGAAATGTACATGTACATTTAAAGCAGCTGTGTGAATGTCTATGAGGCAAAAGTCCACCTGTGCTCATCTTTATAGCCAATAAAGCAGCATGAGATAAGCGTCAGTCTCAAAGGTTAAGATTGAAGTCTATTTTCACACATTAGCTATCGCTCACAAATGCCTGATGGGAATTTGATTCAGTCAGAACAAAGGGAGTCGTCTTCGATATTCCTTTATTGATCCTTCTAACCAGAAGAAATGGATTTGAGGCCTAAAGAATCTTCTGCTGTTTTCTTTCTCCTGGTTATTTTCACACTCCAGTTCAGTGAAGCGCAAAGTAAGTGATGAACATTTTAAACTGAAAAAATATTACATAATCAGATCTTCTTTTGTAGGTTAAAACAGTTAGAAACATAAAAATCCCCAGTGATTTACGATCTTACACTGTGGGAAAACATGTAGGCCTATGATCAGATATGATCATTACAAAATCTTGTTAATCTTGAAAATGTTAATATTTCAAGTTGTAAGATTTTGTTTCAAGCTCTGCTTGTTATGGTTAATTGAACATCAAGGCAATTTTGTTTCAAGAATAAGACATGGTCGATTCAGGAAATGTGTCGATTGTCAAGTCAAGTCACCTTTATTTATATAGCGCTTTTTACAATGTAGATTGTGTCAAAGCAGCTTTACATTGATAACTGGTACATTATTTGGCTGCACAGCAGCTCTTAAAGAATAGTGTCAATGCAGGCAGATCAAAGCACTGTTGAATATCAAATGTCAAGTCAAATGTCAAGTGTCCCCAACTAAGCAAGCCAAAGGCGACAGCGGCAAGGAACCCAAACTCCATCAGGTGACATCAGGTGGCAGACAAGTGGCAAATAGGTGTTTAAATGGAGAAAAAAACCTTGGGAGAAACCAGGATTGTGTCGAACACTATACGATCATACTGAGTGATCAACTTCTAGCATTAATCATAAACCTTTTATACATTCTAATAACAGTAATGATGTTTTATGTGCATATGTTTTACTGTGGATACATTTAAAAATTCTTTGAAAATTAAAAACTAAAATTGTGGTCTTATTTCAAACAGTATTCCAACTTTTCATTTAGTCTACATTCTATATAAAAAAAATCTGCTTAATCATATTTTTAATTAAAATTACCTTTTCCAATTAATTCAATGTTTTTGAAATATGTGAATTTAAAGGGATAGTTCACCCAAAAATGAAAATTCTGTCATCATTTACTCACCCTCAAGTTGTTCAAAACCTGTATGAATTTCTTTCTTGTATGAAAAATGTATAAATTTCTATTTTGAAGAATATGGGTAACCAAGCTGTTGATGGGTAACCATCAACTGTTTGGTTACTGACACAAAAAAATTCATACAGGTTTGGAACAACTTGAGGGTGAGTAAATGATGATAGGATTTTCATCTTTGGGTGAACTGTCCCTTTAAGGCCTACTTGTATTTTGTTCCATACTTTCTAACAGTCACTTTTTGCAGTGCCAACCAGGACCATTCATGACTATTAATTCTGAATTCCCTTTCTCTGAATGGTACAGGCATTTGCTCAGCAGATGTCATAAGTTTTATTAAGGAAAACAATGCTATTGGTGACATAGTTACAACAATCACCGCTGAGGATGGGGTGACGGCCACAATCACCAGTCAAACTCCAGCAGGTCTCTTCAGCCTTGACGGATCATACAATCTCCTTGCTGATACTGTGCTGGACTATGAGGTTAATATGAAGAGTCTGTTTTTGTGTTCAGCCAATACACTCTAAATGTATCATTTACATTGTTTTTTTTCCTGGGGTGTAAAGTACAAAGTACTTACTAAATGTACTTCATTCTTGTGAAGAAATGTCTTTGCACTCACCACAACTAGAGTCTTCGATCTAAACTGGTGTGTTTTGGTTGTTTTCTCCAGTGCTTGAAATGGGCCGGTATGTGCCGGTACACAGTATTTTTACCTTTAGTGTACTGGCACTTCCGACATGTTGCATGTACGGAAGCCCGCCGCACCCTCCTTTCTTCAGGAACACGTTTTGAACTGAGCATCGGGAGTACCGGCACTTTTATTTTTCCACTTCAAGCACTGGTTTTCTAACTTAAAGGTGCAGTAAGCGATTTCTGAGAATCATTGTCTCACCCCTTGTTTACACTGCACACGTGTGCGGCGCGTTACGGCTCCGGCGTGGTTTTGTTCCGTCCTCTACGCGGTGTCAACACACACCAGGAGCATTTCAGAAGCGAAGGGGCTGGATTCGCGAGACCACTAGATTTGCCTGTCCGATGTTGTTTTCCTTGATTTTTCGTGTTTTTAATGGCTAAATGGTTATATTTTGTCCGGTTTAATTATGTTTATTGCTATGCCATACTTTATTTTGCTGTAGCATACAGACGAAGTTAATACACTTAAAAGTCCAGTTATGGACGACAAGGACAAACAAAATCAAGTTTTTCAACTTCGAATCTCTTGTCGTAAATTTCTGGCCTCCTAGTGCTGTGAAATATGAGCAGGAGTCTTCACAGGGTGATTATTTTGACTTTATTTTGTATTTGAGCTGCGCAGCTTGGATGCGGCATCCGTCAAAAATAGACTTGGAGCCTATCTTTAGCGAAGCGGCGCAGCGAGCTGCTTCTGAAACGTGCCGCGGCTGGTGTAAACACAAACATTGACTAGAGTGGCCGCGGATCAGCTCCGGTAGCTGCGTCGCAGCCGTAACACGCCGCAGACGCGTGCAGTGTAAATAAGGGGTCATACTGTTTGAAATCAACCCAAACAAACACACCCCTCCCTTCATTGCTCTGCCCCCAAAATGTACAAACGCACAATGCAAGAATGGATGGCTGCATCTAAAATCACATACTATTTATCGCATACATATTAAGTAGATACTTATTATGAAGTAATTACTTCAAGATCGCTCAAAAGGTACGTTCTATATAGTACGAATATGTTTAGAATAAATAATCTGGATGTACTACATTCGCCATGTTGCCTTTATCATGTGACCTACCAACGTCAGTTGCTTCGCTTCACTGCCATTTACAAATCCTCTCCCGTGGCCTCATGGGATAGTAAAGTGTCCAACGTATGCGCACTTCAGAATCTCACCGAAAGTAGTAGGTAATCTGGGTACTTTTTGCCTACTCATTTATGAGTAGGCCTATTGTAATTTCTGACATACTTCTTTTGTGACATACTGTTTCGCCTACTATATAGTAGGCAAGTATGTGATTTTATGTGAAATAAAGTGAAGATGACGAACGAACAACAAGGGAAGAACAAAAAATGAACATACAATACAAAAGAGTATGTACAAGCAAGAGTTCATTGTTAGTCGCCAGCAGCACACACTCAAAACCAATGTTACTCTTGTATGAGACGGATGCAAAACAACATCGGCGTTCGTTTTCAGGCCTTCCTGCTTCGGTTTCTCCAGCACTGGAAAGCTTTTCTAATATTAACGTGGGTCCTAAAGCTCTTGCCTGATCATAACCAGTGATATTCCTCTGACCTTTTCTCTTTTGTAATGTCTCTCAGCCATCTCTCTTTCTACAGTCTTTCTTCAAATCTATCTCCTCCCCCATCATGAGTGGACACGCCCCCTGCTGCTGATTGGCTACAAGTGTGTTGTGCCGCTCTGTCCGATCCAGTTTCAACAGTGTTTAAGGATGAAAAAGTTCTCTTGAAATTACTTAAGCTATAATAGAATTGACTTTAGATACTTAAGTACAATTACACGTCATTTTTTATTTTACTTTCAAGTATGGTTTTGGTTTGATACTTTGACTTGTAAATGAGTAAGATTTTGATAAAGTAATAGTTTAGCTTAATTATTTCTCAGTACTTTTACACCCCTACCTGTATTCTGTTTTACGTACAGTATTTCAAAGAAGCCAGTTTGTTTAAAATACTTTGTTCAAACTAACATATCTTTTATGTTTTGTGATTTTCTTAGACGTTTGACAAGGACAAACCACATGAGGTGAATGTTGAGTGTACAAAAGCTGATTCTACTGTAAGTATTGATGTTTTATTTAAATGAACCTAAAAAATCCTTTCAGATGTTTGCTATTGAAGTAAACTCCTGCATGTCAAATTTGTATCTTGTAGACCACATTGATTCTGAGAATAATCGTTGAGGATGTAAATGATAATCCACCAGCATTTGCACAGAGTCAGTACTCACTAGAAGTTGATGAGGTACAATGTCAACATCCTGTTATACTTATTTTGCTGATGAACTTTTAATGTTGCCTTTGTTGTACAATTTACCTGTTTATTTCTCTACTTTTATCTCATGACCATTTTCAAAATCTGAAAGCTTGTAATGATTTTTGTAGTTAACAGAAGTGGGTACCAGTATTGGTCTAATCACAGCAACCGATCCTGATGAAAATGATAGACTTTACTACCGTCTGGCTCCTGAGGTACGCAACAGAAATCCCAAAGAATGTGTATAGAGCTTGTATACATTGCATTTCATGGTAATCACAAGAGTCCTGTTGGGAACTAAGTGTTTTCTAAGATTCTCTAAGAAAATTCCCCTTTAAATGCCTTTAATGCTGGTTCCAAATTATAATTGAAATTCCACTAGGAATACTTTTCATGGTCCAGTCTGTCTAGTCACAAACAAGCATTTCAAGTCTCCCTGTAACAAGGCTTTTGTTCTCTCAGGAATATTTCTACCTCCAGGCCGATTTCAGTCCCAACATTCTGGTGAAAAATCCTCTGGATTATGACAAAGTTCAAAAAATCTCAATGATGCTTTATGCACAGGTGAGTTGGTTTGAGGTTTAATTTCCAAAGATGCTCCTTTTTGTACAAGCAACTTTCATTTGATGACATTTCAGGACACGCCAACTGGATCTACAGGAGTAGTCTCACACACTACCTCAACCACCGTTGAAGTCAATATCAAAGACATTGACAATCGTCCACCGTGGTTCCAGCCCTGTAGTAGTGACACCAGCTTTGCACAAGTGTGCATCATGTCTGGTTATGAAGGGACGGTCAAATTAAATGAGCAAGAGGTGGGTATCGGTGAGTTTCTCAAGGCCAATTCAAACTGCCCCAACAAATACCAACACTTCACACATTATAAAGTTGGCCAACATTCATTGGGACAGTGTGATTTAGCCTGAAGTGGTGAATTGATCTTGAGTTACAGCATCAGATGAGCATATGAATGTTTTTGTACACCACAGACAGGTCCTTTGTCCTTGACGCCAGGTCCAGTGTATGCCATTGATGGAGACAGAGGCAGGGACGAGGCCATTTGTTACGTATTTCTTGGAGGTGAGTTTGTAGTCCTCATGGGTTGAAATAAAGAATATGTGTTCATCCAGGAAGAGTTGGTTACTTACTTTAAGTGAATTTTACATGTTTAGGAAATGATGATGGTATATTTAGTATCAACACTGACACCGGAAGCATCACAATGCAGAAACCAGTAGGGGTGGCTGGACCGATTGTTCTTACAGTCATGGTGAGAGAATTTTTTTTGTTTTGAATGTTACATGCAATCAAAAGCTTCATTTACACTCTTAAAAATAAAGATTCTTTATTGGCACCAATGATTCCCTGAAGAACCTTTAACATCCATTCCACAAAATGTTCTTCATAGTGGAAATAGTTTCTTCAGATTATTAAAATGTTCTTCACACTAAGAAAAAAAAAGGTTCTTTGAAGAATGTTCACTGAAAGGATCTTTGGGGAACCAAAAATTGTTCTTCTTTGGCATCACTGCCAAACCCCCTTAAGGAAACATTATTTTTAAGAGCTTCCTAAACCAAATTTCCCTGGTTTCCTTAGGCATATCAGAAGGTGAACGCTGATCAGTTTGCCACCACCACAGTCATCCTGAAGGTGGTGAAATCCAGCAATCACCCTCCGACATTTGTGAAGCCAAGTTACGAAGGTTTTATCTCAGAGGATGCAGGTGTGGACAGCCTGGTGCTGGAGAGCAAAACGTCCAACAGACCCCTCCGGGTTCAGGCTACCGATGAAGACTTTCTTAATGTAAGAAAATCTTGGATTGCATTGAAAATGTTACATCAATTGTTGCATTTCATTAGCTATGTTTCAATCCACTTATTTTTATGCACATTTTGTGATATCGCATAAAAAACGCTGGATGGAAACGCCAAGATGGCCATAAATACTTAAAATGTGCTTAAAAATGCATTTAATTGAGGAGGATTTATCTGAATTTATCCGATAAGAAGACTCAGATTTCATAAATGATATCCATTATCGTAATATTTCTTGTGTAAACAGCTGGATTTCTGTTTTTGTAGGGGTATAATCCTGACATCAAATTTGAGGTTGTAGACGGTACTGAATTCTCAATTACTCCAGAGGGTTTCATACTCATGGCGAAGACGGTTTCACCTAGCACTGTGAATTTACGAGTAAGAACATATTACATACAATGTTTAATGCACTTTGACACATGAAAATATTTATAACTGTGACTCAATGTGACACAGATGAGGGTGGTTGACACAAGCAATGATGAATCGAGCACCGCCTCCCTTACGGTTGAGGTCACGCAAGGTAAGACCAGAACAATACTGCATGCTATCAAGACAACACCTAATTATAACAGGGATAATTAAAAGTGGCTAGCAGGGTGTGGGCTAATCATGGTGCTTTTTGGAAGTCCTGGCTTTCAGCAAACAGTTTGGGTGAAGGATGTGTGGATATCCCTTTCTAGGGTTCAGCCCAATCCATTTTCATTTCAAGCCAATGCGAGTGATTTGGTCCATAAATTGAATTTCAAAGATTCACTTTGAAATTCAATTTTTTCCCTTCGATGGCTCAGCAAAGCTCTTGACTGGCGACACCCTTTCTTCTACAGGGGTTCCCACTACCACACCAGTCACTACTATCGTGACTTCACCCATCGTAACAACAGATCAGACCGCTAACACACAGCTATCAGACATCACCACCACCTCTAATCCAGGTACCCACACAACTACGCTATGCTAACTAGCCTTGCTAAATATTCTGTGGCCAGTTGCATAAACTTAAGGTGCGTTCACAGCACGCCATATCGGAATTACCATCCTCTTACAACTCGTAAACTTTGAATTTTCTGTAGGTTACACTTTATTACACTCGATTGTCCACTTTAGACATTCTACTAACTAAAAGTACGTTGCAACTATGTGTCAACATGTTAACTAACTCAGAGTATTAGTACACTCTTAAGAAAAATGGTTTTAAACAGTACCAAATTAGGGTTCTTCAGCTTGTAACAATAGCAGAATCCTTTTTGGTGTTAAATAGAACCCTTTTTTATAAGGTTCTATAAAGAATCATGCTATATAGGACCTTAATGGTGTTATAAATAACCTTTTTGTTAATAGCTTATTTTTTATTAATATTAGTATATTTACAGTTAGTGTCTCTTCTATTTATGTAAAAAAAAAAAAAATGTTTATGAAGGACAAAATTAGCATAAATGGACAGTATGTGAGCCTTTTAAAATGTTAAAAAGAAAAAGTGATATAAAGTCATGGAATAGCTTTAACGTTTTTTAGTGTCTGGGTATGGTTATGCATAAGTATTCTTAACTGAACACTACATGTTCTGTAAGACTAAAAAGAGAAAAAGACATAATTTACCTGTTGAGAGTGTGCTGACTGTCTGTGTAATTGGATGGCTACCGAGCTCCAGAAAATCAGTAACGAGGTGGCTTTGACAGTTACAGATTTGACAAACCAGAAGGCGGGAAAAAAAGAACCCTAAACTCTAACACAAAGAACCATTTCAGCATATAAAGCGTTCTTCAAGATGATACAGTTCTAAATAGAACTGTTACTACCTGTAAAAAACCTTTAAAGAACCATCTTTTTTTAGAGTGTAGATTGTTAGGTTAGGGTTCGGGTTAGTAGAATAATTAACGTACTTGCAAAGTTACTTGTAGTCAGTAGAATGTCTGCTATGGGAGCATCAAAATAAAGTGTTAGCAGATATTAAACAGTCTACTAATACTCTAATGACTTATAGCTGACATGTAGTTGCAAAGTTACTTAGTAGAATGTCTAAAGTGGACTATCGAAATAAAGTGTTACCTTTCTGAAAGCTGCCACTTATACCACATGAGTTGATAGTGTTGCCACAGAAATGCATAATTACTAATCTGAGGATGTGAACCACTCCAAGTAGAACGTCACGGGTTGTCATCTCATAATTATGACATGGCGTGAACGCATGCTAAGACTTTGTCTTAAGCTAAGTCTTATTTTTCAAATTCAAATTAGACCTGTTTACGTTTTTATATAACTGGACATAAAAAAGTTATGAACAGTCTTATAGAAAAAAAATTTGATGACTAACTTTTAAGACTAGTCAATAAATAAAGCATTTTGTCCAACCGGCCACTGGTGCCATCATAGCACATAATAAAACTGATTCAAAATATTCATGAATGTATCACGGTGCCAATCACATGGAATTTACTGAATCAAGGTTGCATGTTTTATGCTTCTTGGACACTTTTGGACACTGGCTATAAGGGTGTGTGCTAATATTTGTGAAAAAACATTGCATGTAATTCGAAATGATTGCAGTTGTGAAATTCCAGCAAAGTTAAGCCAAGGCAGTTTGTGTATCATTCTTGTAAACCCAGTTAATGTTTGCCATAGTCTTGCCAAAAACTGTTTCTTCCCTCTCTTGTGCTCCAGGAGGACAACAGTTGAAAGCAGGGGAGTTCAGTACAGAGGAAATGGCGGCTGTAGGAGCCTCTTTGGCTGTGGTTATCGTTCTCTGCTTGGTTTGCATTGGACTGATGGTGCACCGCATCAAGGGCCTTAACACAGACTGGAAGAAGATCTCCGAGGCTAGCATCTTCCGTAGCACAGTGAGTTTCCACACTCTTTAATCAAAATAGTAAATAAATGTATTTTCACATAAATTCACATTGAATCAAATTCCAACGTAATTGGTCACATTTAATGTTCATAAAACCATTCTTGTGTAAAATTTCAGATTGAACTGATCTGTTTTCTACGGAGCCTCGCACATGACATGCAGGAAAAAAATAGTAGGCTAAATCATGTGCACAATTTACTATTTCATTCCCTCGATTTATAAATTGTGTGCACGATTTAGTAATTCGTTCCCTTGATTTGTTAAATCATGCAGACGATTTATAAATCGAGGGAATGAATTAGTAAATCTGACGCACGATTTAGCAAATCGAGGGAACAAATTTGTAAATCTGGCACACGACTTAGCAAATCGAGGGAACGAATTAGTAAATAGTGCACACAATTTAGCAAATTGAGAGAACGAATTAGTAAATAGTGTGCACAATTTAGCAAATCGAGAGAACGAATTAGAAAATAATGTCCACGATTTAGCAAATAGAGGGAACAAATTAGTAAATCTGGTGCACGACTTAGCAAATCGAGGGAACGAATTAGTAAATCTGGCGCACGATTTAGCAAATCGAGGGAACGAATTAGTAAATCTGGTGCACAATTTAGCAAATCGAGGGAACGAATTAGTAAATAGTGAGCACAATTTAGCAAATCGAGGGAACGAATTAGAAAATAATGTCCACGATTTAGCAAAGAGAGGGAACAAATTAGTAAATCTGGTGTACGATTTAGCAAATCGAGGGAACGAATTAGTAAATTATACGCACGATTTAGCAAATCGAGGGAACGAATTAGTAAATAGTGCGCACGATTTAGCAAATCGAGGGAACGAATTAGTAAATAGTGTCCACAATTTAGCAAATCGAGGGAACGAATTAGAAAATAATGTCCACGATTTAGCAAATAGAGGGAACGAATTAGTAAATTGAACGCACAATTTAGCATATCGAGGGAACGAATTAGTAAATAGTGCGCACGATTTAGCAAATCGAGGGAACAAATTAGTAAATAATGCGCACGATTTAGCAAATCGAGGAAACAGATTAGTAAATAGTGCGCACGATTTAGCAAATCGAGGGAACGGATTAGTAAATAGTGCGCACGATTTAGCAAATCGAGGGAACGAATTAGAAAATAATGTCCACGATTTACTGCGCATAAATTGTAATATTCAAATTTTCATTGAATAGCTTGTAAAAGCATTTTCTATCCTTACATACATTTTCAGAATGAATTTCAAAAATTCATAAATGTATTCTCATGTAAATTCTTATTGATTGCAACCAATTATGTTGAATTTGATTCAGCGTTCATAAAACCATTTATGTGTAAAATTTCAGATTGAACTGAACAATGTTTATAAACTATTCTTATATATATTAAGTAAATTATCACATTACAATGTTCATAAATCCATTCTTACGTTCATTTTTGGAATGAATTGAATAGTTCGTAGAAGCATTCTCATGTTAATTGTCAAATTAAATTAAATCGTTCACAAAACTATCCCTACATTTTCAGATTAAAATAGTAAATAAATGTATTCTCATGTAAATTCATATTAAATCAAATTCTCATATAATTGGTCACATTCAACGTTCATAAAACCTTTACTGCATTACGTCAAACTTGATGACAATGTTTACGAGAACTATTCCGTTAATGTTAGTACTTTCTATATCTAGAGCATATTTATTGGAGTATTTTTTGTTTTTACAGCTTGGTGGAGGCTCGGGTGGTCCTAAGGAGGGAATGCAGTACAGCAACGAGGACTTCCAGCATGATGGGGATTCTGGAAGTGTGAACTCTAATTTAGCTGCAGACCTGGAGAATAAACTGAAGTCTGGGCTGAAGCCACAACAGAGACACGGGCTACCGCAGGAGAATATGACCCCCAGCGCCGCCTCCGTTCTCCAGACCACCAGCAGCACTCAGTCAGACTCCAGCAGCCTGGCTGAAACCATTGACGGAGAGAAGGAAGTAAAACCAATCCTGACCAAAGAGCGGCGCACTGAGGAGGGCTACAAAGCGGTCTGGTTTAAGCAAGACATCGACCCCAACACCAAAGAGGATGTGGTCATCATTCTCGACACTGGTGAAGCGGATGGAGACCATGAGGAAGATGACGACAGCGAGGATGAGGACAACCTAAGGACTGACTTGGATTCAGAAGATGAGGAAGGACTGACGTCCATTTGACACACATGTTTATCCTTTTTCATATTCCTTTCTGTTAATAAGTCTGTAAATATGCTTCACAAAATTAATATAATTTTCAGTTTCTAGCAAAACTAAGTCAACATGAAATCATAACTGAGCCTATTTGCTTTCTATATATATATATATATATATATATATATATATATATATATATATATATATATATATACTGTAAACCTGAATAAGTTGGCAAAACTTAAGAAATTCAGTTTAAGTAAGCAGAACTGGCAGATTTCAATTTTGTACTCATACATTTTACTCATACATTTAATTGCTAATTTGAGTAAAGTAATTCATACATTTAACTTAAAATTATTATGTAATCTCAACTTAATTTTTAGAAGTGGAAATTTAGCTAGCTATAACTGCTAATTGGTAACACAATGCTTTGATAACATTAGCATAGCATAACAATTGCTGAAAGAGTACAACAATATAGAACATTTATGATATATCTGTTCTCAACTTAGCCCACGCTCCACTCGTCATCATGATGGAAACCGCCCAAAAAAACACATAACAGAAACTCTTCTAAATTAGCATAGCTAAACATTAAACACTACGAAATCTCCCACTTATCATTAATCTTGCACAAAAAAACATATTTCACTTAATTTTAGCATTTATTCTCCCTTTCGAGTGTCATGGCAAAGCATGCTGGGAAATAGAAATCCCAGCCCAGTTTCAGGTAAATTTAAGTTTGTCTAAATTAAAAGAAACAAGTTCATAAAACTCAAAAAATGAAACAATTCAGACTACTTAAAATGTGTCAGTTTCATGAACTCAAAAGAAAAAGAAAGTTCTAAATACTCAAAAAAGTTAATTTTATTGAACTAATTTGTTTAATTTGAGTTTGCCCTACTCAAACCAATTAATTATTTTGAGCGTTGGGGTTTACAGTGTATATATATATTTTTATACTCATATATACATCTCTTTCATATATATATATATATATATATATACATCCATACATACACACACACACATATACATTTACAAACTTTTCTGTTAGATGCAATTAATCATGATTAATCGATTTGACAGCACTAAAATATATATATATATATATATGTTCCTGTTTTTTGTGACTGATTCATCAGTGCACATTATTCAGCAAAGCAAAAGGCTTTTCATAAATCTAATAATTTAATCAAAATCACTCAGAAATACACCAGATTGTGGAAGTAAAATAGGTTGTGAACCGTTTCACGTTGACTAAGTGCCGTGTACAAAAACTACGGTTACACTTTATTTTGATGGTCCAGTTCAGACATTCTACTAACTATTAGTATCTTTGCAACTACATACAACTAACTCTCAAATAAAGTGTTACCAAAAATATTTTTATTAATAGTAAATCAAAATAACATTTTTTTCTTCCAGTGTAAATTGTTTGATGTTGGTTCTTTGTAGAAATTTACTGCAAAACATGAAAAAAAAAGAATAAAATGTACAATAATTACTTACAGCTAGAGTCATTTTTATACCACAAGCATTACCAAATGCCAAATAATACATTTTTATTTATTTATTTTTTTCTCAAAATCAACCTCATGGTTTACTTATAGTTGACTGCACAGATGAAAGCATTTTAACAGTGAGTTCACTTATCACTGAAAATCAGATATGTGGCCTGTATGGCGAGACAGTTGCTATAACAACCTTGTGACGTAAACTGTTTATATGTGTGTTTGTGACATTGCAGTGGACTGCTGCCCTTTCACATAACAATGATCATAAATTATTTTATAATAACTTAGATAAGCTTTAACGATTAACCTGAGAACTGTCACGTGATGTGCCTGTGAATGCTGTGTTGCTAGTTTGCATGCTATTATATATGACATATCAAACAAACACACTGAAACAGATCTATACAAGTTAATCTGACAAAATATCTCAAGTGTTACTTGTTCTTTTTTGGACCATTAAGTCCAAGTTTTTGTATTGCACTGGTTTATTCGATCTCATAACAATGAAAGTGAATTTTGGACTGGCTTTATGTGTTTCTATGTCAATATTATCAACGACGAAACGAATCTGCAGCGGTCAGGTGGTACAAGTCGGAGCTTGTATTGTAGTCGGAAAGATTTTAAAACGAGCGGTTCATTCATAAATCCGTTAGATCTTACCTTCATGCTGTGGAAATACAAACCGGAAGACAGAACACAACGAGCGCAGCGCTGAAAAGGGGCGGCGCTACATAAGGTCTAGTTAGACCTTAGGCGCCAGAGAAACGTGCGCGCAGCCATCTTTAGAAATTTGTCTTTGAACTTCCGTTTTTGCGGTAGCCCTTTATATTTCTCTGTCATCGCAGTCAAAGAATAATTAACTGGTGAAGTAGATTTAGTTATTGTAGATAAGTTATCATGAGCATAATGTTTAAAGCAAATGTCTTAACAAATGTCAGTAAGATTTTAAAACAAGCAGTTCATTCATAAATACAAGATCGCTGTGGAAATACAAACCGGAAGTCTAAAGACGAGCGAAGCGAGCGAATTCAGGGGCGGGCTATAAGGTCTAGGGCTATAAACAGTTTTGTTAAATAAAATAAAATATAAAATACTTGTACTTTATTTAAGCTAGCTGCTAAAACAAAATTTAGTTTTTTATTTTCATTTAGTTTAACTTGATGTACTAAAATAACTAGAACTGAAATAAAAATTAATACAAAAAAATATATGGACATATTTAAAACAAACAAACAAACAAGAAATGACAAAAACTTAAGTTAAAATTAAAATATAAAAATGAAAAATAATTTAAAAATTGATAAAAACTATAATAATATCCCAGCGATACTAAAATAACACTGGTCTGCACGCAGTTTTCTTCTGTGGTGGATCCGATCGCAATCCTTAAAATCTGCTTCTTATTATGCAGCGTATCAAATAAATAAATAATGAATATTGATTCGAAATCAACTTTCTTTTTTTGCTTGAAACTTCTGAAAAAAAATGTCCTTTACACATAAAAAAATCAAGTCAAATGCAATAAACAATATTAATTTATATATTCTCTAACCGGTTCATTGTCGTATGCGACTCCTGAGTGACAGTTGTGAACAAATACAGCCTACCAAACTTCTCTAAAGTAATTTTTACCACTGTAGGTTTTTCTTGCATTTCCAAGAAAAGAGAGAGGGAGACCACAGCTTGACAAGAAGAGAGAAACACCAGTGAAATAAGCTATACAAAAATATAACGTTGTGACCAATCAAAATCGAGTATTCCAGACAGAGAGCCATTTAATTATCCAGAACTTTACATACGAGATTAATGAACATGTCACTTAAAGTAGACAGCATGTCTTGTTGTGAACTCAATCTTGCACACATGCAAAAAACCATTAGATTCCAGTTTAAATGGAAGCAAGCTGGTTCACATTATAAAATTTATTCGTTGTAGGCCTGCGGTACGAACTTTAAGAAGCTGAATGAGTGCTCACATTTCTTTTGTCTCACATCTTTGGTGGATAAAAGCTCATTCACTCCTGCGGTTCTGGGTCAGTCTGACCTGCTTTTATTAAAGGCCCTTCAGGGAATGAATGACAGCGGATTTGGAACCAAGACAAAGGTCAATAAACCCCTGAAAAAATAACAAGAGAGGGGGAAATGATGTGTGTTTGGCATGAAAGCTCTAACAGCATCCCACATTGCCAATTGTATGTGGTTTTATTCTGGAGAGTAAGAAGGCCTCCATAATTGTTTCATTGTTCAGGTCTGGATGTGTCCGCTGGACTGCGTTGGGATTTCAATGGCACTTTACAAGCAAAATCAAGGGTGTATCCTGGCAACCGGGGGTTTAAACAACTTTAAGACTTGGGGAAAGACTATATATTGGGGTAAAACACCAGCTAATGAACTTCAGCATGATGGGAGCATGAAAACGGTAAGACTGAGCTACTGAACCGCACATTTAGAAATGAAACAGATGCAGATCTAAAGAGGTGAGTGTGATTGTTATATAGTTACTCCAGTCAGTTTATTCAGTTGATGCTAATTCATTAGGCTGAGCTGTCATACTGATAGTTTCTTTGAAATCAAATCAAGTTTTCATATGATTTCATATAGTTCATTTAAGTACAGGACACATTAAAGCTCTTGCATAATGACTTTTGAAACCAAAGGACATGAAGAGTGTTTTATTAAGTTTTTCATGCAGCTTATGAAAGCTGGTTGTGTACTTTATTTCTTCTGTGGAGATATTTAGCAGAATTGGAAAGCATGCAGCATGTCAAGTTCAGTTTTGGGTGTAATTAAGTAAGTAATTTAAACAATAGTGGATTTAACATTAAAATTTAATGTTAAAATGTATGTTTTTATTGTAACCTTCTCCCTTTATACACATTGGTCAGTTCAAGTATAATTTATGCAGTTGTATATTGTTTATTTGAAAGAATTAAAGGTGCAGTTTTATGTCTATCCTTGTACTGTTCAACTGGTCGAGGTTGATGTGATATTTAGAAAGTAATTAGTAATAAGTAATCCAATACTAATTAGTACAGTAATCTAATGACACTGTTGAGGATGTAATTACACTGTAAAAAAGAATTGTTGGTTTAACTTAAAAAAGTAAGTTACCTGGCCTTAAAATGTTGAGTTCATTGAAATTAAAAATTTGAGTTAATACAATGAAGGCGATTTGTTTATCAGCAGAAACTCAAATGTTATCTGAACCAAATTATTTGAGTTGATTTGACAAAAGAAAACATGCTGTGATAAATTATGATATTTTTTTTTTTTTACAGTGTAGCTAGTAATTAATTACTTTTTTGGAGTAACTTACCCAACACTGGTCAAGTTTTAAAAAAAGTACCACAAAAGTATCACAAAAAATGAGCAGCACTGACGTCAAACTGTGTGCAATGCGTCTTTACCAATGTTATTTTAGTAGTATAACTGATAGTTTTTGTTAATATTTTGAATTAGATTTAAAAGTTTTCACTTAAAATGTGATGTATGTAGTTTCTGCGACACTAGAGGCATCTAGCGGAATTACAAAAATAAACAAACTTGCAAAGTCCCTTTGGCGCGACACCCGCCTCCAACTCAAACATCATAAACACAGCTGTTACGGGTGCTTATGAAAGCATGTCTCAAACAGGTAAAAGTAGGATACTTTCAGTAAAAGGTCCAACATTTTAGGAATACTTTTAGCTGTGCTGCTAAGTGTCGTGAGGAAGCAACTGAGTAGGTTAATAACACTAGAGCGATACAATACATCCCTCCAACGTATCTGCACCGGGCGCATTTTTTGACGTGACGCGCGATAGCTGTTTGAGGCTGTCTACACTGGACATATCAGAGTAAACATTATAAACATTTGTCTTCCTGAACGGGTGCATGATGGTCCTTTATGGCACTGAAGTGTCCATTATTATAGCGTTCTAAAAAGACCAAAAATAAGACTTCCTGCTTCACGCACTCGTCTCACTGAACGTAAAGTCTTCGTCTATGGCAGGGGTGTCCAAACTTGGTCCTGGAGGGCCACTGTCCTGCAGAGTTTAGCTGCAACTTGCCTCAACACTTGTCTGGAAGTTTCTACTATAGTATAGTAAATACACACTTTTTACAAAGGTGTGATGCAATGTATACATACAGTATTTCAATGAGTGTTAGAAAAATTGAACACCAATCACTCAACTGCAGCACGTGAATGACATGTGATGTCTGCCTAGACGCTTCACTGACCCACGTGGTTTACCTGACGTCTGCGTTATGTCAGTGATTAAAATACCCAGCATACCTTGTTTTGGCAAAGTTCCACAGCATGTATCCTTTGTAGAGAGAACATATCCAGAATGCACCACAACAAGATCCGTGGACAAAAATAAATCCAAGATGGCGGATAAAACAAGAAATGTTTATTTTATAATTCATTGATGCTATCAATTAACCCTCTGATGCTGCTCGGTTGGTATAGTATATGAAATGAATACTATATTTTAGTTCAATAATGTTTTTCATTTAATATTTTGTATTTTAAGGGGATTTTATGATACTAAATTATATTTATGGAGTAGTTATGATCCATTTATTACCTGTTAACTACTTAAACTGTCGTACATCTTGAATGCTTTGGAGCACAGACTTAAGTTTGGTCTCTTTTTAAAGACAACACTTGGCAGATTATTGCTGAAGTGAAACTAAAAAAGCAAGTTATAGACGTTAAAGTTTATTATTATGAAAAATGCATAAAAATACTATTTTTAAATTTTATATGAAATATATATTTTCCAAAACATGTTTTACTCTAAAACTGTGATAAAATCAAAGCCATAAATCTAAACAAGTTGTGTTCCAAATTTGAGGTTGATATCTCAAAAAATGAGCTTTCAGTAAGATTTTGTTTGGGTTCAGTACCAAACGCTTCCACTAGATGAAATTCCTCTCCCATTTATTTCCAATGAACTCATTTTTGACCGTGAACACAAGTGTGACTATTTTTTTTCAGGACCATTTAACCTTTTCGAATCATGTCCATGATTTCTTTGTGTGTATGTGTTCACATAGCAAGTACCAAAACCTTTACTAAGCTTCGTACCATTCCGCTACTCAACATGCTAACAGCTAACTATTGCAGTTTTACAGTGCAGTTTCCAACATTTTAAGATACTTTAATATATTTAGGTGCACAAGGTGTGTCTGTAGATGACTTGATGATGGAGCAGGTCATCGAGGGTACGGTAAACACCGGCGCTGTGGTCCAGGGAACGTTACTGGTGCTGACGGGAACGTTACTGCTGATTCTGCTACATAGAACATTTGGAGCCAAGAACTGGAAGAACCAATCAGCAGTCCCGGGTGAGTTAAAACCAATAATATTCCCTGGGAACAACCTACCAAGTGGTTACACAAGGTGTGATGTGCTTGCTGTTTTTCAGGTCCCGGTTGGTGGTTGGGTCTTGGCCCAGTTCTGAGCTACAGTAGGTTCCTGTGGATGGGGATCGGCACTGCATGCAACTACTACAACGAAAAATATGGCAGCATTGCTCGGGTTTGGATTAACGGAGAAGAGACCGTTATACTCAGCAAGCAAGTTCTCAAAAACATAAATGTCATTCATCTGTCTAACAAATGATTGCATATGTAAATGTAAACTATATACGTAAACTAGCATGTCCTATTTCTCAATTTTAGTACTGTAAACCCACAATCTTACAATGTGCAAATTTAAGTCAATATAATATACATTACATATTATGAGCAAAATTGTTTTAAATGTAAAAGTAACGAGAGAAAATTGAAAAAGTACTAAAACTACTATGCTACTTTAAAGTGTCATCAGTGGTGGAGGTTCTCCGTACACAGCGCAAAACCCGATGTGGTAACATTACCGAAATTTTGGTGAAATACACTATTGTCAATAGTGTAGCTATGTATGAAGCACAGCTCACACAGAAGTCACTTTCCAGCAGCTTTGTGCTGGTCAACATGGCGAAGCCGCGTGACAAATTTGAACCTGTTTTGCTTGGGAAATTTTGCGCCTTCGCGCAAAATTCCCAATCACGTGGCTTCCAATTTAAATGACTGGATTTGCCTGTGAAAATTTGCCGAACAACCACTAATGTCACCGCACCTTAACTGGTAATGAAATTAGTTGTTGATTCATTTCATGGTTCATAAAAGTGCTCAAGAGCGCCCCCTATGAGGCCGAAACATAATTTTTTGGTACAGTCTGCTACTCAAGTCCATAATGGCCAATTATGTCACTTAAGCCCAAAGCCCAAAGGCTGTGCATTCAACTGTGTGCGTACACTAGCGTACACTTAAAAAAACAAAGTATACGCTTTAGGGTACGTTTACACGACAGTGATGTACTAAAAACAGAAACGTTTTCCTTCGCATTTTTCACAGACGACAATGTTGTTCACAAGGATCCGCGAAAACGACTAAAAATGCTGTATTCTGCTGTCAGGCCAGTAGTTGGCGATGTCACTTTGTAAAGAAAAAACTTGCACTTTGAAACCTGTTTTCAAATGTTTGCGTTTTCAGGCCCCCAAAACGCTGTTGTCGTGTAAATGAACGGCCAAATCGCATAAAAAGTTTTCTGTTTTTATTTGAAAACGGTGTTGTGTAAACGCATGAGGGCACCATTTTAGATGGGGTAAAATTTTAGTGTAAAAAAACAAAAAACTGTTTCAGGTCCTCCGCCGTGTATCATGTTCTGAAGAGCAATAATTACATCGGGAGATTTGCCAGTACAAAAGGTCTGCAGTGCATCGGCATGTTTGAACAAGGCATCATCTTCAACAGCAACATCACACTGTGGAAGAAAGTGAGAACATATTTCACCAAAGGTGGGTGTTATTCACTGATCTCAGATCAGATCCTACACAGAATCATCAGAATCTATTGTTTATGTGTTTGAGTAGCTCTTACAGGTCCAGGTCTCCAGAAATCAGTAGATGTGTGTGTCAGCGCCACCAACAAACAGCTTGACGTCCTGCAAGACTTCACAGACTGTTCAGGACATGTGGACGTGCTCAATCTTCTGCGCTGTATTGTGGTGGACGTTTCCAATAGACTCTTCTTAAAAATCCCTCTCAACGGTCAGCCTGCAATACAAGCATTTGATTATTCATGCTTAAAAATAAAGGTTCCTTAGTGATTCTTTGGGTTACTCTTTTTATCAAGAACCATTTTTTGGCTTAATGAGGTTCTTGAATGGTTCTTCGGAGCTAGACAAAAATTACTGATGTCTTACTTTAGATTCTTTTGATCTGATTGGTCTGATTATATCTATTACCAGAGAAGAAGGGTGTAAAACTCTTGATTATGCTGTAATACTTCTGATGAATATGGATGACTATGGATGAATATTTCACAGTACACTCTTAAAAATAACAGTTCTTTATAGGCATTGATGGTTCCATGAAGAGCCATTCCATTCCTCAAAAGGTTCTTTATATTGGAAAAGGTTCTTTAGAGTATTAAAATGTTCTTCACACTAAGGAAAGACGGTTCTTTTAAGAATGTTCACTGAAAGGGGAAACATGGAGAAAACCCCCTTTTGGAACCTTTATTTTAAGAATGTAAGATTACTAACTTCTCTCTTTAAACTTTTTCAATCCAGAGAAAGACTTGCTGATAAAGATCCACCGGTATTTCAGTACCTGGCAGACGGTTCTCATTCAACCAGATGTTTTCTTCAGACTGGACTTTGTGTATAAAAAATACCACCTGGCAGCGTGAGTCCACCTCAGACGTAACTGAATTTATCCTTTGTATATGTTGTGTCACGGTTTTTTGTACCAAAAACGACCATTTTCCACTCTCTCTCTGACGTGTAGAAGTCACAGCCTTTTGCAGTTTTTGCTACTGTGCCTTTAAGAATAATGCAAATTATCTCTACTTTGATTGGTGAAGGCAATAACTTGCAGCTTGTGGATTTGGTGTTCGGTCCATATTGTTGGCCTTGCTCCATCTTTTGATGATTGTTGTAGATCGTAGTTTGAACAAATGGTCATTTTGGATGTTTTCAGTTGAAGGTTCTGTGAGCAATTTTTTGCATTTATTCTGGTAACAGAAAAAAGGTCAATTTTAACAAGAATTTGACACATTTGAGTTTGCTGATACATGATTTGGAGGCCATTTTGAAGAAAGGGCACGTGGTTGAAAGGATTGGGTGGTCTAATTTAGTGGCAAAAATTCAGAAATCACTAAAAGCACCATGAAATCATCTCCATGCAGTTAAATATCTAGATAAATTGTTCATACACCCCCTATAAGAAGTGTTTTCTTGCAGTAAAGAGCTGCAGGATGAAATGGAAAAGCTTGTGGAGCAAAAGCGACAGGCCATCAATAACATGGAGAAGCTGGATGAGACGGACTTCGCAACGGAGCTGATATTTGCTCAGGTGTGTTCAAAAACACGTACTCTTCATGTACCATCTCCTACATTAAAGCAACAGCAAGTGTTAACTTACCACATGTGTCTGTAGAACCACGACGAACTGTCTGCGGACGACGTGAGGCAGTGTGTGTTGGAGATGGTGATCGCCGCTCCAGACACCCTCTCCATCAGTCTGTTCTTCATGCTTCTGCTGCTGAAGCAGAACTCTGCCGTGGAAGAGCAGATAGTACAGGAGATACAGTCTCAGATAGGTAGGGTAAACCTTTCACAAGACAACTCAGTCGAATGCAGGACTATGTAGTTGGAACATGGTAGCTAGTTTTTTGATGGCCCAAGGTGGCTTACTACCAGCAAGATCATATACCAGGTCAATCTTGGCCCCAACAGCTAGTAGTCCAATGTAGACCAGCTAGAAACCATCAGAAACTGGTTTTAACTGGATTTTCCATGTTTATTGTGCATGATAAAAGACGTACATCACTCTTGTCTTCTCAGGTGAGCGGGACGTACAGTCGGCCGACCTGCAGAACCTGAATGTTCTAGAGCGCTTTATTAAGGAGTCTCTGAGGTTCCATCCGGTGGTGGACTTCATCATGAGACGGTCTCTTGAGGATGACCACATCGATGGCTACCGGGTGGCAAAGGGGACAAACCTCATCCTGAACATCGGACACATGCACAAGTCTGAGTTCTTCAAAAAACCAAATGAATTCAACTTGGAGAACTTCGAGAACAATGTCAGTACTGGGAGAATCAGATATATAAGATCATACAAACCTGGATATAAAGGGTTTTTTTCTTCATAAATTGGTGCATTTGTAGATTTTATACCAATTATTCATATTCTTTTACAAATATCCAAATATTTTGTATATTTTTTCAGTAACAGAATGAACAATATTGATTTGTGAAACTAGAAAATGAGAATAAGTTAACTTTGGTACTATTACTCTCTACTTTTCTCTCAGGTTCCCAGTCGTTATTTCCAGCCGTTCGGCTGTGGCCCGCGGGCCTGTGTTGGGAAGCACATCGCCATGGTGATGACAAAGGCCATCCTGGCGACCCTGTTGTCGAGGTTCGCGGTTTGTCCTCGTCACGGCTGCACCATCAGCACCATCAAACAGACCAACAACCTCTCAATGCAGCCTGTGGAAGAGGATCCCGACTGCCTGGCCATGCGCTTCATTCCACGAGCTCAGAATATCAGCGGAGAAACGATGGACAGCAACACTTGAGAACGCCAAATGACCGAAGAAAAAACTTTTAGAGGTGCACTGGGGAATTTCCTTTCACCTAAAAGTTTTACACCATATTAAGGGATTAGTTCACTTCAGAATTCAAATTTCCTGATAATTTACTCACCCCCATGTCATCCAAGATGTTCATGTCTTTCTTTCTTCAGTCGAAAAGAAATTAAGGTTTTTGAGGAAAAGGATTTTTCTCCATATAGTGGACTTCACTGGGGTTCAACGGGTTGAAGGTCCAAATGTTAGTTTCAGTGCAGCTTCAAAGTTCTCTACACGATCCCAGATGAGGAATAAGGGTCTTATCTAGTGAAACGATCGGTCATTTTCTAAAAAAAATAAAAATTATATACTTTTTAACCACAAATGCTCGTCTTGCACTGCTCTGTGATGCGCCACGCATTACGTAATCACGTTGGAAAGGTCACGTGTGACATAGGCGGAAATACCGAGCAAGTGTTTACAAAGCGAATGTGCAAAGACTAAGTCAAATGGCCTTTACAAAAAAAGGTAAAACAACAATGTCGGACGATTTTGAAGTTGGAGGAGAAAATGACGTTTTTCACCCTACCACGGTACTTCCGCCTACGTCACACGTGACCTTTCCAACATGATTCAGAGCAGTGCAAGATGAGCATTTGTGGTTAAAAAGTATATACATTTTTTTTTAGAAAATGACCGATCGTTTCTCTAGATAAGACCCTTATTCCTCGTCTGGGATCGTGTAGAGCCCTTTGAAGCTGCACTGAAACTGACATTTGGACCTTCAACCTGTTGAACCCCAGTGAAGTCCACTATATGGAGAAAAATCCTGGAATGTTTTCCTCAAAAACTTTAATTTCTTTTCAACTGAAGAAAGAAAGACATCTTGGATGACATTGGGGTGAGTAAATTATCAGGAAATTTGAATTCTGAAGTGAACTAATCCTTTAGGATCACTTTTTTTGTGATTTGACTTAAAGGGTTAGTTCACACAAAAATGAAAATTGTGTCATCATTTACTCACCTTCATGTCGTTCCAAACTCGTAAGACTTTCGTTCGCTTTCAGAACACAAATTAAGATATTTTTGATGAAATCTGAGAGGTTTCTGTCCCTCCGTTGGCAGCTACGACTACCACTTTGACGCTTAAAAAAAAAGTACATAAAGAGATCGTAAAACTAATCCATATGAATTGAGTGGTGTAGTCCAAATTTTCTTAAGAGTCTCGATCGCTTTAGTTTATATGGTGAACAGATTTAATTTAGGCTTTTATTCATATATAAAATATACAAACTTAAGTTGAACTTATCTCAAATTCAGTGTTGCAAACCAGTCAGCCTGCGGTAACATCATATACAGGTATTATAAAGACGTCCTTGACCAAAACATAGATGACAAACAAGAAAACTCAGTTGTAGTTTGTCAACAGGCAATAGCAATGACAACAAAACCATTTGAAATATGTTTTTCTTTTTTCACGTATACTGATCTGTACATTGCGCTAATCTACTGTACAGAACTTTAACACAAGCATTCAACGGTAGATTAACGGTGATTATAATAAATAGTTCTACTAGCTTATTTGCTATAGTCTATGATCTGTAGTGCAGTATCCAAACTAACCATGTAAAAACTCAACATGAAATGGCATTCACAAACCATTTTACTTCCATAATGTGATGTATTTCAGAGTTAAACAGTAGATTTAATTTTATATACTTGAATTGATTGGATCATGAAAAGTGGATGTTAGATAAAAGAATGGGGCTGAAAAATGAGGGCTTGGTCAAAAATAGTTGCTCTAGAGGTGAAGCAAGTACATTTTTATGAAAGATTATTCCTTCCGAATAATGTTCAATTAATCATTTAAAATACGAAAAGGTACATGAGTTGAAAAAGTAAATGAGGTCAATTTTTATTTCATGTTGTTTTATAAAAATAACCTGCAGTAGTCATTGTTTGAGGTTGATATTACGCATCTTATATTAAGAAAATATTTAATAGACATGCAATATTTCGATTATTATAAAAATAAAAATAGAAATATTTGATGGCCATATACGCACTGCTTTTTAGAATATGCAAAACTACTTTTTTTTTTGCTTTAATAAATTGTACCAATTACTACAGCTAATAAAATGACACTTTGAAAACAATGTTAAAGCCATATTTCTTTTTTTCCTCGAACAAAAACACTGAAGTATGAATACACCAACCAGAACAGACCAAACCACAGGCTGGAAATGTTTAAAATCAATAAATACTTTTTACTATATGTACTGTGACACAATGCAGTAACTGTGTACAAAAAATATATATCATTAAAATTATTAGTCAGAGCATAAGACACGCAATACACAAGTATTGCTTTCAAACAGTCATTGCACGACAACCGGAGCTTCCCTGGAAATCTGGCCGAGGGTTTCTGGATGGTTTAATGTTCTGCGAGAGCTCTCTGGCAGTGGTACAGGATGCAGTCTGGGAGAGCAGGATGAGGAGAGCGCAGCCACATGGCCAGAGCAGCGCCATTCACTCTGCAGTGCAGAAGACAGGGGGCGCCACTGAGCAGCCGACATGCTACTATTCCCTCTGAGCCTGAAAGAACCAAAGAGTGTGTAAATTACAGTTCAATTGGAATGTGAAAAGTGGTAAAATGACTGTAAAATGAAAGCCATTGTTCTGTGTACCGATGATGTCCACTACATGTAGCTGTAGGGCGTCTTTGAGAGCGTTCAGGGTGGTTCTGAGCGGGTCACCAGCAGCTGTGAGCAGCTTCAGATTCTGTTTGACATCATGAGACAGAGACAGCCAGAGTTTCCCATATTCCTCTGTGGTTACAACCAAAGGCCTGTGTGGGGCAGAGAGAAATGAGTTCAGTAAAACAAATCACAGCTTCAAACAGAACAAAATACTTTGAGGTAGAGCTGCATGATTCTGGATAAAATGAGAATCATGATTTTTTGGTTTCAAATAGAGATCACGATTCTGAATATACAACCAAACAAAATAACATGTAATTTACTAGAGGTTCTGACAAAATATAAATTGCTGACTCTAATTGCTCTTTAAATGAATTATTTAAAAAATGGTTTTGAATGAATTCAATGACTCGTTAATAAATACTTGTTTCATTGCTGGATGAATCAGTGTTTTTGAACGAATCTTTTGAATGAACGATTCAATGACAAATACATTTTTTAACAGTCAGTTGTTGCCACCTAGTGGAATTAGATGTAATTAATACAACCGTTATTTGACGTGCCAAGTTCGTTTCAAAAGGTAGTCTGGTCTATTTTGATCGCTATCGTAGACATCGGTGTTTAAATACTAACTTAAAACTTATATCTCAGTACTTCTGTGATAATGTGAATATTTGTAACACAGAAATAACTAATGTGTGATTCAAAACGGCTCTCTCTGGCTCTGGCAGCACGAACACAGATTTTAACGTTCCGGTATGATTTTGTCAAAGGTTTAATAGACGCGGGAGAATCGTTGTCATTAATAAAGTAGGATCGCGTGGGTGCTTGAATCGAGATCGCGATCTTTTTACGATTAATCTTGCAGCTCTACTTTGAGGTGATTTGTTGTTATTTGTATTTCACTTTAATTTTATATTTAGTGGAGGGGGAAAAAACAGTTTTTTTTATTTTTATTTTTTTAGAAACGACAACCTGAAATCTGTCACAATTTGCACGTCTTTATCCTCAGTGGAAAATTCACCTACAAAAGTTTATGTAGGATGAGAAATATTTATTTTACATTAAGCAACCAAACACATATAAAGGGAAAAAAAAAATCACTATAGATATGGGTGTTTTTCTGACAGGTGCAACTGTGTATATATTAAGATTATTTATTATAGGTAACTATAACCATTGTTACTTGAAGTAAAATAAACATTAACTGATATAGACATTTAAATTTAGCTAGTTCCCAAGGAAACATTTTCTTATTTTCATTTAATTTAAAGCGTTAGTTCACCCAAAAATGAAAATTCTGTCATTAATTACTCACCCTCATGTCGTTCCACACCCGTAAGACCTTCATTCATCTTCAGAATACAAATTAAGATATTTTTGATAAAATCCGATGGCTCAGTGAGGCCAGCAAGATAATTAACACTTTCAGACGCCCAGAAAGCTACTAAAGACATTTAAACGAGAATACTTTTTGTGCGCCAAAAAAACAAAATAACGACTTTATTCAACAATATCTAGTGATGGGCGATTTCAAAACACTGCTTCATGAAGCTTCGAAGCTTTATGAATCTTTTGTTTCGAATCAGTGGTTCGGAGCGCGTATCAAACTGCCAAAGTCACGTGATTTCAGTAAATGAGGCTTCGTTATGTCATAAGTGTTTCGAAATTTCAATGGTTCACCACTGGGGGGCGTGACTTTGGCAGTTTGATACACGCTCCGAACCACTGATTCGAAACAAAAGATTTGTAAAGCTTCATGAAGCAGTGTTTTGAAATCACCCATCACTAGATATTGTTGAATAAAGTCGTTATTTTGGTTTTTTTGGCACACAAAAATTTTTCACGTCGCTTCATAACATTAAGGTTGAACCATTGTAGTCACATGAACTGTTTTAAATATGTCTTTAGTAGCTTTCTGGGCATCTGAAAGTGTAAATTATCTTTCTGTCAATGCAGGCCTCACTGAGCCATCGGATTTCATCAAAAATATCTTAATTTGTGTTCTGAAGATGAACGAAGGTCTTGCGGGTGTGAAACGACATGAGGGTGAGTAATCAATGACAGGATTTTCATTTTTGGGTGAACTAACCCTTTAATTATTTAATAAAAAAAATAACCAAGAATGTTAGTTTTTAATTGTTTAATAATAAATATGTTGGAAAACTACAGTAAGGTAATGTTTAATGTAGTTTCAGCCACACATTACCTGATAAAGTCGGCTGTGGACAGTGTCCCAGAAAAAGAGAGTGTGTTTGTGTGTCCTGGCTGTGTTTGATAAGAGACGGTCCCGGTAAAGGACACGTTTGTGTGAGGGTCGTCCATCAGCAGAGCGTAATGACACACAGATGTACTCCTGCCCTCCAGACAGTCTACGACATTCCCTCTCAAACTCGCCGTCTAAGACAGAAGAGTTCACATTCTATATTATATCTCATATGCCATCATTATAATATATATATATATATATATACACACACACACATACACACACACACACACATCTGACCCGTTACACACCTGCAGCTCCTCACAGGTCAGCTGTACCGCAACATCTTTTATTACAGTCTCTGTGCAGTTACAAATGAAGATCACAAGCAGCAAAGCTTCATCTCTGAACACTCGGCAGGAAGCCAGAGACAGGCTGGGGTCAGAGGTCAGGCTGATGACATCAGAGTGAGGTAGGTCTTTGAGGTCAGGGGGTAACAGCGCGGTCAGATCTGAAGACACGGATGAAGGATATTTGTCCTGTATTGTGTTGGGCCGCACTATCACCATATCGCTGCCCAGTATCTGAGACGTGTTTGTGCGGCGGTCTCCTTCCGTGTGTTTGTTTTGACCCAGTCCATTGGCTGTGGTGGATTTGGGGGTGTGGTCAACACCGGATATGGATGTGGCCGGCTCCTCCTCCAGCAAACTGCCGTACAGGAAGCTGTCACTCATGCTATGTGAAGAGCGGGAGGAGGAGATGGAGGATCTCTCGCTGGTGCCTGATGAGGACGATGACTCATGTGGGCGGGGCTTTTTTCGAAAGCGAGGGGGCGGGGCTTCGGATTTTCCCAGCTGAGAGGAAACAGAATAAACATTTACACTAAAAATGTAATGAATTTCTGACTACTTCTGAATGTGGTTTGAGTCGAATTGGACTTGCGTACTAATATTTAGTGCCAGATGATAAGATAAAATCTGTCATAAAATCATTTTCTCACCAGAGATATGGAGCTCTGGGCTCCCAAACCAACAAACAAAGAGGAAGCCAGCTGCTGTTTGTCCTGGTTTTGCGTCGGTGGCTCCGGCTGTGGCTCTGTTCGCTCTGCTGCCTCCTGCTGACCGGAGGACTGAATTGCAACACTGGGTTCGTCCACTGGAGGTGCTGTTGTTGCTGTTTCTTTTTGTGGAAGATACCCATCTTTCCCCCAAACTCTCTTTACACCCTCAAGAATCACAGTGCTGGACCTGAATCAAACAGTAAAATTGTGAGATATTATTACAATTTAAAATAACTGTTTTCTATTTGAATATATAGTAAAATGTAATTTATTCCTGTGATCAAAGCTGAATTTTCAGCATCATTACTCCAGTCTTCAGTGTCACATGATCCTTCAGAAATCATTCTAATATGCTGATTTGCTTCTCAAGAAACATTTCTGATTTTTATCAATGTTGAAAACAGTCGTGCTGCTTTTTAAGTTCAAAAGAGCAGCATTTATTTGAAATAGAAATCTTTTGTAACATTATAAATGTCTTTACTGTCACTTTTGATCAATTTATTGCATCCTTGCTGAATAAAAGTATTTCCTGACTCCAAAATATTCAGCAGTTGTGTTAAACCAAAGTCAGCGTGACACACAAGTACCCACCCTGCTTTCTGAGAGAGTTCAGTGCTGTTGCCCGAAATTCCTGAACTGACGGACAGCATTGTGGGAGATTGTCTGTCAGTGATGCTACATGATGATAAACTTACAGGCAGAGAAAAACTGTACGGCTCCAGATTCAATGCTGAAAAAAAGGTCAGTCATACAAGTTTGGGATGACATAAGTGTGAGTAAATGACAATAAAATGTGCATTTTTGGGTGAACTATCCCTTTAAGAGCAGGATGAACATACATGTGATAAACTATAGTTTACTATAGTACAAAAATAACAGTGAGGGTTGATAATAGCTGTACCTCTCTCCTCACAAAGCTCTTCCTGTCTCTGATGGGGAGGTTTATATGGTGCGGCTCCTGCAGCCAAAGCCTCTGACACGAACCCATCCAGAAATGACAGAGAAGAGTCGACCTGTGGAGAAACGGGAATGATCAAAACGTGCCTTTTGAACAAAAACTGCCCTTCAGAAGTTTGGGGTCAGTAAGAAATTAAAACATTTATTCAACAAGGACGCATTGAATTGATCAAAAGTGACAGTAAAGACATTTATAAAGTTACAAAATATTTCTATTTCAAATAAATGTTGTTCTTTTGAACTTTTTATTCATTAAAGGGTCTTAAAAAAAATTTATCACATATTTTCCACAAAAATATTGCGAAGCACGACTGTTTTCAACACTGATAATAGTCAGAAATGTTTCTTGAGCATCAAATCAGCATATTAGAATGATTTCTGAAGGATCATGTGACACTGAAGACTGGAGTAATGATGCTGAAAATTCAGCTTTGATCACAGGAATAAATTACATTTTACAATATATTAAAATAGAAAACAGCTATTTTAAATTCTAATAATATTTCACAATATTACTGTTTAATTTTGAGCAAATAAATGCAGCCTTGGTGAGCAGAAGAGACTTCTTTCAAAAAATCTTACCAACCCCAAACTTGCAGGGTTGAACGATAGCGTACACAACTCTAAGTAATATGTATAATCAATTTACAATGAGGACACACAGTTAGAAATGGTCTCTTACTGTTTTGTTCACTTTAAGTGCTCTAAATCTGTCTGTTTTAAGTGTGAAAACACTCTTAACAAGAGGAACTTGTCATCATGCCTGTTACCTCTATGCTGTCCCAGGGCGCTCCACGGGGCAGTGCCCACTCATGGAGCTGTGAGTCCTGGCTGAGGTGACGCAGCTCCTGGGCCTGCTGACGGAGCACCGTGTCCAGGGAGGACGAAAGGCTCTCGGACAGGTCCAGAATCAAGTCTGTCTGGCCCTCGGAGATCTTGGTCAGCGCAGAAAGTATCCAGACCCGCGTCTCTGAGCTCACGCTTCTCTGATCCAGCAGCTTCGTAAGGAGTCGGATGACCTCGCGCTGGTCCACACACTCTTGGAGGTGAGAGTATTCCCCAAGAACCTGAATACACACACACACACACACACACACATACAGGTGAACAAATATCATCTTGCGAGTTTCCAGAAGAACACTGATTCATCTTTTATCATTCATTTCAAAGGCAACTGACACTTGAAGTTCATTCCTATAGGGCATCTAACATAAACGTTTGTTTATATAATATATGTGTGTGTGTGTGTGTGTGTGTGTGTGTGTGTGTATATATATATATATATATATATATATATATATATATATATACACACACACACACATACTTTATATATTTTACTTATATATATATATATATAAAATTATGTATGTATGTATGTATATATATATATATATATATATACACATACATACACACACACACATATATTATATAAACACAAACATATATGTTAGATGCGATTAATCACGATTAATTGTTTTTGCAGCCCTATTGTATGTATAAGTATATATATATATATATATATATATATATATTTATATTTATATACACACACATACACACACATGCATATATATTATATAAACAAACGTTTATGTTGGCTGCAATTAATCACGATTAATCATTTTTACAGCCCTATATGTGTGTGTGTGTGTGTGTGTGTGTGTGTATATATATATATATATATATATATATATATATATATATATATATATATATATATATATTTATATACACACACACGTATATATTATATAAACACAAACATTTATGTTAGATGCGATTAATCACGATTAATTGTTTTTACAGCCCTATTGTGTGTAAGTATATATATATATATATATATATATTTATATTTATACACACACACACACACATATATATTATATAAACAAACGTTTAAGTTGGATGCAATTAATCGTTTTTACAGCCCTATATGTGTGTGTGTGTGTGTGTGTGTGCGTATATATAATATATATATATGTATATGGGCTGTCAAATCGATTAATCGTGATTATTCACATCTATCATTAACGTTTGTGTTTATATAATATGTGTGTGAATATATCATATACACATATATATATATAATATTATTGACTTAGTATTCGCCAAAATTCATTTAAATGTTTTAAAATATATATTATGTATGCTACATTCAATTATTTAGTTAATATTAATATATGCTAAATTATAAAAAGTTAATAAATCCATTGTTACATTAAATAAAAAATTATTTAATAATATTTATTAAATAACTAAATTAATTAAATTGCTTAATAAAGTGCAATATAAATAAATGTGACTTGACTTAATAAAAAATGTGTCCTAATTGTTTATTAATAATTAAGTGAGAAAAGTGTCCACAATAACACTCACTAAGCACCAAATAATAGTAGAAACAAGCTTTTGTGGGCAAATAAAACCGCAAATTAACTGCAAATTGTATAATCCATCTGTCATAACTTCTTTCACTTCATCTGAAAATTCACCTTGGATGACAATGTTATTTTTTGTCCTCGAAATATGAGGATTTTTTTTTACATTTTAAACAAATATATTTATTTAATAAATCAATTTATTTTTGGAATATTCTTTCTCAATTTGTACACACCCAGCTCATGACCTGAAGGAAGCGCTGGGGCAGATGAGAAGCGTCTCCCTTCAGCACAGTCAGATACGAGTCGACAGCATACAGCCGTAACTCATCATCTTCCTCTTTAGACTCCGAGCCTGAGGCAAAAACACAAAAAAACAACTAGGAGTATAAAACAAGACACGTTCTACTACCTTTTACAGCTCTTAAGATTGCCTATACTTCTCGTTTACCCTCCGCCAGCAGTCGCAGGAAGTTGTTTGGGACGTCCTGTTGAAGCAAATCTCCACCGATGGAAAAAACATCACTCATCGTCTGAATGAACCACGAGTTATCTGGAGCAAACGTAAGGGTTTTTATAGGAACATAAGACGTGAAATAAAAACTGACAACAAATGTGTGTTAATTTTATAGGAACTAGTATATTTTTTATAAACTCTAGATAAAGTCATACGTTGCAATAGTCTTTTCTTCCCTATTGTGATGCATTTCTAAATGAAACGGCTTCGCAAACAAGAACAAATGTAGGGCGGGACTTGATTTGGTCCATCTGGAATTGAGTGGATAGTTGTGGTTTGCTATTTGCCATCTCATGTGAGTGACATTAGTGACAGTGAGTGAATTAAAAGGATATTTTTCAGCGAGCTCTGCAACTTTTCCAACCAGATGGATGATGGTGTGTTCGTCGTTGCAACCGCGCAGGAAGTCCAGCATCTTCTCCACGATCACGGTCACATTCTGAGCATTTGTGATCCTGAACAGCAACTCAAGAGTCTGAGAGAGAAGAAAGTGGAAGGGATGACGAAACGTTTGATGATTTGGGTCTAAGTGTGGTCTGTTTGTTACCTCTCTCTTAATAGTGAAATCGGAGTGGTCCAAACACTCAATAATGGTCATCTGATGCTGCAGGGCCAGTTTAGCATCATGCTGGACGACGTACGTCAAGGCTTTCAAACCTGGAAAACACACCAGTATGTGAGCAGTTAAAGTGAGTTTAAGTTAACTAACTTGTGAAAATCAAAAGCAGGAATCTTACCAAGATATTTGAGGTTGATCTTTGGAGACAGAACAAAGTTCCCAATGCATCTCGCCGCTTTCTCCAGCAGCTCAGCTTTGGGGTGTATGGTGTAGACAGCCTTCACACACTCATACAGGATTGCTGTAACAGACATTATGTGTTAGTTGCATTCATTTTGCTGACAAATTACCATTTGGTGCTTTAGAAAAGATGATTTTACCGTAAGTGATGTTGTGGTTCATTTCCGCTCTGCGCAGAGACTCATCCAGAACCTCATACATCAGCTCACTGGTGCTGAAAAATAAATAGACACATTTCACATTCAAATTTCAGATACTATATGTTCTTTCTCTGTTTAAAAGACACTTTTAGAGCATAATGTGAGTATAGAAATTGGGACGCAGCTTGTGATTTGCACAGCGGCCCCTCGGTACCTTTGGTCCTCTCTTCCGAGCAGCGAGAGGATCCTGAGCAGCTGGATCTGCAGCCACGGAGCAGGAACATTGTGGTAGTTAAAATCCATTGGGAGTTTCCCACCCACCACCTGCTTCAGGATGGCGACGAAACTGCCTGTCAGATCTTTATAGCCGTCTGGACTCTCCTGATAAAGAGAAAAACATTAGATGTGATCAACAAGCGAAATAATGCATGATGGGACAATAATTACAGCCCATTAGAACATGTTTATTGTTTAATATACAGCTATAGCAACCCTAAAAACTATTTGGATGCTTAAGACAATTAAATATATGGAAGCTTGTTTCCGTCATGGAATAACGCAACTGGAATTTCTCGCAACTGCGAGAAAAAAGTGAGAATTGTGAGTTTATTTTTCCTAATTCGGATTTCTTTTCTCAAAATTGCAATTCTCGCAAATGCAAGTTATGAAATCCAAATTGCACGATATAAACTTGCAATTGCGAGAAATAAAGTCAGAATTAAGAAATATAAACTTGCAATTGCGAGAAATAGTCAGATTTGCGAGATATAAACTTGCAGATGCGAAAAATAAAGTCAGATTGCGAAATTTAAACTCGCAATTGCAAGAAATAGTCAGAATTGTGAGATATAAACTCAACTGCGAGAATTGTGAGTTTATAGTAATATTAATATTTAATAATTTAATAATAAAGTCAGATTGCGAGATATAAACTCACAATTGCGAGAAATAAAGTCAGATTGCGAGATATAAACTCTGCGAGAAAAAAGTGAGAATTGTGAGTTTATATGAAAAAAATGCAATACTTGTGATTGCGAAAAATAAAGTCAGATTGCGAGATATAAACTTGCAACTCCAAGAAAAAAAAAAAGAAAAAAGAATTGCAGTTCTGATTTCTGTTCTCAAAATTGCAATTCTCACAAATGCAAGTTATAAAGTCAGATTTGCGAGTTTATATCTGGCAATTCTGGCATTATTTTTGCAATTGCGAGAATTACAATTTTGAGATAAACAGTCAGAATTGTGAGATAAAAAGTCACAATTACCTTTTTTATTTCTTATTCCATGGCGGAAAAAAAACAACTTGCAAAAATAGGTGGTAGCTGGTTGGGTTAGGAAAAAACCTCCAATTAATATGGAAGAAATTATATTTAATCATGAATTGGATGTTACCTTAAATTGACTGTATTTTAATGTATGAGGATGTTCACTTGGTTTCATAAATACTGAAATTCAAAGACCAACCCTGATCAGCTGTAGGTAAATGTGTAGTGATGATGTCATGACACCCGGATCTTTGTCGCACAGGGCCTTACGGAACTTGGCGTGAATGTGCTGGACTTGATTCGGAGCGATGAGATAAAACTTATACAACGCCAGGACGGCTTTCCTTCGAATGATCTCCCTTGAACAGGAAAGAAAGACAAGAATATGAGTTATTATTAGACTGATCATCAAATTGAGCAATATATTAACTTTACCAATATTCACACTTTTCTAATTAACTAGTTATGAGTCATTAATATTGCAACTTCTGATAAATCCATAAACGTGCATTCAACAATGGCAGGAAAATAAAATTAATATTATTAAAATTAATATTAAAACATTAAAATATGTAATTATTCATTTATTGTAACAGCTGTTCATGCCTGAGTGAGATGTTTCAGAAATGCTTCATATTTTAAATATTTATTATGATTATTATTATCTGTAAACAATAACTGTTAGTTATTGTTGTGTTAAAAGCAGAGATAAAACAAACAAACTTAAAAAAATATGGGAAATTAATAATGTTGCCTTGGCAAGTTTAAGTTGAAGTACTAAATTACTAAAACTAGAACTGAAATAAAAATAAATTAAAGCTATAAAGAAATATTTAAAAACAAAAAACTAAAATGACAATAAAAATACTTTAAAAATTACTAAAATTAAAATGAAAGCTAAAAATATGAAAAGAAAAGCTAAACTAAAACTGAAATAAAAAATTAAAGCTATATATAAATATAAAAAAACTAAAAAAAAGCACATAAATTACTAAAATTAAAATGAAAACTAAAAATATAAAAATAAAAGCTAAACTAAAACTGAAATAAAAATAAATTAAACCTATATAGAAATATATTATATTTAAAAATTACAATGATGACAAAAAAGCAAATAAAAAATTACTAAAATGAAAATTAAAAATATAAAAAAGCTAGTTGAAAATATGAAAAACTACTTTAATAGTGTATAAAAATACTAAAATTACACTAATTGTAATTAAACAACATCATCCATATTTTATATTATATCTAAAAGCCTTTTTAATGTGGCTTTTAGATATTTTCAAAGTGTACTCTATGATTTCTGCTGGCTTACTTTGGATGTGACAGCTTGTCTTCTACCAGAGGAAGGACAGCAGGTATCATGTCTTTGGGGAACACCTGAGCTACAACAGTCAACGCCATGCACGCTTCAATGAGGTTAGTGCTCTGAAGATCCTGCCACACGTGTATGAGACGTTCAGTCAGACATTTCAAATAATAAGTTCAATCAAAAGTAATAAGAAACAAGCTCACCTTTAAGACTGTGTTCACCAGCAGCAACAGCAATTCATGGCCCTCACTGAGGAAAAGAGACACTGCGAGGTACCCTGAGACCACAAAAGAGTACGACAAAATCTAAATAAGTGTTCACGAGTTCACACTTACATATAATTAGATAGAGTAAAGGTTATGCGTATTTGGCGTGCTGTCCGAGGGGAACGTACCCACTCTCTTCTCCAGGACGCTGCCCTGCTGGGCCAGTTTGATGGCATGAATGTAGGTGAAGGAGGCATCGTAGCCCAGCATCTCACAGTACATGGCTCGCACCATGATCTCTCTCATCTGCTTCTGTAAGCACCAAAACACACGCTGGGGTCAAGCAATCAGCTTCTGAGTGACAGAGATGACGCTAATGTCTGTACGGCTCACCATGGTGGTGTTGGGAGATGACACCTGCTCTTTCATGGCTGACAGCTCCTGTTTCATGAGGTTCTCCTCCTCCTACAAACACACATTAAATAAGATGCTTTAAAATAAAAAGCACGACATTGCATTTTAATATGTGGTTGTTATACCCTTGATAATATTGTACTAAATCTTTTTGATTCTGTAAGTGGTGACCTTTTTGCAATTTTTTTTTTGTTAATTTTTAAACTTTTAATATTTATTATTATATTATCATATAGTAAAAAAAAATTATTAGCAAAAATATTAATAAATTAAATAATTTACACTAGTAAATATACATATTTACTGTATTTAAATTTTTTTTAAAAAATTAAATGTAAATAGTTAAAAATAACTGTAAAATCAATTAATTTGATCAATAAATCATTTTTAAATGTTTATACTCTTTAGATGAAGTATTATATGACACGACTGTCACTGCTTAACTTGTCAAATACCCTAATATATAAATGACATGTCAGTATCTACATCTATGCTTATGTCTGTGATAAATATTGATTTTACTCACATGTTTAGATGTCAGTTCTGTGATGCTCTTGATTAGTTGTTTTAATCTGTTGGTGATTTTTGCAGCTCCAGTTTGAGAATCAAATAAACCCGGCAGAGCAGTGAGAGTTTTTTCCACAACATCACTCATTTCAGCACGACAACACAGACGATCAGATTATAAGACACAGCCGAGGCCCTACATAAAGATAAGTGCACTACAGCAGGAGAAATACCTATACAACACCTATACTACAGTCAAAACACGCCATATGAAAACACAAACCATCATGACTAGACTTTCTCGCCGCCTACAGGAAGTACGCTGCTGTTTTCATAATAAAAGTCCCACAAGTGCTTTTTACTGTTAAAGGGATATTTCACCAAAATAATAAGTGATTATTTTTAATTAAATTATAAATAAAATTGAATAATTGTTTCCCAAATTAAATAATTGTTTTTTATACTTTCACTGTCAAATAAACATTTTTTCTTGACAAAACTATGTGCAGATTTTTAAGCAGAATGAAATAGCAATATTATGAAATTTAGTGAATGTAAAAAAAAAAAAAAAAAAAAAATCATTTTCATTTATTTAAGCTAAATTGAAAATGAATAAGTGAAATAATTAGGGTTCCACGGAATTAAATTAAATTATAAATAAAATTGAATAATTGTTTCCCAAATTAAATAATTGTTTTTTATACTTTCACTGTCAAATAAACATTTTTTCTTGACAAAACTATGTGCAGATTTTTAAGCAGAATGAAATAGCAATATTATGAAATTTAGTGAATGTAAAAAAAAAAAAAAAAAAAAATCATTTTCATTTATTTAAGCTAAATTGAAAATGAATAAGTGAAATAATTAGGGTTCCACGGAAGGAAAGATAAAGTGAGGGTAAATGATAACAGACTTCTCATTTTTGGATGAATTGTCTCTTTTTATTAACTCTACAAAACTCACTTTAACGATTAGGTTTTACCAAAGTCCCTTTCAAGGAAAGTCTGTTCACTTGGCGGCCATATTTGCAACGCCTCCGGCATCTATTTCGGGCATCTATTTGAATGGGGGAATCCTGAAATCTCAAAAACTGCTTTGATGAACTCACAATTAAATAACATATTTCAAATCAGTAACAAAATCTGACATGAACTGCCCCATAAATGTTGTTTCTTAAGCTCAAATCGCATTGAAAAAGCTTATTTTTCAGGCTAGATGAGCCAGTGCGCATGTGCAGTCGTAAGAACGAGTATCAGGTTTCAATGTGAACCGTCCGGAGCTTCTAACGGCAGCTGTAGTGACGCAATGACTTTACCAATCAGCGATTGGCTCTTTTACTTACATGGCGGGACGTATTCCGCCATATTGCGCGTTGCAGTTTCTCCCATTCATAAATAATATAGTGAACCGTACCGTCTTTCTATATCTATAGTCTTTGGTTTTATTGAACAGATGCTAACATTACATATCAATAAACGGATAAGTAATAAATGTATTTCTTTAAATAAAACTAACCTAATATCAACAACAACAACAGGAACTTTATTAAACATGAAATAAAGAGACACCACATGGCTTTCAGTGTTTAAAATCCATTTATTTAGTTTATGTATACTGATATCTGTGTCGATATGACAACCTATATGATATTATGGTATATACACTTTGCTACAGTAAGAAAGAACAACTATAGTGGCATAATAATTAAATGACAATCAGACCATTATGAGTAAGAGAGCATAACTAAATCAGTTATCTTGCATATCAGATATAGTGTCCGCTAAACAATCTTTCCTGTTTCGCTCGTTAACAATGATTCAAGTCCTCACTTTGGTTAATAATCTTTGTTGACCCTCGACCTCATGCACAGACCTAAACAACATGGAATACATTTGTATTTTTTAGATTAATGTTTAAGATAAATTATTTCTTGGATCAAAGTTGGAATGTGTTCACACACGTTCATACACACAAACTAGAACAGAACGGGAGTTGCTGCCATAGAAACCATCCAAGGCCATCCCATAATACCAAGCACAGGGCGAACGGAGTGACTGTGTCGATTAGAACTGGAAGTGGATGCACTACAGTCTGTCCGTATCATATACTCTACTGCACTCAACACACTATTAGAGTCTGCGGTTTCCTCGATTCCAGCCGCGCCGATAAAAGTGAGAAAGAGGTTCAGGCAACATTCAGGCCCAGATCTAGAGACAGAAAGACAAACTCTTTCATCACAATGTTTAATACACTTACACTGTATTAAGAAATGTTTTCCACAAACCCGTAATGTGTGATCCCAAGATCCCGAACAGAACGCTGTTCCGTCCGGAGAGACGCGGAGGGTGCTAACTCTGTTCTCATGTCCGAACAAGATGGACACGCGGGTGCCCTTTAAAACGTCCCATACGTTGATCGTGTAGTCATTGTAACCACCAAACAGCAGTCTCCCTGCCCAAAGATATTAGCAGAGCATAAACAACAAACTCCTGCCAAAAAGCAAATGAATCTTGGTCATTTTACTGAAGAGTCATGAACAAACTTCATAGTGAATGAACTCATATATGTGTTTGCTTTAAAAATGTGCTTTGTTATGTGATGTTTTTGTTGACTGCAACATTAGGAGTGGAATGAAATGGAATTTTGGCATTTTTGGAATGGAGTAACAGCATATTTGCACACTTCACAGTAAATATGCTGCATACTATTTTTTAATATATAATATGAACAAGCATGCACTATGCTAGGGGTTTTCAAACTGGAGCAAATAAATAAATAATTAATAATATATTAATATTATTGTATTGTATATACAATTTTTAATAATACTGTGTATATATATATATATATATACATGTAAAAATAATATATGTAATATTAATATATCTTTAAATTTTACATATAAATTTTGCATATATTGAATAAGTAAAAATATATGTATGCATGTATGTATATACAGTATATATATAAAGATTAAGTAAAAATATGTAAAAGTTAATATATAATATTAATATATTTATAAATGTTACATATACATATTTTACACATAAATTTCACATATATATTGAATAAGTAATTTTTTTCATACATCTTAAAAATATATGTATGTATGTATGTGTGTGTATGTATATATATATATAAAATAACTAACTACATATTTTTACTAACTTATATATACTGTATATACATACATGCATACATACAAATATTTTTACTTATTCAATATATGCAAAATTTATATGTAAAACTGTATATGTAAAATTTAAAAATATATGATTATATATATATATATACACACACACACATATATATAGTAAAAATACATGTATGTATGCATGTATATATGTACAATATAAATATATAAAGTAAAAATGTGTAAAAGTTAATATATAATATTAATATATTTAGAAATGTTACATATACATATTTACATATAAATTTCACATACATATTGAATAAGAAAATTTTTCATACATATAAAAATTATATTTATGTATGTGTGTGTATATATTTAAAATATTAAATTTTACATATTTTTACTAACATATATATACTGTATATATACATGCATATATACAAATATTTTTACTTATTCAATATATGCCATATGTAAATAAATTAAATATGTAAAATGTAAAAATATATTAATATTATATATTAAATGTTACATATTTTTTGATAACTTACTTTTTAATATATATATATGTACAGTATTATTATAAATTGTATATACAATACAATAATATTAATATATTATTAATTATTTTATTTGCTCCTAGCATAGTGCATGTTTGTTCAGATTATATTTTTTTAATAAGTAAAATTATATGTATGTATGCATATATATATATATATATATATATATACAGTGTGTGTATATAAATATATATATATATATATATATACAGTGTGTATGCATATATATATATATATATATATATACAGTGTGTGTATATAAATATATATATATATATATATATATATAAAAAAAAGTAAGTGTGTGTGTGTGTGTGTGTGTATGTGTGTGTATGTGCTAGTATTCCATTCCAAAAATGTCAAAATTAAAAATATATATCGAATTATACATTAGTATGGTTTCATTCTGGTTTCTAAAGACTTAGTTAAGTGACTAAATTATTCTTTCTGAGGAATAATGAGATTAATTACAATTATTTTATAGTTATATTTTTCTCTTCAGGTTTATACAGTATATCTAAAAGTAATCTAATGATGGCAGAAAAATATGGTCAATATAATATATAATAAATATTAATAATAATTGATATTTTAACAATTAAAAAAAATCCAGATATTATATATATATATATATATATAATATTACAATACAATATAATATATATATAATATTACATTTTATATATGTATTACTTCCAGTTCATTCATCACACTGGAAAAGGGGGGTTGAGCGAATTGCATTGTGGGATACTGTACATTGCACAGTGTGTTCTGGATAAGCACTGCACATTTTGCAAGAGCAATAGGTTATGTGAGTCTAAAGTATACATAAAATATTACCAGTAATATGGTATTATAATATTACAAACTGTATCACTGCTTACCGCTGAGGGAGAAATCCACACTAGAGGCTCCAAATATGATGCTCTCTTTGGAATAAATGGCCACCTCTCTGTCTGCCCTCAAGTCATAGAGACGACACTATAAACACATACAACAAAGACAAATTTGAATGCATTTTTCATTATTTCAACACAGGAGGTATGAAAAACCACAAGGAGAGACTCACAGTAGCGTCATCTGAGCCTGAAGCGAAAGCATCTCCGCTTGGATAGTACCTGGAGTGATGATAAAATATGAGCAGTCATGTGACCGTCTCGCTCAGTAAACATTAAACAATACTCGAAGCTGCAGCCAAAGTCCTTTTTAAGTCAGATCAGTCGACGGCCATATTAGCAGTGCTTCTTCAGTGTTTATACGGTCTCTCGTGACATTTTGAGTGTTTACACAGACTATAAATATTGACTAGGCCTTAAATGTCACGGAGTCCATTTTATGTTTTTTTATGCTCTGTGACAAAACATGAAGGGGGGAAAACAGGACACGTACCGCACGCTGTTGATGTCTGATTCATGAGTCTCAAAAGACTGGACACACTGTCCCGTGCGCAAGTCCCACACGCAGGCCTTCTTATCGCAGCCCTGAGAGACGTGAGAACATGCAGGTCACTGCACAGGCATGTTAACAGCTCCATTGTGCTCGTGTGTGTGTGTGTGTGTGTGTGTGTGTGTGGGGGATTGTTCCAGAATGTCCCCAGATGAACTCCTCGAGGGGATGACCAGAAAAAAAGGTTAATAAAGTGACTAAATTTAGCTCTGATTCATATTTAAAAATAATAATAATTCATCATCTAAAAGACCTAGGCCTTACAGGGCTTAGATTAAACCAGGATTAGACCTTAGTTCTTAGTTTAGTGCTAGAGTGTTCTGTGTGGTTACTAAGGCATTGCTAGGATATTCTGGCTGGTTGCTAGTGTGTTGCTAGGTGGTTGATAGAGTGTTCTGTGTGGTTGCAAAGGCATTGCTAGGATATTCTGGCTGGTTGCTAGGGTGTTGCTAGGTGGTTGATAGAGTGTTCTGTGTGGTTACTAAGGCATTGCTAGGATATTCTGGCTGGTTGCTAGTGTGTTGCTAGGTGGTTGATAGAGTGTTCTGTGTGGTTGCAAAGGCATTGCTAGGATATTCTGGCTGGTTGCTAGTGTGTTGCTAGGTGGTTGATAGAGTGTTCTGTGTGGTTGCAAAGGCATTGCTAGGATATTCTGGCTGGTTGCTAGGGTGTTGCTAGGTGGTTGATAGAGTGTTCTGTGTGGTTGCAAAGGCATAGCTAGGATATTCTGGCTGGTTGCTAGGGCATTGCTAGGTGGTTGCTAGAGTGTTCTGCGTGGTTGCTAAGGCATTGCTAGGATATTCTGGCTGGTTGCTAGAGTGTTCTGTGTGGTTGCTAAGGCATTGCTAGGATATTCTGGCTGGTTGCTAGGGCATTGCTAGGTGGTTGCTAGAGTGTTCTGCGTGGTTGCTAAGGCATTGCTAGGATGTTCTAGGAGGTGGTTCTAAGGCATTGCTAAGATGTTCTTGGTGGTTGTTAGAGTGTTCTGCGTGGTTGCTAAGGCATTGCTAGGATGTTCTAGGAGGTGGTTCTAAGGCATTGCTAAGATGTTCTTTCTTGGTTGTTAGAGTGTTCTGTTTGGTTGCTAAGGGATTGTTAGAATATTCTGGCTGATTGCTAGGTGGATGCTAGAGTGTTCTGTGTGGTTGCTGAGACATTGCTAGGATGTTCTAGGTGGTTCTAAGGCATTGCTAAGATGTTTTGGGTTGTTGCTAGAGTGTTCTGTTTGGTTACTAAAGCATTGCTAGGATGTTCTGGCTGGTTGCTAGGGCATTGCTAGGTGGTTGCTAGAGTGTTCTGTGTGGTTGCTAAGGCATTGCTAAGATATTCTGGCTGGTTGCTAGGGCATTGCTAGTGTTCTGTTTGGTTGCTAAGGCATCGCTAGGATGTTCTAGGTTGTTCTAAGGCATTGCTAAGAAGTTCTAGTTGGTTGCTAGAGTGTTCTGTGTGGTTGCTAAGGCATTGCTAGGATATTCTGGCTGGTTGCTAGGGCATTGCTAGGTTGTTGCTAGAGTGTTCTGTGTGGTTGCTAAAGCATTGCTAGGGTATTGCTAGGTGGTTCTAAGGCAATGCTAAGATGTTCTAGGTGGTTGCTAGAGTGTTTTGTGAGGTTGCTAAGGCATTGCTATGATATTCTGGCTGGTTGCTAGGGCATTGCTAGATGCTTGCTAGTGTTCTGTGTGGTTGCCAAGGCATGGTTAGGATATTCTAGGTAGTTGTTAGAGTGTTCTGTGTGGTTGCTAAAGCATTGCTAGGATATTCTGGCTGGTTGCTAGGGCATTGCTAGGTGGTTGCTAAAGTGTTCTGTGTGGTTGCTAAGGCATTGTTAGGGCATTGCTAGGCGGTTCTTAGGCATTGCTAAGATGTTCTAGGTGGTTGCTGGATCATTGCTAGCATGTTTTGGATGGTTCCAAGGGCATTTCTAGAATATTGCTTAATGGTTGCTAGGGGGTTGCCATGGCACTGCTATGTGGTTGCTAAGGTGCTTTGTTCGTGCAAAAGTCAGCACCCTGATGCTAGGATGTTTTGGGTGGTTGGTAAGGGGTTCTGGGTGGTTGCTAGGGCATTGCTAGGGTATTCTGGGTGGTTGCTAAGGTGATCAGAGTGGTTGCTAAGGTATTCTGAGTGGTTGCCACAGTATTGCTACATGATTGCTAAAGTGCTCTGTCTGTGCAAGAGTCACCACCTTGATGCTAGGGTGGTTGCTAGGACATTGTTAGTTGGTTGCTATGGTATTCTTAGTGGCTGCCATGGAAGGTTGTTAATCCATTGTTAAGACACCTGCAAGGAAAAGTAGCTGTTTTATACCAAAAATTGAGCCAGGGGGTTGAAGGAGAGGGAGTTGAAAAAGTAGGAGGGATGAATCAAGCGCAATAAGACCAAGAGCGTGCATTAAGAACGTAAATAGGGACCATTTTGATCTCATGTTGACTTTCAGGTTATATTATGTAAGGTAATGTGTGATGTTCATGGCGAGGGCCAGTGTTTAGCAGTGCTGTTCCCACCCCTGACACAAATGTGTTTCCAGTCTCAGAGGGGGCAAGGTCCAGACACAGCACATCAGCCGCGTGTCCATGGAAACTCTGCAGCATCTGACCGCTCTCCACATCCCAAAGAGCACACGTGCCGTCACCGCTAGACGTCAGGATCTACCGCAAACACAAAACACACGGCAGTCAGTACAATGCAAGACACCGTCTCGTTATTTCACCCTTCATTGAAGCATACCTGCATATCTGAGTTTGTAAAGCAGCATGCAGACAGGTAATTGGTGTGCATGGCCACTGATTTCTTCTTGGCGGCAAGGTTTTCGTTCTTGTCCAGGGATAGAGGGTACACAGAGCACTTATTGTCCAGCCCACTGAGGAAAACAACAGTTACGTAAGTAATAAGTCAACCATTATTCAATCGAAAACTGAATAATAAAGAGAAAGATAGCAAGCAAATTCCCACTAATATTAGCTTCATATTGTTTTTTTCAAGCAAGGATATTTTGTATTTACTAAACTGAAGTGTGTAACATCTGCGCCAACTAGTGGCACCAAATGGAACTGCATAAAATATTGTTTCCAAACATGTTTCCTAAAATTCTCTTCTGCCACTGTTAGTGTTATTTTAGTATTACGTATATACTTTTTATAAATTTTAATAATATTTAGAATCAGTAATTAGTAAACTAATGAAACTATTAATGATCAGATTTGTTAAAGGGTTGGGATAAAAAAGTCAGACTTGGCTCCTTCGCGATCAAAAATGACATAGGAAATTAATGTGGAATATAAAAAATTATAAATCCAAATCCACAATTTAAATTTAATAAAAATAAGTATTAATGTTTAAAAACCACTAGAGAATTTATTTAGTTATATAAATTTATAATTTATATAGAACTGTACAGGCATCTAGTGGTTACACCATGGCAATACATACGTTTTTCTTTTTTTACTCCCACCAGATGGCACTAATCTACCTTCAAAAATTGGAAATAATTTAAAAATATATTAGAAAAAAAATTGTGTATTATTTTCAATGGGGAAAAATACCTCATAAAAAATGTATAAATATTGCATAGTATCATAAAATCCCCTCAAAATTCTAAATAATAACCAAAAAATATTATTGAACAAAAATGTATTACATTTCAAGGCTTCGGTCACTTTTGACCACAAAGGAGCAAAGTGTGACCCCTAAACGAAGAGGGCCAGAGGGTAAATTATTTATTTAGTCCAATTATATACGCATTCTATATCTTTATCTAGAACTATTGTTACAATCACGACCCAAAAGCAAAAACAGCATTCAATCTTCGTCCCTCAGAAAATGAAATTATACTAAAACCGCCAGAAGGTGGCGGCAAATCATTGTCTTAATGAGTCAGTCATTGAATCGTTCAGTCAAACGATTCATTCAAAATGGCTGATTCATTCAGGGACAAAGCAGAAGTGAGTGAGTCATCGAGTCATTCATTAGAACGATTCGTTCAAAAAAAAACGGATTCATTCAGTAACGAAACTGAAACTGAACTCAGTTTCAAAACTGAAACAAAACTGAAACCGCTCAATGGCTCTACTGTTTGGAACTATTTTCTTTAGCAAAAAGAGACAATATTGTGTCTAAAATATAAGTCACCTAATAGCTTATTAACTTTTATTGAAATAAAATCAATACCACATTTGCAAACGTGCTGATATTCAGGAAAACAGCACTTTTGCGCTTGTGATGTAGCTTATAAATATTAAAAACAAGAACTTATACAGAGACTTTTTCTTTGCACCATATCTTAGTTTTTGTAAGTTTTTTTTATTATTTTGGAGGTATTTTTGCCCCAAACCCTGTTCATTTCCAACTCTGGAGTATGTGCACTTTTCGAGCATAAGTGGAGGCCCCTTCTGTTGCGAGGCCCGTTGAAACTTACGTGAAACAGGTGAAACTTCTGCTCTTGATATAGAAAGGAGCCAGAGACTCACCCACAAGCCACTGCACATCCAGAGGGGGCGTAAGCACAGGCCATGACCCATGTACAGGGCATAGTCACTGCATGCTCCTGTCAAGACATTTAAAATAATGAGAATAGAGCTGTAAAATATGTAATCAAAAAAAAATAAGGCTTGTAACAGAAGTTAAAGAAAAAAATGAACCACACTTTTCACCTTATTTGTTGTAAACGCATCCCATACAATCACTTTTCCATCCTAAAATACAGGAGAAAACGAAATAATTAATGATATAATAATTGCATGTAAAAACAGGCCCTCCCTTGATGTGTTTGATATATTTATAAGCTGACCTGAGACGAGCTGACGATTCTCCTCTTGTCTTTACACCAGTCCATACACAAGACTTTATTTCCATGGCCTTTCAGCGTTCGTCTGGTCTTCATGACAAACTGACCCAACGCCTCAATCTTCTCCGCCACTTGATGTACTGGTCGAAAAAGTCACAATATTAATGCTTTTTTTATCCTTAATGAACCTGCCTGTATATTCCTACATCAACTAAAATTTGCTGGCAGTAATAATTGCCTCTTATCAAACCATTAGTGAACAACCCTTTAAAAAAAAAAGGGAAAAAAAAAAAGATAAATAATAAATGAACAAACAAATAAAAAGTAATTAGTGCTGTCAAATCGAATATATATATATATATATATATATATATGAATATACAGTATCTCACGGAAGTGAATACACCCCTCACATTTTTGTAAATATTTTATTATATCTTTTCATGTGACAACACTGAAGAAATGACACTTTGCTACAATATAAAGTAGTGAGTGTACAGCTTGTATAACAGTGTAAATTTGCTGTCCCGTCAAAATAACTCAACACACAGCCATTAATGTCTAAACCGCTGGCCACAAAAGTGAGTACACACCTAAGTGAAAATGTCCAAATTGGGCCCAATTAGCCATTTTCCCTCCCCGGTGTCACGTGACTCGTTAGTGTTACAAGGTCTCAGGTGTGAATGGGGAGCAGGTGTGTTAAATTTGGTGTTATCGCTCTCACTCTCTCATACTGGTCACTGGAAGTTCAACATGGCACCTCATGGCAAAGAACTCTCTGAGGATCTGAAAAAAAGAATTGTTGCTCTACATAAAGATGGCGTAGACTATAAGAAGATTGCCAAGATCCTGAACCTGAGCTGCAGCACGGTGGCCAAGACCATACAGCGGTTTAACAGGACAGGGTCCACTCAGAACAGGCCTCGCCATGGTCGACCAAAGAAGTTGAGTGCACGTGCTCAGCGTCATATCCAGAGGTTGTGTTTGGGAAATAGACGTTTGAGTGCTGCCAGCATTGCTGCAGAGGTTGAAGGGGTGGGGGGTCAGCCTGTCAGTGCTCAGACCATACACCACAATTGGTCTGCATGGCTGAATCCCAGAAGGAAGCCTCTTCTAAAGATGATGCACAAGAAAGCCCGCAAACAGTTTGCTGAAGACAAGCAGACTAAGGACATGGATTACTGGAACCATGTCCTGTGGTCTGATGAGACCAAGATAAACTTATTTGGTTCAGATGGTGTCAAGCGTGTGTGGCGGCAACCAGGTGAGGAGTACAAAGACAAGTGTGTCTTGTCTACAGTCAAGCATGGTGGTGGGAGTGTCATGGTCTGGGGCTGCATGAGTGCTGCCGGCACTGGGGAGCTACAGTTCATTGAGGAAACCATGAATGGGAATGAATGGGAGAGAACATGTACTGTGACATACTGAAGCAAAGCATGATCCCCTCCCTTCGGAGACTGGGCCGCAGGGCAGTATTCCAACATGATAACGACCCCAAACACACCTCCAAGACGACCACTGCCTTGCTAAAGAAGCTGAGGGTACCTAAACCCTACTGAGCATCTGTGGGGCATCCTCAAACAGAAGGTGGAGGAGCGCAAGGTCTCTAACATCCACCAGCTCCGTGATGTCGTCATGGAGGAGTGGAAGAGGACTCCAGTGGCAACCTGTGAAGCTCTGGTGAACTCCATGCCCAAGAGGGTTAAGGCAGTGCTGGAAAATAATGGTGGCCACACAAAATATTGACACTTTGGGCCCAATTTGGACATTTTCACATTTTGTGGCCAGTGGTTTAGACATTAATGGCTGTGTGTTGAGTTATTTTGAGGGGACAGCAAATTTACACTGTTATACAAGCTGTACACTCACTACTTTACATTGTAGCAAAGTGTCATTTCTTCAGTGTTGTCACATGAAAAGATATAATAAAATATTTACAAAAATGTGAGGGGTGTACTCACTTCTGTGAGATACTGTATATTCATATATACATACATACTACACACACACACATATATGTATACATTTTACAAACTTCGATGTTGCAATTAATTGTGCTTAATCGATTTGACAGCAGTAAAAGTAATACATAAATAAAAATGTATAAATAGAATAAAAAATAATAAATATATAACAAAAAATAACTAAATAAAAATAAATATATATTTTTTGTAAATACTACTATTTAGATTTATTTTTTTACTTCAGATTTAATTTGAAATAATAATAGGCCTACTGTAAATAAAAGCTAAATAGAATATTTAAACAGAAATACTTTTAAAACATGAAAAACGAATTAAAAAGGACAAAAGCACATAATAACATTACTCAAACTTAAACTAAAATCAAAACCGAATATATAAAAATAATATCTAATTCAAAATACTAATATTAGTCTATAAATCATACTAAAATAACACTGATTCTTTCTTAGTAATGACTGCCATGTTTCTCAGAACATCATAATGTGATGCTGAACGGAAAATAAAACGCTCCCTCGCCACCTCCACCATTATCATCCTCATCACCCTTCTGAACACTAATCAGTTTATCTAAATGACTGATTGCTCCGATTTCCTCTTCAGGCTGATTCACGGTACACATCCAGGCACATAACGGCAGCTATGATCCTGACATATGTCTTCATTAAACACACATACGGTTCTCGGTTCTTACGCTCGACATCGTGCAGTTTGGCTCTCTCCTCCTCCAGCTTCGTCTTCAGCGTCTCGGATTCGGTTTTGAGCGTCGTCAGAGTGTCGCTAGGCTGCGCGTCCACCTCCTGCGCGGCCATTTCCACGAGAAAACACAAGATTCGCGGAGGCGAGGAGTGTTTTGTTGGGGAGAGGAGAGCAGGGACACGGAGGAGAGCTTGGAGACGGAGCGCACGGATGGATGATGCAGCTGGCGTGACGTCATGAGGGGCGCGCACGCGCGCGCTCTCGCTCTCTTCAGCATCCGTCTGAACCCCCAGAGAGCCACTCGGATGTGCGTTATATCCTCCTGATGATCAATATTTGCGCTCTCTACATCTGCAAGGGCTTCTCAAATCCCTGACTGGAAAATGTATTCTTAAATCTCACGATTTTACCTCAAAATAAAAATAAAAAAACATTAAACAAACTAATTTTACAGTTATTTACCTTAATTTAAATATTTATAAAATATATAAAAAATTGAAACCTATGTGTAGGGCCATATTGCTATGTGACATTATTTTTTATGCCAATTAAGCAACACTAATATTAAAAAATTGTAGTACTGGTATACAACATTGGATGTACTGTATTTAATGTGATTATTTTATTTTAAAAATGTGTCTTGATGATTTTCATTACCTTATTAGATTATGAAGAATATGCAAATAAACAGTGAAAATTAAAACTCAAAAGTAAAACATTATAGCAATGAATAATGGGGGAAAATGCTTAATTGAAATCATAAACATATGCTTATTTTTTTTTTTGTAATATTTAAATCTAACATAAAAGTTTGTGTTTACATAATATATGTGTATATATTATATTTATATATATTATATGTACATGTGTGTTTGTGTGTATATATATATACATACACACACACACACATATATATATATATATACACATATACATACATATACATATATATATATATATATATATATATGTGTATATGTATGTAAACACAAACTTATATTTTTAGATGTTAGATTTGACAGCCCTAACACATATATATGACAGCCTAATATTTATATTTGACAGCCCTAATATATATATATATATATATATATATATATATATTCTGTGAGATTTACTAATTGCTAGATTAGTTCTAGGGGTTTCCTTCCCTAGTCCTCAGAGAATTAACCATCATAAATATTGTATTTCCACTGCATATTGTGGCGAAGAGAGAAGGACTCATTTGGCAGTTGTGTTTATTGATTTATTTCTGATTTATAAAAAATTCAACGGAAGAGCAATTTGTGACAATAATTGTTTAGGATTTACAAAATGCAGCTGAACATGTGAGGCTGGTTTGGGTTACTGAAAAGTATGTTACAGTATTTGTTCATGGTTGATCTTGTAAAAAGCTATTCTAAAAGATACTATTTAGAGAACATGTGATTAAAATATTTATAAATAAATCTAAAAATATACAAATGTTAGCATTAATGTTAGCAGTGTTTACATAATGCATTCAGCTCAGCACAGACACATCCTGATCATAAGTACTGGTGTCAGACGCATAAACACAGTTAACAACCAGTCTGACCAACTAGCAGTTTGCCAAGAGGTAATAATTAGTCTTACTTTTCAGATTCAAATTATACCAATCTACATTATGTAATTGACTTAAAAAAGTTATTACTAGTCTTACAGAAAAAAATAGATGTCTAAGCATTTTATGCAACTGGTCCCTGGTCCTGAGATCACTAAGGTCAGAGGTTAAAGGTCAAATACGAGTGGCGAAGCCCAGATGGAGGCTGCTGGGCACCTGTAGGAGTTCCAGTGCTTGTGGTGAGGAGCAAAAGGGAAAGGTGACCTGGAAACGATACTGTGAGTCCATCATCAGCTGAGACGAGCCCTCGCGCTCCTGCAGCAACGCCTGTTTCCATAGAGACAAAACAAAAGCCAATCTCAGGTCTAGATGATGCTTGATGCTCAATAGAGTGCATTAGTTCCCGCCTCCTTTTTCAGCAGTGCTGTTTCTGGTGTAGTGATAAATTGGGTCCCCCCATGTGATCCCATTGGTTCAAATTGCTTTTAATAGGTACTCTCTTTAGCGCCTGATTACAATTCCTACAAAATCATGTCATGATAAATGCTGTTATAATGACTATTTATGTCCGTATTAGTTAGCGTATGTACTAGCATAGCATACAGATACCCGATTAGCCTGATTAGCTTAGTTTATACACACATTTGCACTTACCCTACATGTATTCACAATCATCTTTAATGCAATTATGTGTTAAATTAAGTATTAAATATCCAAATACTTCAGTTATAAATAAAAAAAATTAATGATGTTCACTAAATAGGCTATTATTATTATTATGTATTAATTAACAGTTAATCAAATGTAAGAAATTACGTTCAGTTGGTTTCATTATGCACTAATTTGTGTTCTTAAGCATTATATAGTAAACTATGCGTGTTTTAAATTAATATCATTCGTATATACTTAGAATAATCAGTTTGGAAGTATTTTTTCCAATTAATTTTTTCCAAAGGGATTTTAAAAAGTCTTAATTAAAGCATTATAAGCTATGAACCGAGCTACGAGGAGAATCACAACATTACAAACTTTGATTTGAAGCAAAAAATGACAATGATACAAGACTGCGTACTTAACGGCTTTAGTGAGGGAAAGAACTACAATCCCATGAAGCATTGCGAACAGCATTATCGAATTAAAAATGATGGAGAAATATAAAACTTCTTATGTACAAATGTTGATTGTAAGTATAAAAACAATATATATTAAGTTTGTACGCAGATATATACACAAATATTTAAGTATTTTGAGAGCTTAAAGAGATTGACTCAATTACATTCATGGGAGTGGGCGGGGCTAAAAAGCTCTTTTGGCGAGTATTGCTCTTTTTGACTCACTGATTGGTGTAATTTTCTGCACAGCATCATGGGTAATGTAGTTTTTAACTAGGAATTCTATCATTAAATATGATTATTTTAAAAATAACATTACAAACACAACATTACAAACTTTGATTTGAAGCAAAAAATGACAATGATACAAGACTGCGTACTTAACGGCTTTAGTGAGGGAAAGAACTACAGTCCCATGAAGCATTGCGAACAGCATTATCGAATTAAAAATGATGGAGAAATATAAAACTTCTCATATACAAATGTTGATTGTATGTATAAAAACAATATATATTAAGTTTGTACGCAGATATACACACAAATATTTAAGTATTTTGAGAGCTTAAAGAGATTGACTCAATTACGTTCATGGGAGTGGGTGGGGCTAAAAAGCTCTTTTGGCGAGTATTGCTCTTTTTGACTCACTGATTGGTGTAATTTTCTGCACAGCATCATGGGTAATGTAGTTTTTAACTAGGAATTCTATCATTAAATATGATTATTTTAAAAATAACATTACAAACACAACATTACAAACTTTGATTTGAAGCAAAAAATGACAATGATACAAGACTGCGTACTTAACGGCTTTAGTGAGGGAAAGAACTACAGTCCCATGAAGCATTGCGAACAGCATTATCGAATTAAAAATGATGGAGAAATATAAAACTTCTCATGTACAAATGTTGATTGTATGTATAAAAACAATATATATTAAGTTTGTACGCAGATATATACACAAATATTTAAGTATTTTGAGAGCTTAAAGAGATTGACTCAATTACATTCATGGGAGTGGGCGGGGCTAAAAAGCTCTTTTGGCGAGTATTGCTCTTTTTGACTCACTGATTGGTGTGATTTTCTGCACAGCATCATGGGTAATGTAGTTTTTAACTAGGAATTCTATCATTAAATATGATTATTTTAAAAATAACATTACAAACACAACATTACAAACTTTGATTTGAAGCAAAAAATGACAATGATACAAGACTGCGTACTTAACGGCTTTAGTGAGGGAAAGAACTACAGTCCCATGAAGCATTGCGAACAGCATTATCGAATTAAAAATGATGGAGAAATATAAAACTTCTCATATACAAATGTTGATTGTATGTATAAAAACAATATATATTAAGTTTGTACGCAGATATACACACAAATATTTAAGTATTTTGAGAGCTTAAAGAGATTGACTCAATTACGTTCATGGGAGTGGGTGGGGCTAAAAAGCTCTTTTGGCGAGTATTGCTCTTTTTGACTCACTGATTGGTGTAATTTTCTGCACAGCATCATGGGTAATGTAGTTTTTAACTAGGAATTCTATCATTAAATATGATTATTTTAAAAATAACATTACAAACACAACATTACAAACTTTGATTTGAAGCAAAAAATGACAATGATACAAGACTGCGTACTTAACGGCTTTAGTGAGGGAAAGAACTACAGTCCCATGAAGCATTGCGAACAGCATTATCGAATTAAAAATGATGGAGAAATATAAAACTTCTCATATACAAATGTTGATTGTATGTATAAAAACAATATATATTAAGTTTGTACGCAGATATATACACAAATATTTAAGTATTTTGAGAGCTTAAAGAGATTGACTCAATTACATTCATGGGAGTGGGTGGGGCTAAAAAGCTCTTTTGGCGAGTATTGCTCTTTTTGACTCACTGATTGGTGTAATTTTCTGCACAGCATCATGGGTGATGTAGTTTTTAACTAGGAATTCTATCATTAAATATGATTATTTTAAAAATAAGCTGAAATAACTCAGGCTGACGGCGTCAACAGAAGAAAATACCATGTATTAACTTTGTAACTCTGTTCAAACACTACTGTTCAAAGGCTTGGGGTCAGTAAGATTTTTTTAAAAAGAAAAATAATACTTTTATTCAGCAAAGATGCATTAAATTGATCAAAAGTGACACTAAAGATATTTATACTATTTATATTTTAAATAAATGCTGTAAATGCTGCTTTCTATTCATCAAAGAAAATATGTATCATAGTTTCCACATAAATATGAAGCAGCACAACTGTTTTCAACATTCATAATAAACAGAAATGTTTCATGAGCATCAAATCAGCATATTAGAATGATTTCTGAAGGATCATGTGACACTGAAGACTGGAGTAATGATGCTGAAAATTCAGCTTTGATCACAGGAATAAATTACATTTTACAATATATTCACATAGAAAACTGTTATTTTAAATTGTAATAATATTTCTGAACCTTTCAAAAACATACCGATTCCAAAATTTGAATCTTACCTGCACTTTGCGGACAAAGGACGGAGTCACTCGCTTTTCGAAATCATCAATGGGTGTGTAGGAGTTAAGGATTTTCACAATCTACAAAAACACAAAACAACCAGATTCTGAAGGCTTTTATAAATGAAGACAAAAGACTTGACAATCTATGGAGGTGGCGGCACAATTTAAATTTAAATTAAAACGGCATATAGGTAAAGTGGCAGGCCATATATTTCACCTGCACGGACGAGAGCTCGGAGCATCTCTGCTTGATCTCGGCTGCGTCTTCATCTGTGGTCTTGTTGACTTGAAGAAGCCAGGCGACCTGAGACAGCGGCCCCAGCGTTTCCATGGCACAGCTGCTCTGCAGACCCTTCTCTCGCAGCCACTCCTCTAGATAACTGATGTTACACCTGACAAAGAAAGATGCTCTAATAAACTCTATTTCTGAGGACGTTCAGAAAGGTAAACTACCATACTAGGTTACAACTGTAATCGCTTTCTTGACTCACTGTTCGATTGGTCTATCGAGTTAAGACATTTTTATTCAAACTCTAATTAAAAACTAAATAACATGCAACATATTGAGGTCATGTGCATATACACACCTGATCTGCATGCCCTTCCGGCAGGAGCACAGGTCCTTACGGAGCAGAATGCTGTTCACCGACGTGGATCCGATGAGGTAGAACAGCTGTCGTATGACCTGACCCTGCAGCTGCGGCTCCATGCCCTGCTGCGCCATGCTGGTGTGGAACGTGCCGAGCTGCTGCATGATGGAGGTCACGCTGAACGGCTCAGCCCCGCTGAGGTCCCCGCCATCCTCGAACACGCTATTCGAGCGCTTACGGAAACCCGTGGGCTTCATGCTGGAGATTCCCTGGAGACTTTCGTGCTCCAACATCCCGGGGACTGAATGAAGAGAGGATTGTTTAACAAGAAGGACCAAAGAAATATGCATTATATAAACACCGACGTATCAAATTAATTTCCATACTGATCATGGGATAGAGCGTGTCCTCCATCACGCTGATGAACTGATGGTAGATGTTGATGGCGAGGTCGCTGAGAATCTGCCGGTGCTCTGACAGGTCGAAGTTCTTCAGACAGTTCTTATTCTGACGAGGCGTGTTGTGCTTCATGAACTCCTGTTGATAGAGGGAAAATCTCATTGGTTGGTTTCAGGCATTGTACATTAAAGGTGGACTGTTAGTTAGTCGGGCCGACTCCAACAACAAACGTCTAACCAATCAGCATTAGGGGGTGTATGACAGTCGAGGAGAGAGAACGAGCAAGAGGGAGATTTGAAAATAAGGAAAATAAACTGCAGAACGAGAGATGGGACACAATACAAAAGAGCAAAAGAATATCACTGGAATGAAGGTTTATGACTGGGCAAGCGCTTTAGGACCGCGTTAATATTAGAAAAGCTTTCCAGCGCTGGAGAGAGCTAAGAGGGAAGGCCTGAAATCAGACACGGAGGCTGCTTTGATTCTGCTTCACATGTGAGTAACAGGGTTTTGATTGTCTGGAACTGCTGTGCTGTTTGCGACTAACAACGAACACTTTGTATTTACTCGTGTGTACTGTACGTTCATTTTTTGTGCTTCCTTGTTGTTTGTTCATCAACTGCGCTTTATTTTTCGTGAAGCATTTTGTGGCGCGTCAGCTGTGATAAACAGACATCCAAACAGGTAAACCACTGCACACTGATGACCGCTAGAGAATGAGGTGTTTAGTGTCATTGATAGCGCGTTCGCCTCACCTGCCAGCAGCAATCGGGCCGGGGTTCGAGACCGACTCAGAGCGGGGTGGTTAGGATTGGAGTGTGAGTTTTGGAGGCGGAGCAATGAAGAGAGGGGTGGGTTTGTTTGGGTTGATTTCAAATATCAACAATGTTCAACAGCGTTTTTCAAAATCAACTTATCCCACCTTTAAAATAGACTCTTGCTGATGATGGTCTTGATGTATTAATAATAATACATTGTAGGGGTGTAACGGTACACAAACGTGACGGTTCGGTACGTACCTCGGTATTGAAGTCACGGTTCGGTACGGGTTTGGTACAGCAGGGGGAGAAAACTAAACATAAAATTGCTTCTTTTTTATTAAACAGTGGTTTATTGAACAAATTGTGTCTCTCTCTTTAAATAAATTCAATTATAATTAACATTTTCTTAAGGATAAAAAATATCTCAGCTAATTCTGTAAACTATATACAGGGAGCCCTTTTTGGCACATTACTATAATATTAATGGTTACAACTAACAACAGAGCCAAAAATATTAAATTCAGTTGCTATTTATGTTTAGATATAATAATCAACACTCAAAAAAAAAAAAAAAAAACATGTACATAAGGCAGATTTTGCATGAACATCTAAATCTAATTATAACATTATTTTTCAATTATTTTTCTACTTCATCTACTGTCATAACTGGTTTCATGACAAATTTATTTAAACATATATTAAATAATTAAGACATTACTAACAGGTGAAGTAAATATAATGAATATATAAGCTAATATAGTGCATATATTTAGTGAAATGCTTCATTTCTCTAGTGAACTAACATGCTGTGGACACTAAATGACTTGCCTGAGGTAAATGTGATGCTATGTGAGATATTATTCTCAAGCTGTTTTGTTGATGTCTTTCCGCGGTTAAAACACTGGTTGAGAGATTACACGTACACATATCTATGCATAGATCGTCTCTTCTTCTTCTTCTTCTGCACTTTTTCCTGTTGTGGTGGTTAGCAAAAAGCGTTGCATTACCGCGCACGCCCCCTTCTGGATTGGAGTGTGGATCGCCTGTGACTGACTGTATTCGTCGCCTGACTGTATGCACCGAACTGTGACGATTAGGGACGAATTCATGTACTGTTACACCCCTAATACACTGTATTTATAATTTTCTCATGCCCAAAGTGCTACAAAACAGGAAATAGAAGTAAAATACAGAAACTACAGACATAATACAATATAATAAATACAGTAAAACATAACTCAATACTCTATTAAAGAGCTAAATGTATTTTCTATTGAATCAGGATTTACATTTTTTTGGGTCTTTATTAGTGAAGGAGAAAGACACAGAAAAAGACTTTACCTCATCCCCGCTGTACTGTTTGAGACAGTTGAGGAAGTGATATGTGTTGGAGAGCCAGAAGGACAGAACTTCAAAATTCTCCTGGTGGCCCTGAAATCATAGTCATCATCATTAAGGAAACTCTAGTGACATGCAGCAGCAACACCCCATGTCAGACGATTCTGTAGAGCCTTAGCTGTATTCAGATGTGATCATGTGTTTGAAAGAGCACAGTGTCTTACCGCGATCACCTCTTTTATGGCTGTAATGATGCCGTGCATGAGGGACTTGAGCTTGTTTCCATCGTTGAGGTAATCGGCGTGTCTCACACACATGAAGAGGAGATGTGCAGCCAGACCGGGGATCATTTGTACACCCACACCACGAGGTTTCAGCTCTGCAGATTACAAATCGCTGATTAAGTTATGAGTTATGATTTAAACTTAAACAGGCTTTACATTATAGGTTTACCGAGTATGAGCGCCTGGATCAGCCTGCTTTCATCCTCCTTCTTATACTCCAACATGCCCAAGTACTCTTTGGGCACAGCCGGTACTGCTTTCTGATTGGCTGATGGGAACACGAAACACACAGAGAATGAGATTGGCTAAATGTGAAATCAGGTAAATTGAGAGAGTTTTACCTGTCACATGTGTTTGAAGAGCTTTGATTTGGTCTTGGAGTCGTTTTATCAATCTGTCCTTCATGTCTAACTGCTCCTCAAGGTCCTGAAACAAGAAGAAAATGATCTAAACACATTAGATTGTATTATTGTATTGTTTTTTGCTATGAGGGGTGCCTTTATTTATGCATGTATGCTTTGGAAAAAAGCTAAATAAATGCATGTAAACGCGAATGCAATCGAGAGCGTGACCTTTCACACACACCATATTCTCAGCTGTGAGGCGTGACGTCTCCTGTCTTAGTTTGTTCTTGGCTTCGCTCTCTGAGAGCTGAGCTTTCTGTAGCTGCTCGTTCTCCTCCTGGAGGTCAGCCATCTGTCTCTCCATCTCTTCTCTTCTTCTCTCGCTGTCTGTAATCTTCTCCTCCAGGTGCCTGTGAACAGAAGCACAACACCTGCTCCTTCAGCCTCGTGCCACAGTCTGTGGTGTAAATATAGTTAGAGGGTAATAAACGCCTCACCTGCGCTGTGATTGCTCCTCTTCGACAGTGAGCTGAAGCTCATTTGATAACTGCTTTATTTTTGCTGCCACATAAAAATTAAGTTGTAAAGAAGTGCCAACAGATAACCACAACTGAATAAACCTAAACAGATATCTTTTTGAATGTAACATTATTTATTCATACATTTACATTATGCTATTTTAAAGGCTCCTAATTTTGTTTTGGAGTTTCCTAGAACATGTTTACATGCATCAGACAAGTCTGTTGTGATTGGTCTACTCTGCTCTGATTGGTCAGATGGCCCAGTCTGTTGTGACAACTTTTTCTACAACTTGTACATTCACAAACAGCTATATTACACTACATGAAATGTCATATCCGATAAAGCATAATAGGGGCACTTTAAAAATATCCTGTTTCCCAGATTTGTCCAAAATATTTTTTGCATGCATACAAGCTAGTCTATTCAAAATGTGTTCGGCTCACCGCTCATCTCAGCGCTCTGATCTTGTAACTGGGTCTCAAGCTCATGTTTGTGGCGGCTCAGTTCTGACACCTGCTGCTTCAGTTCTGGAATCGCCTGCACACAGGAAGTCACCATCATCACCAGGTGACTTTAAACTATGACTATAAACAAACATGCACGCTTCATAAATACACTCTACCATGTTCTCAGCAGTGAGGCGGGCCACTTCCTGCCCGATGCTTTGGTTGACGTTACTTTTCTCCTGAAAGAGAGCTTGAAGCTGTTCGTTCTCTTTGTTTAAATGTTCGTTTTTGAAGACCAGAGCTTCCAGTTGACTCCCATAAGCTTCTTTCTGCTCCCGCAGCTGAGTTTCCATCACCCTGAGAGAGAAGGACAGTAAATTTGCTAGTTTGATGATATGGTCAACTATTTTGGTCATATATATAATATATATCATTTATATAAATGAAATAGTGGCAAAAACATGCTTACTTTTCTTTAAGCAAAATATATATTTTTCTATTTGATGAGAAAACAAACACTATTGATTAAACTGAAAACCTTTAGAGGTCATACTTTGCAGCTTTCTCCATGCCGTCAAAAGCAGTGAGAAGATCAGCTCCATCATCAACATCTTCATTCAGCCTGGAGAAAAAGAGACAATCTGAATCAAGCTAATCCAGATAACAATCAGCGCTGACAATCCCAATATTTTGACGCACCTATGGATGAGATCTTCTTCTGTGGTGTTACTGAGCAGCTGTCTCATGATTAAACCCATCTTAGCTGAGGGCATAAAAATGGATAAAGACAGCTCATAGTTTTATAGTTTTAAATGTATTGCTCATTGTATGTTTTATACCTCTGGCTTGTAGACTTTGAGCTCTCATGGCTTTATCAGCTTCAGCTCGTTGCATCTGCAGGCTGTTGATTTCTTTCCGTAAATCTGGTATGACCTTTAAATGTTACAAAAAACAGAGTTATTGTCTGTGTGACTGACAGAGAAAAACCCTTCACCTTAAGGCCCCTATTAATAACCAATATTATTATTAAATGCCTTGGAAGCACTGTAATAAAACAGCCATTTGTACCTTTTCTTAAAGGGGTGGTTGATTATGATTTCACTTTTTTAACTTTAGTTAATGTGTAATGTAAGGCTGAACACCGTTACTGACTATCATCATTTTGGCTGCGTGAGATTCTCCAGCTTTGTTGTTGTTGAGCAACCGAAGCGCGAGCTGTTAAAGCTCCGCCCTCTTCTGGAAAGGGGGCCGGGAGCAGCAGCTCATTTGCATTTAAAGGGACACACACAAAAACTGAGTGTTTTTGCTCACACCCAAATAGGGGCAAATTTGACAGGCTATAATAAATGATCTGTGGGGTATTTTGAGCTGAAGCTTCACAGACACATTCTGGAGACACCAGAGACTTATATTACATTATTGGTCCCCTTTAAAAAAAATGGGGGAAAAAATGTAAGAAAAAAACGAGAAAAGGAAGCATTACAGGTGTGATTCACCTTGACGTGTTTGGTGAGCTGCAGAAGTTGTTCTTGCAGTTCTGCATTGACCTTCATGTCCTCCTCCACTTGCGTCTGGAGTCTGATTCGCTCCTCTTTCAGTCTACGGCTTTCCTCTTTCAGTGCTACGATCTCTTTGTCCGCATCTTCCTTCTGGAGTTCACCGTTGTGCTCCGCCACCCTGACAGAACAGAGAACGGATTTGGACAAACACGTTTAGACAAAGATCTGATTGATAGCCAAACAAAAGGAAAAGAGAAATGTCCAAGCTGCAATTTTCTGCGTGAACAACTGAAAGTTGGGTCTGTTCCTCACAAGGTTATCCTGTAGCTTCTGACGGCCAACTTTTGAGTGTCCGACTCCGGTTTGAACAATGTAAGGCAACACCGTTACTGACAATCCTCGTTTTGGCTGCGTGAGATTCTCCAGATTTGTTGTTGTTGAGCAACCGAAGCGTTAGCTGTTAAAGCTCCGCCCTCTTCTGGAAAGGGGGCCGGGAGCAGCAGCTCATTTACATTTAAAGGGACACACACAAAAATGTTTTTGCTCACACCCAAAAAGGGGCAAATTTGACAAGCTATAATAAATGATCTGTGGGGTATTTTGGGCTGAAACTTCACAGACACATTCTGGAGACACCAGAGACTTATATTACATCTTGTGAAAAGGGGCATAATAGGTCCCCTTTAAGAAAGCGCTCTTACTTTCTGAGCCTCTCCTCTCTTTCCAGATCTTCCATCAGTTTTCTCTTTACATCCTCAAATTGATCTGGAAAACAAATGTTTCGTAAGTCACAGTCAAATACTCTTCAATATCACGGTTTTAAAATCAGTTCACTCTTCACCTTGCATCTGCAGGGTCGTGTCTTTCAGTTTCTGCTCCAAAGCCTTATTCACCTGAACGAGTTTCTCTTTATCATTCTGGAGCAGAGCGATTGCCTTAGAGAAGAGAACAAAGTGAACACCCTCAGAATTATGTTCAATATAAATGCTACAAAGATATTGTACAAATCAGTGTGTGTATTATTACCTGATTGGCCTCTTCTGAGTTTGTTCTCGTCCTCTTCTCTAAAGCTGCCATCTTATTGGTTAGCTTTCCAAGCTCCACCTCCAGAGCCTGAATCTTTTCTAGTCCTTGAGCACGTGCATTAGACAGACTGGTGACTCTTTCCATGAGGCCACGGTTCTCTTTATTCTAGAGGGAGAGAGGGAAAGGGCTTGTATTTCAGAGACACTGAAGAAAATTACATATTTAAAGAGTCTGGACACCTTATTATGATCAGCAGTGTTAGTATTTATTAATATTTTGAATTGGCTTTTATTTTTATATTTTCAGCTTTCATTTTCATTAATTTTCATTACATGAACCCAGATGAGGAATAAGGGTCTTATCTAGCGAAATGATCTGTCATTTTCTAAAAAAAAAAAAAAAAAAAAATTTATATACTTTTTGACCACAAATGCTTGTCTTGCACTAGCTCTGCGATGCACGTCCACGACCTCACGCATTACGTAATCACGTTGGAAAGGTCACGCGTGACGTAAGCAGAAGTACCGACCCAGTGTTTACAAAGCGAACGTGCAAAGACTAAGTCAAATGCCCTTTACAAAAAAACATAAAACAATTATGTCGGGCGATTTTGAAGTTGGAGGAGAAAATGAGATGGAGTTTGTCGCCCTACCGCGGTACCGGTACCACGGTTCCAACATGATTACGTAATGCGTGGCGCATCGCAGAGCATCTGTGGTTAAAAAGTATATACATTTTTATTTTATTTTTTTTAAATGACCAATCGTTTCGCTATATAAACCTTCAATCCTCAGCTGGGATCCTGTAGAGCCCTTTGAAGCTGAACACAACTAGCTGTAACACAAATGGAGATCAAATAGAGACTTTAAGTCTCCAGAAAAAAAAGACCTGTGATCTTCCATGTCTCTTTTAGAGTTTCAAAAACAATCTCAACAATGTCTCAAACTTTGCTCAGATCTGCCAAGATACCAAAGTGGGAGATCTCAATATGAACATATCTCAACAAATGATCTGAGCTGCTCTCCACTGTCATTTTATAGCTGTACATCAACTACTGACCTGTTTGTGTCTACATTCATTCATTCATACGATAAAACTTTAGGAGAAACATCTGGGACAAAGTTCATACTTAATTGAAATCCTGAGATTTGAACAAGCAAACTTGAACAATAACCGTTGTAGGTTGTCTGATCGTACCTGCTCTTCCACTTTCTTGCGCAGCTGCTGGACTCTGTACGACAGCTGCACATTGATGACCAGCCGTCGCATTGTTTGAAACCGCCGGCGCACCAGCCAAGCTCGAGCGTACTTCTGCAGAACCAGAGCCTTGTGCTCCGCCATCATCTACAATAAGGACACATGATCAAACGTGTGACCTGCATGGTCAAAAACTCTGAGACAAATGATGAGACTGGTGGCTTTGCCTTTCTGTAGCGCTTGCGGGCCATCCATCCTCTGGTGTAGGCCTGTATGATGACTGCAGCCCTCAGGACGAGCTGGTAAATCTTCCGTACCAGATACCCACGACAGTGTCTCTGAATCACCACTGCGGCCCAGCCCTGCTTCAGTGCCAGAGCTGTCACGGTGCGTCTGAGGAAGAAAAACAAGGTTTTTCAGGATAAATTCATTTCTGTGATCATCCTAACTATAATCTTCTCCAAAAGTAGCATATAATGAAAAGTTCTGTGCTATTTTTTAATTGTCTGGCTGTAAAACTCTATATACGTCCACCTGTAAGGATAGACAGAGAGGATGAGAACTTTACAGAAAAGAGAGAGACCTGACAGTCAAGGAAACATTGCTAATATGTACCAAGATGTTGCTCTGTGGCATTTTAATCTCGCTTGGTTGGATCTTCTGATGTGTTTCTTGAGATTTGCTTGAATTTTTCACTTTTTAATTTTTTATAAAGTCAGAATTACGAGTTATAAAGTCAGAATTGCGAGACAGTCAGAACTGTGAGTTATAAAGTCAGAATTGAGTGTTATAAAGTCACAATTACGAGATATAAAGTCACAATTGCGTGATATAAAGTCAGAATTGCGAGTTATAAAGTCAGAATTGCATGATATAAAGTCAGAATTGCGTGATATAAAGTCACAATTGCGAGTTATAAAGTCAGAATTGCGAGACAAAGTCAGAATTGCGAGTTATAAAGTCAGAATTGCGAGACAAAGTTAGAATTGCGTGATATAAAGTCAGAATTGCGTGATATAAAGTCAGAATTGCGAGTCATAAAGTCAGAATTGCGTGATATAAAGTCAGAATTGCGAGTCATAAAGTCAGAATTGCGAGTTATAAAGTCAGAATTGCGTGATATAAAGTCACAATTGCGAGTTATAAAGTCAGAATTGCGAGACAAAGTCAGAATTGCGAGTTATAAAGTCAGAATTGCGAGATATAAAGTCAGAATTGCGAGTCATAAAGTCAGAATTGCGAGATATAAAGTCAGAATTGCGAGTCATAAAGTCAGAATTGCGAGTTATAAAGTCAGAATTGCGTGATATAAAGTCAGAATTGCGAGACAAAGTTAGAATTGCGTGATATAAAGTCAGAATTGCGAGATATAAAGTCAGAATTGCGAGTTATAAAGTCAGAATTGTGAGTTATAAAGTCAGAATTGCGAGACAAAGTTAGAATTGCGAGACAAAGTTAGAATTGCGAGATATAAAGTCAGAATTGTGAGATATAAAGTCAGAATTGCGAGACAAAGTCAGAATTGCGAGTCATAAAGTCAGAATTACGAGATATAAAGTCAGAATTACGAGATATAAAGTCAGAAATTCTGAAAGATCATGTGACACTGAAGACTGGAGTAAATTCAGCTTTGCACCACAGGAATAAATTACATTTGAAAAAATATTCAGATGGAAAACAGTTATTTTAAATTGTAATAATATTTCACAATGTTACTGTATTTTTGAACAAAAGGTTTAAGAAGGTAAAGTTTTGGATTGCTAGCGCTCTGGAAACACTCACCTGATCTGTTTCTTTCCCCGCACGTACTGTTGTATCGTGATGGCAGCTTGTCTCATGTGCAGGAACCTGCGTCTCTGCCTCCAGCCCCTCACATGCTTCTGAATGGTCACACAAGCCCCACGAAGATGATCCAAACGCAGCTTCTCCAGGTACGCCACCTGTCCCGCTCGAAAGAAGATCTTAGTCCGACCAAACTTGTACTGGTTGGAATCCTGTAATGCACCAAAGACATCTTTCAGAACACACTTGAAGAACACAAGCTCTCAGATGTGCCACAGCGCGGTTCTCTTACGGGAATGAGTTTCTGCAGGACCGTCCTGCACGTCTGCTTCTTCTCTCCCAGCTTCAGCTCAGACTGGCTCATCAAGATACTGTAACGGCTGTAAAACTCTATATACGTCCACCTGTAAGGATAGACAGAGAGAATGAGAACTTTACAGAAAAGAGAGAGACCTGACAGTCAAGGAAACATTGCTAATATGTACCAAGATGATGTTCTGTGGCATTTTAACCTTGCTTGGTTGGATCTTCTGATGTGTTCCTTGAGATTTGCTAGAATTTTTCACTTTTTAATTTTTGTTGTGTATGTAAATATGCACAACTAACACAAAAACATGTCCAGGTGACATTTAACCCAAAAATAAGACAAAAAAAAAAAAAAAAAATATATATATATATATATATATTTTTTTTTCATGAGTCAGTTTTTTTTAATATTTCTATTTAGAATTAATTTATTTTTATTTAAGTTTTAGTCATTTTGTTATGTGCTATAGTGCTTTTTTATTGGTTTTTACATTTTCATTTTAATTAATTTTAATTTTACTTTAAATTTTAGTAATTGAGTTATACGCTTTTGTCATTCTTAGTTTTTTTATATATATTTCTATGTGGTATTTTTATTTCAGTTTTAGTCATTTTGTTATGTGCTATTGTGCTTTTTTATTGGTTTTAATATATAGATATATATAATATAGATATATCACTATAGATATGCCTTCCTAAATATTTCTGTTTTGTGTCATTCAGTCATGTGATAACATACATATGAAGATCACAGAGTCACAAAATTGTTCAAAATGAAGTTAAACTTCCACATAGTGATGTTTTGATGGTGCTTTGAGAGTTTAGGTTAAACTAAAACTTGTGAGATGGTAGAAGATATCTGAGGACTTAACATATGAGTTCTGTAACTTTAAATAAACTTGAGTTAATTATTGGGGTGCTGGTCACCTGGACGGGTAACTCTGGGCACTGATGCGGATGGTCTCCAGCACACCACAGGCCCTCAGCTGCTGCACCACACGCTTTGAGTCGTACCTGAGCAAACACACACACACACACACACACACACGAAGTCTCATTTACTGTATACAAACAAATAAAATAATTCAGGCTTGTTGTCACTTACTCAAACGGCTGTTTCTCCTCATTGGGTTTAATACAGCGCACATAATGAGGTGTAGTAGCATTCAGCGTCTCCATTAACAGGTACAAGGAACTTCGAAACTGTGAACAAACAGCAGATAAAGATGTTAAAGATGTTACATATCCTGTGCAGTGCTGTATTGTTTTTTTGTCTCAATGAATTGACCAAATTTAAGATCACACTGTGTTTGTGCTACAGCTGACCCATAATGAGAGTTGTTATGTATATTATGCATGAAAGAGCTTCACAAAGTCTTTTCAACCACTCAGTATCGTTATTTGTGTGTTACAAACATTCAAATAATCACTAGGATAAAAGTTTATAGATTGGATCTAAACACAGTAGATGGGCTGGTTTTTTGGAAAGATCTTTGCTGCTCTTACATGCTGTATTTCAAAGTAAACAAACATCGCTGTGCACAGGACTCTTTTTGCAAGTTACATTACACCAGTAGGTGGCGACAAGTGACTGTCTTTATGATTTTATACTCAATAGTGAGTATAAAAGTGAGTATACAGTATATATTTTGTTTTCACAAGTTACATTATTACACCAGTAGGTGGCGACAAGTGACTGTCTTTATGACTTTTATACTCAGTATAAAGCTGCTGCACCTCAGTATAAAAGTATACTCAATATAAAAGTGAGTATATATATTTTGTTTTTGCAAGTCACATTATTACACCAGTAGGTGGCGATAAGTGACTGTCGTTATGACTTTTATACTCAGTATAAAGCTGCTGCACCTCAGTATAAAAGTATACTCAGTATAAAAGTGAGTATACATATTTTGTTTTTGCAAGTTACATTATTACACCAGTAGGTGGCGACAAGTGACTGTCATTATGACTTTTATACTCAGTATAAAAGTGAGTATACATATTTTGTTTTTGCAAGTTACATTATTACACCAGTAGGTGGCGACAAGTGACTGTCTTTATGACTTTTAGCAAGTATAAAAGTGAGTATACGTATTTTGTTTTTGCAGGTTACATTATTACACCAGTAGGTGGCGACAAGAGACTGTCTTAATGGCTTTTATACTCAATAGCGAGTATAAAAGTGAGTATATATATTTTGTTTTTGCAAGTCACATTATTACACCAAGTAGGTGGCGACAAGTGACTGTCGTTATGACTTTTATACTCAATATAAAAGTGAGTATATGTATTTTGTTTTTGCAGGTTACATTATTCACCAGTAGGTGGCGACAAGTGACTGTCTTTATGACTTTTAGCGAGTATAAGAGTGAGTATATGTATTTTGTTTTTGCAAGTTACATTATTACACCAGTAGGTGGCGACAAGTGACTGTCTTTATGACTTTAAGCAAGTATAAAAATGAGTATATGTATTTTGTTTTTGCAAGTTACATTATTACACCAGTAGGTGGCGACAAGTGACTGTCTTTATGACTTTTATACTCAGTATAAAGCTGCTGCACCTCAGTATAAAAGTATACTCAATATAAAAGTGAGTATATATATTTTGTTTTTGCAAGTCACATTATTACACCAGTAGGTGGCGATAAGTGACTGTCGTTATGACTTTTATACTCAGTATAAAGCTGCTGCACCTCAGTATAAAAGTATACTCAGTATAAAAGTGAGTATACATATTTTGTTTTTGCAAGTTACATTATTACACCAGTAGGTGGCGACAAGTGACTGTCATTATGACTTTTATACTCAGTATAAAAGTGAGTATACATATTTTGTTTTTGCAAGTTACATTATTACACCAGTAGGTGGCGACAAGTGACTGTCTTTATGACTTTTAGCAAGTATAAAAGTGAGTATACGTATTTTGTTTTTGCAGGTTACATTATTACACCAGTAGGTGGCGACAAGAGACTGTCTTAATGGCTTTTATACTCAATAGCGAGTATAAAAGTGAGTATATATATTTTGTTTTTGCAAGTCACATTATTACACCAAGTAGGTGGCGACAAGTGACTGTCGTTATGACTTTTATACTCAATATAAAAGTGAGTATATGTATTTTGTTTTTGCAGGTTACATTATTCACCAGTAGGTGGCGACAAGTGACTGTCTTTATGACTTTTAGCGAGTATAAGAGTGAGTATATGTATTTTGTTTTTGCAAGTTACATTATTACACCAGTAGGTGGCGACAAGTGACTGTCTTTATGACTTTAAGCAAGTATAAAAATGAGTATATGTATTTTGTTTTTGCAAGTTACATTATTACACCAGTAGGTGGCGACAAGTGACTGTCTTTATGACTTTTAGCGAGTATAAGAGTGAGTATATGTATTTTGTTTTTGCAGGTTACATTATTACACCAGTAGGTGGCGACAAGTGACTGTCTTTATGACTTTTATACTCAGTAAAAAAGTGAATATATATGTTTTGTTTTTGCAGGTTACATTATTCACCAGTAGGTGGCGACAAGTGACTGTCTTTATGACTTTTAGCGAGTATAAGAGTGAGTATATGTATTTTGTTTTTGCAAGTTACATTATTACACCAGTAGGTGGCGACAAGTGACTGTCTTTATGACTTTAAGCAAGTATAAAAATGAGTATATGTATTTTGTTTTTGCAAGTTACATTATTACACCAGTAGGTGGCGACAAGTGACTGTCTTTATGACTTTTAGCGAGTATAAGAGTGAGTATATGTATTTTGTTTTTGCAGGTTACATTATTACACCAGTAGGTGGCGACAAGTGACTGTCTTTATGACTTTTATACTCAGTAAAAAAGTGAGTATATATGTTTTGTTTTTGCAGGTTACATTATTACACCAGTAGGTGGCGACAAGTGACTGTCTTTATGACTTTTATACTCAGTAAAAAAGTGAGTATATATGTTTTGTTTTTGCAAGTTTCATTATTACACCAGTAGTTGGTTTTATACTCAATAGCGAGTATAAAAGTGAGTATACACATTTTGTTTTTGCAAGTTACATTATTACACCAGTAGGTGGCGACAAGTAACTGTCTTTATGACTTTTAGTGAGTATAAGAGTGAGTATATATATTTTGTTTTTGCAAGTTACATTATTACACCAGTAGGTGGTGACAAGAGACTGTCTTAATGGCTTTTATACTCAATAGCGAGTATAAAAGTGAGTATATATATTTTGTTTTTGCAAGTTACATTATTACACCAGTAGGTGGCGACAAGTGACTGTCTTTATGACTTTTTTACTCAATAGTCTGTGATTTTGTACCTTGTCTCCTACGGTGGTTCTCAGCTGCTTGTTTGAAGCTTTGACTCTGGCTTGTGCTGGTTTAACTTTGATCATTTTGTGGACAGATTTTGGTTCCTCCTCTTTAAAAAAATCTGCCAAGAGAGCAAACTAACAGCACAGAAATTAGATACACATCATTATAACAACATTAAACTCACAGACTCATTCTTCAAAGATCATAAAGGAAAACATCAGGTTGATACCTGACTAGTGCGCATGATGTCGACTAGCTCTTCATAAAGCGTGTCTCTGTTCTTCTCCAAAAAACCTTTACACTGATATTCTACCTAAGGAAAACAGTTTCAGTTCTTTTTGCAACATTTTAACTATATTTTTTTAAGACAGTATAGAAAAGTAATAGTCTCTCACCTTATCAGCAAAATGCTGGATCATAAAAGAGTCATTAGACATACGAGGTTTCTCAAATAGTGGGTTTGAACCTAGAAAATTGTACAGCTTTTGCAGCCAGTTTTTATCAGTGCCCTGTGGGAACTGTGGGAGATCATTCAGTTAGTGAACAAATTCAAACAAATTAAAACAAACAAAAATCTGCTTCTCTGGAATTGGATTTTCAAATGGAATTTCATTATGAACTCATACGCATATGATAGTTTGAGTCCTAACCAGGTCATTTTTCTGTCATTTTTCTTTACAGTATCTTTGATACTGTAAAAAATAACAGCCAATCAGAACATATCAGATGATTAATATTCAGCTGTGTGCGACCAATGAGAATTCATTGTGGGCGGAGCTACCCAGCAAGCCGCATCAGATATATAAATCGCTGCTTTCTTGTAGCGTGCCACAATTTAAGCTGGTTAGGACAGAAAACTTTCACAAGTGTTATTCCTACCAGACACTCCTCATCTAAAAGGTCCAGGATGCCCATCTTAGCCTCGATGAGATCAATAACGGGCTGATTGTCGTAGAAATCGATCAGCGTCCACGGAATATCCTCTTTCATGTACTCTTCCTGCTCCAGTTTAAACACGTGCTGATGGGATAATAAGCAGAGGCATGTTTTTATAAATAGTTCCACTTCAAATCAAATTTATTTCTTGCAAAAAAAATAATAAAAAGGAACACACCAGGTTGAACTGCTGTTGCAGCTTCTCGTTGGCGTAGTTAATGCAGAACTGCTCGAAACTGTTAACTTCAAATGTCTCAAATCTAGAAGAAGCAGAAAGACAGATCAACATTAGAAAAATGTATATCTCATCATGAATTTAACATCTTTCTCTTTTCTGACCAACGTCAGAATCTCTCCATATTTCTGGTCCTCTTTTGTAAAATCATAGAAATGCTACAGGGCTTGACATTAACTTTTTTGCTCACCAGCCACTGAGGCTAGTGGTTTTCCAAAGTTACTAGCCACTCAGCATTTTTACTGGCCACAATTTTGACATCGATACCATGGGGAAAACTGTCGTATAGATATTTTTAATACGATCTTATAATTTGGCAGCAGGTATATTAGGCTGCTGTCACTTTAAGACCTGACGCACTGATCTGTTATACTGTTACACATGCATTTTCTTTCTCAACTGTTTATGTTGACTTAAAGGGTTAGTTCACCCAAAAATGAAAATAATGTCATTAATTACTCACCCTCATGTCGTTCCACACCTTCGTTCATCTTCAGAACACAAATTAAGATATTTTTGATGAAATCCAATTGCTCAGTGAGGCCTCCATCGCCAGCAAGTCAATTTACACTTGTGCACAAATGCCCAGAAAGCTACTAAAGATATATTTAAAACAGTCCATGTGACTACAGTGGTTCAACCTTAATGTTATGAAGCGACGAGAATACTTTTTGTGCGCCAAAAAAACAAAATAACGAATATATTCAACAATATCTAGTGATGGGCGATTTCAAAACACTGCTTCATGAAGCTTCGAAGCTTTACGAATCTTTTGTTTCGAATCAGTGGTTCGGAGCGTGAATCAAACTGCCAAAGTCACACCCCCCAGTGGTGAACCATTGAAATTTCGAAACACATAAAGAAGCCTCGTTTACTGAAATCACGTTTCACGCTCCAAACCACTGATTAGAAACAAAAGATTTGTAAAGCTTCGAAGCTTCATGAAGCAGTGTTTTGAAATCGCCCATCACTAGATATTGTTGAATAAAGACGTTATTTTGTTTTTTTTGGCGCACAAAAAGTATTCTCGTCGCTTCATAACATTAAAGTTGAACCACTGTAGCCACATGAACTGTTTTAAATATGTCTTTAGTAGCTTTCTGGGCATTTGAAAGTGTAAATTATCTTGCTGTCAATGGCCTCAATGAGCCGTCGGATTTGATCAAAAATACCTTCATTTGTGCTTTGAAGATGAATGAAGGTCTTACGGGTGTGGAACGACATGAGGGTGAGTAATTAATGACAGAATTTTCATTTTTGGGTGAACTAACCCTTTAACATCAATTCTATCATTGATTTTTCTTTTGATATTGGGGCAAATGGGAAAGCTAAAATTATATTTGTTTAGTTTCCGTTCACCTATGATGACTTGTGAGAACTGTGGAAATGAGAAAGGGGTTCATACTCATGCAAACATATATGTAGATGAATTTAGCGTACCCATAAATATCCAACACCCCAATAAATGAATGTTGCTTCCCAGGGACCATTAGTGCCTGGTTGATCTTGTGGATGACCCAGTCGAAAAGATGGGCGTAGATTTGTTTGGCCAGGGCATCACGGGCATTGATGGCACGTTCCTTGGGCTGCGGCTTCACCACCGTCTCCGCTGACAAGACTATCCGTCTGTGACATAGCCAGCGGCACATGTTCTCCATGTTGACGCCCATCAGGTCACAGAATATGGCCAAGTGCGGATCTCTGGACTGGAGAGAAAGTGTAAAGTATTACAAAATGGCAACTCTGTGAATTATCAATTGAAAAAAACATCAAGATTGTCTAAAACAGCACAGAAAAAAAACTCTTACACCGATGGATGATTTCTCAGAGCTGTTCTCCTTGATGACTACGTTTCCTAAATGCAGAATTGCAGCGAGCACCTTAAACACATCAGCCTGAAAACTGTCCTTAAGACCTGAAGAGAAACAAGACAGACGGAGGAAGAGTAGATGAGGTTCACAGATGGACAGACATGATCTTCATAAATATGCTAAACTGAATCAGATGTTAGATGTTTTTGTAAACCTCAGTCTGTTACCCAGTAGACTGAAGGTTCTGCGTGTTTCTGCCATGTCAGCGCGGTCGTCCACACCCTCGATCTCCGTCTCTCCACCCAAACGAGTGTAATTAAACTTGTTTGCACCCACTAATCAACAGATGAAGAACAAACAAAATTTCCACTCTACATTATTAATCTAATTTTGCTTATATGAACTGAAAGCTGTTCTTTATATATTTTTAAGAGAAAAATATTCACTTAATGTCACTTTAACCAGTTCACAATCATGATAACTTATTTTGGTATTTTCATATGCATTTTTAAGTATTTTAATTAATGCAAAACTGTAAAAATTTATTAATGCAAAAAAAAAACCCAGTATGCAATCATAAATTATAATGCGTTATTATAATGCATAATTATAGATCTATCTATCTATCTATCTATCTATCTATCTATCTATCTATCTATCTATCTATCGATCGATCTATCGTTATTTCGATCTATCGTTCTGTCTATCTATCTATCTATCGTTCTGTCTGTCTATCTATCGTTCTGTCTATCTATCTATCTATCTGTCTGTCTCTCTATCTATCTATCGATCGATCTATCGTTATTTCGATCTATCGTTCTGTCTATCTATCTATCTATCTATCTATCTATCTATCTATCTGTCTGTCTGTCTCTCTCGCTATCTATCTATCTATCTATCTATCTGTCTGTCTGTCTGTCTGTCTGTCTATCTCTCTGTTTATCTATCTATCTATCTATCTATCTGTCTGTCTGTCTGTCTGTCTCTCTATCTGTCTGTCTGTCTCTCTCTCTCTCTATCTATCTATCTATCCATCTAAAGTTGCATGTACTTTATACTGCCTACTGTAATGATAAATTATTGTGCATCTTATCCTATTATTCTAAAATGATATATGCATTTTTGTTCTAACTTTGTTGAAAAATGTCTTACTTTTTGGTAGTCCAATCAGATATTGAGTTACAATGTAAAGTTAAGAGTTATATAAATATACAAGATGATAAATTTACGTAAAATATACAGTGTACAAACCTCAAAAATAGTGCAATTACAAGTAGTGCATTTATGATTATAGTCTTTGTCGCTCCCTGGACTCTACACATCTTTTGTAGCTATTCCCATTTCTGTGTTTAGTAATAAAATCATATAACATGTACAGAAACACTCACACAGTCTCAAGCCTTTGAACTCCGGCTGATTTGCACAAGCACACATTTGGTAGAAGATGTGATAATTTCTCTCATTCTCTGACTGCAGGGGAAACAAATGAGACATTGTGAGTTTTGCACCTTTATTATTTAGTTAATCAGTTGACAAAAAGTCAACAAAAAGCTTCTTTCACCTGAAACACAACCCTTGACTTTTCCAGAAGGTACGTCCTCATGTTGGCACCAATGATTTGGTATCTTTTGTCGAAGCTGATCTCAGTGTACTTCCCGAATCGACTGCTGTTGTCATTTCTGGTTGTTTTTGCATTTCCAATGGCCTGAAAACACATCAGATTATTTTAGTTTGATGATCCAGTGATCCAGTGGTTAAAAACACACAGTTTTACCTCAGTGATCGGGTTGGATGCCAAAACTTTGTCCTCCACTCGAGTTTTGCTGCCAGATTTGCTGACCATAGCGAAGTATCTCATAGCATACCGAGCTGATACGGTCTTTCCAGCTCCGGACTCACCGCTCACAATGATGGACTGGTTCTTGTTATTCCTGCAGTTTGAAGAAAAAACTAGGTCTCATTTTGAGCTCAGCCTGTAAAACCTGGACAGTTGGTTATTCTGCAAATGTTTGTGTCAATCCAAAACGCAAAGTCTTCCTGAATCATCCAGGGTTTAAAGGGATAGTTGGGATAGTCACCTGGCCATTTGTTTGTAGGCCTCTTCAGCCACAGCAAATATATGAGGGTCCAGGTCGCCCATGTTTTGACCAGAATACGCATGGATGACTGCATCTCCATAGATGGGAAGCTGCTTGTATGGATTGACTGCCACCAGGATAATTCCTGCGATGGTAAATATCATGGTGATGTTCTCACGTTTTTTAGAAAGGGGTTCACATCAAGAAAGCCATTCTTCAGCCAACCTACCACAATACGTATAGATGATTTTGGACTCGACAAATCGGACTTTGAGGTTGTGTAGCACGGCCGGCTCGTGAAGGTAGCTGAGGGCCGTGAGGTCATTCTCACCCACCAGGATGTCCGGGTTTCGGAGGGGTGGCAACTTGTCACCCCCTTCCAGAGGATACTGCAACTCCTACAAGAGAGATTCACAAGTCAGGTCAGGTCCTATTAAAGTCAAAGTTTCTATTAGGGTGATTAAACTGTTTAATTTATAATAACTTTCATTGTTATCATCAACAAGAATTTTAACAATGCTTAACCCTCTGGGCCTCTTTGGTCAGAACTGACCAAAACAAGTTTTTAATTTTTTTGCTTCATCGGAATGGGATGACATTTGGTGGCTTTTGTCGCATTAGCTTTGTGAACACACAAAAAAATCATGGACATGATTCGGATATGTTAAAGGCTTTCGCTCTATTTTAATCTGAAATATTGCATTTTTTGAAAAATAATAAAAATATTAAGTATAAATATTGCATAGTATCATAAAATCACCCCAGAATTCTAAATAATAATCAAAAAATATTATTGAACAAAAATATATTACATTGATTTTCAATGCTTCGGTTACTTTTGACAGAGAAGGTACAAAAATGAAGGAACTCAAAAATCAGTATTTAATGTACTTTCAAATAGGTAAAAATTACCAAAAGAAAAAAACACTAAAATACCAAGTCAGTGTTATTTATTGGGAAATACTACAAAAAAAGTGGCCAAAAAGTGCAATGAACTTTTCACCACTTTTTTCAATCTTACTGTAATGGTTTGATTTTTTGTCTACTTTTTCAATCAACATATTTTAGGTTAATATTAAATCTGAATGTATTTTTAGGTCAGTTAACAGGTTGACAACTTTTACCTTTTTTTTTTAAATTTCCATAGAACTCAAAAACCTGAAGCAAAAAAAACAAAACAAAATCCTTTCCTGATAAGAAGTTTCTTGAGCATTGAAGGTGCTGCAAAGAACCAATTATGAAACTTTATAGTGCAGCCTATTATGTATGAAAATGCTAATTTATTAAATTATGAAAATAATTCTATAAATAGCTGCTCAGTTTTCATATTTAACTCTTTAATACAGTTTTTGTCCTACCGTCCCATCCTCCAGCAGTAGTTCCAGCTCAGTATCTCCAGGCTTGAAATCTGTCAGAATCTCCGCAGATTTCCAAACATGTTCCGCGTCAGGGATCCACACCCTGTTATACTACAACACAAAACTCACATTACATCGCTGCTTTATAAGATTGTGCTTTGGAAGAGATGTTGTAGCCTGTGGCTTATGTTTTTGTGCTTGCACTGCGCTTTCAACAATAACAAAACTACCTAGGGGTAGCATGACCATATGTCACACAACTATAACTAACTTTTTAAGTTTGACTCAATAATGTCGTAAATAAAGTCTTTGACTAGATCAATATCTTCACAAATGCATACATGCTAGACTAAAATATCATGTTAATAAACTTGCTAAACACTTCTGAAAAGTGATTTGTTACTCATACCTTTGTATACAACTCCGACAGAGCCATGGCAACAGGAGTCGCTTCCGATTTATTTCATAATGAACTACTTTCTCATGATACTTACAAGCTAAAAACTAATATTCATACGCATAACTTTTCAGTCATGACACCTGCTAAAAGTCTGGAAATGACGGTGGGAACTTCCTCGCTCACCTGCGATCGCCGGCGAAACTACGAGTCCTACTATAGCGAAGGCTTGTGCTGCTTAATATTCATGAGATTCACGCACCAGTTATAAATATTCATAAACACGCGGTGTATTCTACAAATTATTATAACTACTCTGAACGTTTCAACCTACTAAAAATCAGAATATTTGTTTATAAATTTATACGTTTATAAATAAGTTTAATTGTCTTAATTTTCTAAATAAACTCAAAGTGATATGCTACAGCCTGAGGTAATAAGTTAATTGCACTTTGGATTTGATTACTGATGAAGAAAATAGAGTTAAAACTCGATAAAATTAAGTAGAGGAAACAGAAATTATTATGACAAGATGGATGGAAAGAGAAAATATTACTGATGAAAACACATAGTGATGAAAACATTGCTAAAGGAAGAAAAAAAAGAAATGTTTTTAAACCACGGTCGCAGAAGTGCCTTAATATAAGCTGTAATAGGAATAGATTAAAATAAAAAATAAAAATAAATAAATAAATAAATATAATAAGGTCCGCGTGTGACCTACTTAATATTCATGAGATAATCCTTCGCCATAGTGCGGTTCGAGTTTCGCGAACTTTGACTGCTTCCTACCGCGCGCGAGCGAGTCTCGTGACGCTTTGCTTACCGTAGGGGTGTGTTCATTTGAACAAGGATTTGAGACCAAAGGAACAGGATACTGCTCTTACTCATTCAGTCAGTGACTGCACAGGTATGCAGACATATGATCCTCAGATGATCGGACACGAAGACATGTTTTCTCTTGGCTTAGTGGAGACAGATTGAAATAGAGAGAGACAGTTAAGCTAAATTATCAAAATGAAATTTTGAGAAAAAAAAAAAAAACACTGCCTCCCTGTATCACAGACTGCATACCCATATTCATTGATTTTTATTTATTTTTTTATTTACTTATTTTGCATTCTGTGGAAGCATAAAGATTAATCTTTATATAAATGTATTTTCATTAATAACAATAAAGAGCTTAACTTGATTTGATTGAATCAGATATATTATCAAATCAACATTTTTACTTTAATATTCTTATAAACAAAACATTTACCAAATGAGTCTTCTTTGCCCAAAGCCAAACTGTATTGTTATTTTGAGAAGGACAAGTCTAGACTCCTTCTGTTTTTTAGTTATTCCATCCGAATCAAATCAAATCAAATTCACATGGGATCAATACATACTGTGACAATGTCTTTGTAGCAATTACTTTAGCATGTATTGCAGGTAAAATGCAACGCTGTAAAACATGAAAAGTGAAACCTGTTGCATTACAGAAGACGTTAGATCAAGATCAGTACTGAGCAAGGTCAGGTAATACCAGTTCGTCCTCTCCGTAGTGCTGGAAAATACTTGTGACAAAAATAAAAAATAATCTGTGGACCTTGGCAATAAAAAAAAGCTTCAAAATGATTGAAGCATAGGCTTTGGTCCTGAGTAAATCTGCGAAAATGACAATAACAACGCAGTATGCAAATATAGTTACCCTGAGATTCAAAATTGGAATCTGTAGCCTACATTAAGTGGCTCAAACTGAATTAATTGTAGAAAATTGAGGAGAAGAAGTATAATGTTTGAGAAAAATCAATACAGTTACATGTCATTTGAACATTTGTAGTTTTGGTTGTGTGATGTATAATTTGAAACACATTAAAGGTAGGGTAGGCAATTTGTTTTAAAAACACTTTTTGTTATACTGATTGAAACTCTCTTCACATCCTGATAGCAATCAATAATAGAAGTGGTCTAAATATTAAAACATGTACATATATCTTTTGTGGAAGTCTCAGGACCAAAAAATGTTTGTCTAATCATTGCATTTGATGACGTTCAAAGCCTTGCTTCTGCCTGACTGTTTCAGGATGCGGTTCGAATCTTGGCGCGACATTTTGACAGATATATAAATGACCCATGGGATCCCCTCAAAATGTGTAGAATAATAATATCTCCCCTCCTTCCTATTATGACCAAAGAATTTATTTACTCACATTTGATAGTCCCATTCATTTGAAGCCTATACGTTTATTACACAGTTATGTTATAGGCCTACAATCATTATATACCACCAGAAAATACATTATATTAATATAAATAGTCTATGTGGAAATTGATTTTTTCTTCACCGTTATTTCTAAGCCTTAACTGGCGCAAAATACAGTGTATCAGATCACATCAGGTCATCTGTAATGTATCTGCTTATTTTACACTCTTTGACCACCAGGTGGTATTGTGAGCAAATGAAGCCTTGAGAAATGAACCCTTTTGTGAACCGCTTGGCTGAAAAGCTTCAATGCTTCATGAGGCTTCATCTTGCCATCACTAATTACCAGCTTCACTTTTGACTAAACCGATTGACTTCATTTCAGTCACCATTATGGTGGTCAGTATTTGCTTTAGTTGTGCAGTTTGACTCTTGACTTTTTAACGTTAGTTGAACTTGAGAAGCTGATGATGTTACAACCATTGTATAGTTAGCTGCTGTAATCTAGGATTCATTCAAATGATATAATTTTCATTATTAACTATAGCAAGACTGCAATTCTATATTGTACACTAAGCATTTTGAACTGCAATACCAGTTGGACACCAAAACTCAGCATATGAATCTCAGCAATGGTGACATGCTTCATGCATCCTATAACAGACTATTAAGTTGGAATTAACTACATCTACATGATCAAAAAATACACTCTGTGTAAGATTTTTCCCTTGCTATTTTTGCCACAGCTAACACAATTTTAACAGCAAGAGAAAAACTAACGTTAAATCAAGTCAAACTGCACAACTAAAACAAACACTGATCACAATGATGGTGACTTCAAACTAAACAAAGACGAAAACAGAAAAAAAGAGACAAGCAGAAACACAAGAGCTACAACTGACTTCTGGCCACAGCCTTAGATGAAATTAACTGAAGATAAAAGACATTAAATCTCTCAAGATCTGATTAAACAACCCCACAAACAGCATTACCAGCTTCACTTATTACTAACCACTGACTTTAATTCCGTTAGACATCTACATACGTTCTTAATGAGAATAAACAGGGGTTTAAACGTATTTTTTCATTTGGAGTCACCATAATGGTGATCAGTGTTTCAATTAGTTGGGCTCTTAACTCTTATCATAGGCTTGTCTTCTCTGGCTTAGCGTGTCATCGTGAAATAGCCTGAATCACTGATGTCATTTGTATCTAATAATTGGGTTGTGTGTTTACTGTCCTAGACGTTAAAAGATTAAAAAAAAGAAACACGCAATTATTCTAAGAAGAATCAATACATGAATCTCAACAATGGTGACAATCAAAAGTGTCATGCCTCAAATTCAATGCATGCTGGGAACAATAGTGCAAAACTCCCAGCATGCATCACAGCATGAGAAAATTATGCAGCTGAATTGTCCTATTATTTTCTTTAATTCTAACGATTTTCCTTCAGTCTTTTCTTAGCTTTTTGTGATGTCCAGAGTTGATCTGATTGTCTGAATATTTTGTTGTCACCATTGTTGAGATTCATACGCTGATTACTCATATCTGTGTTGGTCAGTTTTGTGCTGGTGGTTTTCCTTTCATGGTTTTTTTTTTTTTTGGTCTTCAATCTTCTATCTGATTTTTGCAATACAGAGTTGTCTCATGTTGCAGTAAGGTTTGTAATTGAAATGTATTAACGGCACAACTAAATTATTACATTCAAAAGACATCAGTGATTCAGGTTATTTCATGATGATTATGAAACCATCAATAGATAACTATAATCATCTGATCTCATTTCAGCTTTCCTTGCTACTGCAGATGTGTTTGACAAACACAGTCACAGAAGCCAGAGAGGACAAACATATTATAAGACACTGGACGCGTCAGCAGTACAGTGTTGCGTCCTGTTCACTGAAATGAAAATGTGTTGCTCATGCAGTATGTTTTTGTAACTTCATACCTTCTGAGAAAGCCAAACTGCTTGTTTTTAACATGGTCATCTAGATGTAGGACATAGGCTAAATATCAAAAATGACTAAAAAGTTTATCTATATCATGGATTTTCCAATAAATATTGAGATTGTTTTATCTCTCAACCCTACACCTGGTGGGCAAACATACCCAACTTGCATTGAAGGAGTAACCCGAGTCTAAAGACCAGAATATCATAGAGACTTGTTGTGAATTTGTTTTTTAGATATGCAGTATGGAGGCTGGTCTCACCAGAACTGGGTTAAGATAAATAATATTGAGTTTTCAGTCTCTTGTGTTTTTTCTCCTATAAACATACTTTAGATCTTTCCTGTCCATTTTACCATTATCCTTAATGGATGTCTATGTGTGTTCAGCTGCTCCTGATCCCCAGAAAGACCCGTTACTCCAGCTGGTTTCTCTCCAGAAGGTGTCAGGCTGCTGGGAGCTGGACGCCACACTGGCTGATGTGTTTGGAAAGATGGAGGATGAGCTGACCAATCAGAAACCAGCACAGGTGAGAGATGTGATGAAATAATAACACAGCGATGGGATCTCCATTCCAAAACACATTCATTCAGATATCTTCAGTTCTTTGACACACACTGATGATTTGAGTGTGTGTGTGTGTTTCAGTGGGCGATCTGTCTCAGTGTGTGTGTGTGGGTAATGTCCTGCTCGGATGTCATGTGACCGAAGAGACTCTGGGAATCTGAAGACGTCTGTGTTTCTACATGCCGTCAGAAGAACTGTTGCTGTTTATGTTTGTGTTTCATTAATTTTGTTCTTTCTTAGCTTAAATCAACACCATATTGTATAAAATCTTGAGAATTCACTAGCTAGATCATGTTTCATTTGTTTGAATCAGATTATTCATTAACCTTTTCTTGTTTCTCTCAGTTTTTTTGTTCATCAGTGATTTACTAACGCTGTTGAACGAGTCCTCGATCACTGAGGATACTTTCACACAGCAACAGAATCATGTTTATGTGCTAAAAATGATTATGTTCCAACACAAACGTGGTAATGTTGAACTAATGCAAAGACTACTATTAAAGTACAAAAATATTTAAGTACTCTCTGTCACTCTTTTTCATGTAATGAAAGTCAGAAAAGAGAAATACTTCACGTTTGTCTTACCATCTAATAAAGGTTTTACTATATAAACAGATTTAAAGGAATACAACTTTGTGTCATTTGATATCATGTTAAAACAGACATGTTGCTCTGCTTTATCAGCAGATTCAAAGGTTTTTACAGAGGGAATTTTGGATATCTCTTTTTATCACTCCATAAATCAGAAAATACTATCAACAGCCAGAAAAAAAAATATTTTCACCATTTTTTTTAGGAATAAAATGTTGTATAAAATCAGGCAAATTAAATATCAACAAATCCCTCTGTAAAAACCTTCAGAATATAGATAGGAATAAAACTGTAAAGTTTGGTGTATATAAGTTCTGCTGAAGTGGAGATTTCTGACTCAGAGCAGGAGAAAAAACTCATTTTGAGAAAACAGCCTTTAAAGATATTTACTGTAATTGAAATCTATAGACGCAAATAGATAAAGTCCTATAAAATATAGGCTACACTTAAAAGTGTATTTTGGATGTTTTCTTTCCACCAGTCTGAAAAAACACTTCATGAAAAGCCAAAAAGTGCAAAATCTCAAAATTGACAGGTGCCTGAAAAAACAGTGTTTTTGCCTGTAGTGTCTCCCCTTAATTAATATTCATGAGTCAAACTTCCGCCTCAATATAAATAGCGCGACGCGTCTTCTGCACACAGTCAACGGTCTTCTGGCTGATGCTACAGCGGCGTTTCATCAACTTCCAGAAAGCGGCTTTTCTTCCCCAAACATTCGGTAATTTGATCAGAAACACTGATGTACTCATTAAAAGAGTCTTCTGTGACGATTTGAAGGCAGTATTTCGGATTTTTAATTTTCACTTTCTTTCATAAGTAGGTCATCTAGTCAGTTCCTCTAACGGAGTGTGAAAATGGTGAACTGCGGTCTTGTGACTGAGACAAATGAGCCAGGTATGAATTCACCTATTTACTTTTACTCTTTCCGAAATTATTTTTTAATAGCCGATGTGGGTGAGCTAGTGTTTTTCAAACAGGGAAGTTTGTCGCGAGGACTTTATCTCAGTATTATTTTATAGTGAAGTTAGATTTTAATTTTTAATTATATCTAAGTTACACGTTCTAGTTTTTATGTTAATGTAAAGAGTCTATTAGATGTTTTTTTTTTTAATCAAAGAGCTATATTTGAAGTGTATTTGTGATGTTGTTGTGTTGGTTTGTGTGACTCAGTGCCTCTGAAGAGCATCTCAGTGGAGGTTCGGGTTCAGGATCATGTAGCCACAGTCTCCTCCACTCTGCAGTATGTGAATGAGGAAGAGCGCCCCCTGGAGGCCTTGTTCGTCTTCCCTCTGCCTGCTGATGCTGCTGTCTGCCACTTCAGTGCCAAGATCGGAGAGCAGGAGATTGTGGCAGAGGTGCAAGACAGAGAAACCGTGAGTTCAAATATAAGTCTGCTGGAAGCTTATTTGCATATATTTTTACTGTGCACCACGTAATATAACTGTGTCTCACAGGCGAGGGATCGTTATGATGACGCTGTGAGTTCGGGTCAGCAGGCGTTTCTGTTGGAAGAGAGCGCAGAGAGTCCTGATGTGTTCAGACTGAGTGTCGGGTGTCTGTCGCCGGGTCAGAACGCTGCCGTCACCATCATCTACGTCACCGAGCTCGCTGTGCAGGCCGACCACTCGCTGCGCTTCTGTCTGCCGGCTGTACTCAACCCCCGATACACACCAGCAGGTACTACAGCAGCTGCTGACACACACTTTATTAGTGGAGAGAAGCTGATTCTAACACACTCTGTGTGTGTGTGTGTGTGTGTGTGTGTGTGTCAGGTTCAGCTGCTGGTATAGTCTCAGAGATTTCATCAGGATGTGGATCTGTTCCCTACACGCTGACTCTCAGTGTCCATGTGAGCTCTCCAAAGCCCATCTCCAAACTAGAGTCCAGCTGCACTCTGGATCCTCTAGTGTTCCTCCACTCTGATCACACTCAGGCGACGGTACTGTGTGTCTTCATGTGTTTATCTGGATGTGTGAGCACAGCAGTTTTATGCATGTGTTTTTATGTGTGTAGGTGAATCTGAGTCCTGGTCACATGTTTGATAAGGACGTTGAGCTGTTTGTGTACTATCAGGATACCCATCAGCCCTCTGCTATAGTGGAGGCAGGAGTGGCCACTGCCCCATCAGGTATGACCTGCAGCTCACAGGGATTATGGGATTGAGTGATCAGGGTGTCACTGGCTCTCTCTCTATTTCAGGCTCTCTGATGAAGGACCCAGTGGTCATGATAAGTTTGTACCCAGAGTTCCCAGAGGAAGTGATGTCATCACTGGCAACACAAGGAGAGTTTGTTTTTGTGATGGATAGATCAGGCAGTATGAGCAACACGCGGATAGAAAGTGCAAAGGTAACATTTAAGATTCAAAACAGAATTTGTTTAGGTCAGAATATGGATTTATAATGGATTTTAAATATGGATTGGAAAGTGATTGCACTGTAAAAAGTGTACCAAAGACTTGTGTACAAAGGCTATGTTCAGACTGCAGGCAAATACATTTTTTTCTCAAATCAGATCAGACAGGCAGACTGTCCGCAAGTGATCAAATAAGATTTGTGTGTCCAGACACAAACAACCTATCTGCATGGGTTGCTTTGGTAATAATGTAGGAGAATCCACATAATATGTCCCAAGGCTTTCAAAACGGATGCAGGAAAAATGGAGGTGCATCATCTCGCTGAAAACAAAGTGTGGAATACAAAGATACAGAATATAAAGACAGATTGCTCCAGTCTCGCTAGCAAAGCATCAAACTGAGCCACTGACATCCTGAAGTAAACTTTGAAACGCTCGGGATAATCACGCAGAGATGGAACTCTCCTTCCTCTTTACGCAATCTTGGGATTGGATGGACCCAATATTTCCTCTTTCTTTTTCTCTTTTTAAGAAGAGCGAGGACAACTAAATCATGCTCACTGCTTGAAGACTCCATTTTGTATTGTTTTGTGAAATTTTTTTTTTTTTTTGCAACAGATTCATTAATACGCATCGGACTCAGTGTGCAAGGTCTTTGTGTGTGACGAATTTTTAGGATCACGAATACGAAAAAATACATACGAAAATTTCGGACTCAGTGTGCAAAGGCCTTTACTGTCACCGGTTTTGACGTTATCATTATGCGTTTCATTAAGAGTGAGGCAAAAGATAATTTGAAATCTGATTTGAGCAGCCAGAGAGTCCAGACGGAGACGCATCTGTAAAATTCTGATTGGAATCACATTTTAAATCATCTCCAAATGTGGTTTAAATCATTTCATGTTTTTTGTTCAGACTTTCAAAAACCCATCTGGATAAAATCTGGATATGCAAATAATTGGATTTTTGCTGGCAGTCTGAACATAGTCAATAAGACGGGGAATGTGCTTGATGAAAGTCCATAGAATCATGTTGAGTTTCAGTATCTGTCCATGTCTCTCTATAGGACACTCTGCTGTTACTGTTGAAGAGTCTGCCCATGGGATGCTACTTCAATATCTATGGATTTGGCTCTCGTTTTGAGTCCTTCTACCCGTTAGTAACTAGATCTTCATTCATAGATATACTCAGTTTTGAAATGTGTCAAGAGGAAAGATATCATTGTGTTTTTTTTTTATTGCAGTAAGAGTGTCGAGTACAATCAGAAAACAATGGATCAGGCTCTGAAGAGAGTGAAGACAATGCGAGCAGACATGGGCGGCACAGAGATTTTACAGCCTCTAAAACACATCTACAGTCAGCCCTGTATGCCCAACCACCCCAGACAGGTACAACAACACCTCAACATGCACCTGAACGATACATTGTATATGTTTACTGATGTGAGTAGATGTTCATGTGACAGATCTTAGCTGAAGATTTTTTTTTTTCTCTCTTCAGCTGTTCGTCTTCACTGATGGAGAGGTGGGAAACACTAAAGAGGTGCTGGACCTGGTGAAACATCATGTTCACTCTCACAGGTAAAGGTCTGCTGGGTTTGATCTTCCCATCATTCATATCTTCATCACTTACACTAACAGAGTTTATTGTGTGTTCAGGTGTTTCTCATTCGGGATTGGTGAGGGTGCAAGTACCGCCCTCATCACAGGAATGGCCAGGGAGGGATCTGGTCACGCTCAGTTCATCACAGGCACCGACCGCATGCAGCCCAAAGTAAAGCTCTCCACTGGATTTCACAGGCACAAATGTTTCCTAGTCAAATGTCTCAATGGTTTCTCTTTGTCTTCAAACTATATCAGGTGATGCAGTCCCTCAGGTTTGCGCTGCAGCCCGCTGTGGTTAATATCTCTGTGGATTGGACCCTTCCAGATGGCATTACTGTTGACACACTGTCTCCACCCATTAATGTGCTCTTCCAGGGTCAAAGGTCTCTCATTTACGCCCAAATAAAAGGAGAGGTGAGATGATGTAGCATGTGTTTCTTTAATGAGAATTAAAGACCAGTGTTTCTCATTTGTTTAGATGATAAAAATTTCCCTCTCTCATAGAGTTCAGGAGGCTCTGAGGGAACAGTGACAGTCAAATACATGCTGAAAGATCAACCAGTAACAAACCAGCTCCACTTCTGCCTCAAACCAACTGAGGAAACAGGGTAACACACACAAACACACATAGAAACACATCGAATTAAAGTGACATCAGCTGTTTGCTCTTCTAATCCAACAAATTTCCTCCATGTTGTTGCAGGTTGTCCATCCACCGGCTGGCAGCTCGGACCCTGATCCGTTCTCTGGAGCAGAAGGAAAGGTCAGGTGATGCAGATGTTGAGAGCATCAGGAGCAGGATAGTGGAGCTCAGTGTTCAGGCAGGAGTGAGCAGTGTTCATACAGCCTTCATTGCCATTAATAAAGACAGCAGACAGACTGTGAAAGGACCCCTGCTGCAGAGAAGAGTGAAGACACACGGTTAGTGCAAGGATTGTGAACTTGTGAGGAAGTCTGTCTTTTTTTATTATCATTACAAAAGTGTTCTTGTCACATTTATTTTACATTTGGTGTGTTAAATTAATGGAAATCAAATACTGTTTTAGGTTCACAGCAGTGGAATTTATGGCCAACATGTCAAGTTAAACAAGTGTTTGTAAACCAGGTTTTCAGACAGATGTTTAGTGCTCTGACTGTGTGTGTATAAATGACTTGAGTATTTACAGTATCTCATTAGGATGTGAAAACAAATATTTTAGATTATGTACTGTATACAGAAAGTCCCAGGATGCCAGTATGTGCCTGTGGCTTTTGCATGGCAAGCACCAATATCACTTTCTTCAGAAAATGATAAAATTCAGTTAAACTTATGATTACAAAATAGTTCATTGTCGGGTAACAGTTTACATTTGGTATGTACAACTCATTATGATTTGAAATGTGTTTGTTTTTTAGGGATAACTAATGGAGCCTTGTTTGGTAAGATGAATAATATAGACTCTTCTTTTCTCATGTCAGTGTGTTTTAAAGCTCTGATAGTGTCTGTATGGATGTGTGTGTTTTGTTGTGTTTGACCGCAAGGATTTCAAATGCTTTTCTTGTCACTTCACAGTTGAATACATTTGAGGTGTTGATTTGACCTCATTAAGATAATAGCAAAATTGTTTGGGGGCAAAAATATCAGTCCATCCCTATTCCAAAGCTTTTCTTGTTTGTTAGTTCTTTTGGATGTGTCTGTTCTGGGCTGTTTCTCCAGATCTGAATCTGTTCTGACTTTTGGTTTCTCTGCCTGTAGGCGCACGATGTGCTTCAGCACCATACAAACTATGTGTGTCTAGTCCACTGCAGGGTAAGTGCACCTCAGTGTAGTAATATATACGCAATGTTTGAAGAAATGTTTGTTGACTATGATTTTGCAATTTTGTCTGTAGTAATAATGACTGAAATATGTTAGCACTTTTTTGTTTTAGTATCACTGCTTCATATATATGTTGTTTTATATCTCTGTCTGAGATTACTAAACAAATGTGTTTAATTTGCTCTGATCATAAATGTTAATTCAGTCTGATACTGTTAGTCCCTTAAACCTAACCATTACAGAAAACATTCTGTTTTCGAAACTTTCAGGTTTCACGTCCCCCATTCGTTCACAATATTCATTAATCTTGTGCATAATGTGATGAAAAAGGCTCTGTTAATGTTTCTTGTTGCATTGACAGTTACGAAATATATTACATGAAATATTACATGTTTAGTTTAGCTACTTCTATCTTATCGCACACTGTGAACATAAAGCCTGCCTACTTTGATTTGATTGGTCATTTAAAACATTTTGACATCGACGAGCAGTGTTACAGCACCAAAGTATAGTTAGTATTAGGCAATTATATCACAATCTTTATTATATACACCTTGGAAAATACAGAGGTCCGGACCTTGGGAATGTGAATGATGGCTATGGCCCTGGTCATATGACCTCATCAAGTTACATGTGAATGGCATTTCTAGTTACCATATTGGAAATAAAAACATTAGTTTGGCTTTTTTAATTCAAAATTCAAAAAATAAAAATGTCAACTTTTGACAGTTCTTTGTCACTTAACAGTTTATCTGTGCTGCATGCAACTCATTTTGATGTGAAATTAATTTGTTTTTTAGGGATGGCTTATAGACTCTTCTTTTCTCATGTCAGTGTGTTTTAAAGCTCTGATTGTGTCTGTATGGATGTGTGTGTTTTGTTGTGTTTGACTGCAAGGATTTCAAATGCTTTTCTTGTCACTTCACAGTTTAATGCATTTGAGGTGTTGATTTGACCTCATTAAGATATAAAACAGTTTTTTGTTCTAGCGAGGATGTGGTCAGTGTTGTTTTATGGCATATTAGAAAATGTGTACATTTAATTATTGATTTACAAGCCTCACTAAACCACAACAACATCTTAAAACTGCAACACTCATGGAGCAAGACACTGAAAAACCTTGAGGTGTTGATTTGATCTCAAGGTATAAAATGTACAGTTTTTTGTTTTAGGGAGGATGTGGTCAGTGGTTCTTTTCAGTCAGTGTGGGTTTCTTGTTCCTGCAAGAATGTGTTTGTGGTATTTGCCAAGACAAACGTATCAACATCTAAAATGTCTTTTTTATGGGTTCATTGACAAACAAAACAAATTACAAAAGGTAATTGCAAAAAATGTCCATATCAGTCCCTGTTCAAAAGCTTGTCTTGTTTGTTAGTACTTTTGTTTCTCCAGATCTCAGTCTGTTCTAACCTTTGGTTTCTCTGCCTGTAGGCCCACCATCTGCTCAGCCACAGGCCCCTGAACGTACTAAGTCTAAATCACTGCTGGGTAAGTGCACTTCAATGTAACATTACTTTTATGAAAGAGTGAAGTATGCAATGTTTGAAGAAATTATTGCTTTCATTTTACAAAACTGTTACGTTTAATTAATGGTTTATAAGCCTCACCAAACCACAGCACTAAACCGAGAGCACTAAATGATTCCCTGTCACATAACGGTTAACAAGATGTGAAATTCATTTGTTTTTTAGGGAGTCTACGTCAAGCCCTGTTTAAAAATCATGGTAAGATGAATCATATTGAATACTCTTCTCTTGCGGTTTTGTGTTTAGGTGTTTTTTGTGTCTGTTATGTAGGTTTGCATGTGAAGATTTTAAAGGGGGGGGGGTATCACACACAGTTTCTGCCAATCTCATGTTAATCTTGAGTACCTATAGAGTAGTAGTGCATCTTTCATATCTCCAAAAAGTCTTTAGTTTTATCATATTTATAAAAGATACATACGCTGTACCGAGTATTTCCGAAAACAGCCGAGCGCCTGGAAGCGTGACGTGTGAGCAGTGCTAAAGAGTGACGAGCTATCTTGTCATAAAGTTTATCTTGTTATAAACTTGTATTAATAGATTCCTTGGGTCATGCTGAGAACATAGATACCAATTTTGCAATATCCGCCATTTTGATTTCCTTTCAAAACCTACTTTTACAAACTCCTCCTAGACCGTTTGTCCGATTTTCACCAAAATGGAATTGTATCATCTTCAGACTGTGCCAACAAAAAGTTATAGTTTCGTGTAAATTCAGAGCTTTTCTTGTTTGCTTATTTATTATTTCCATTTGTTAACTTTTGTTATTTCTTAATACCTGAATGTGCTGGCATATTTATTTTATTTTATTTTATTTTTTTTGACAGATTCCCAGAAGTTTAAACAGGATGCCCAAAATAGTCGATATGGCGACATTTATTCTACACTTTCAGTGAACAGTAAGTGAATCAAACAGACACACCAAATACCATTTCACAAACTTTTGTCAGGGCATTTTTTTGCCACCTACTTGTCTGGAGATATGAAAAATTGCTTCTGAATAACTTCTGAATGGTTTATAAAATAAAAACTTCTGAATGGTTTATAGAGAATTATAAAAGTGGTCTTCTTAGATTTGGGACATGCCGAGTAGAATTAAATCCAATTTTCCCATGTCGGCCATTTTGGGCATCAGCGTTGGGAGTTTTGACGTAAAATGCTGTATTTTTTTGAATACATTAGCGTATTGTTACAAAACTCGGTATGTGTCTTTGGCACCATGCCCTGACAGCACTCAAAAAGTTTCCAAAAATGCTAATAACTTTTGCTTAAATTAGCCTATTGTGATCTTATAAGTTCCTTGGGTCATGCCCGTCATGCCCGTCTGCCATTTTGATTTTTTTTTTTTGTTCAAAACCTACTTTATCAAACTCTCTCTAGACCATTTTTCTGATTTTCACCAAAATTACATCTGTAATTACACTGTTGTTCCATCCTTTACACCTTAACTCACCCTTAAACCAACCCATACCGCCAAACCTGTCCCTAACCTTACCAATATCCCATCTCAAAAGCAGCAAAAGTTTTTTGCAATACAATATGAACCGAATAAGTGAACTGTACTTATTTTTTGATGTAAGTACATAGTAGTTAAGGCCACCTAATATAAAGTGGGCCACCATGTTATAGGCTGTTTAAAAGTTATGTATGTAAAATGTTATAGGTTTAAATATTATTTCATGCTGTAATTGCTATGAATGCATGTCCCCTATGATATGTGAATATTATGTAGACTTACATCAAATTTATGCTTTAATAGTAGACTAATCATCGCAGGTTTCATCAGTCCAGTCTGTGACTTGCTAAAACGTCTGAGTTTAGCTTCAAAGGGCGTCTTCAATGACGGTATTCTATAAAAATGAAGGATACAAAGTTCTGTCATGAAACTCTAATGGGCAGGCTAATAGGTCCTTTAACTCAACTTGTTCGTAATCACATCATTATCTGTAGGACACAAATGATTGATTCCTGCTGTATCAGTAGCCAAACACTCCAAGAGTTGTCATGACAGAACTATATTTTTTGCATTCCGATTCTGACATCCAAAGACACAGCAAAACATTTTTCTCTTATTCTGTGGATTTTGCACATTTTCCTCCACTTGTTACCGCTATTATTCCGCCACCACTATGCTGCAAGTGATGTCACTGTGACGACTGCTCCAAATGGGTCTATAGCTTCACACGTGGCGTTTGTGAGTGTTGTTTTTTCTTTAGAGATGGCGAGACCCTTATATGGTTCTGCAAGAAAAAAATTCAGAGCTTTTCTTGTTGGCTTATTTATTATTTCCGTTTGTTCACTTTTGTTATTTCTTTATATCTGAATGTGCTGGCATATTTTTTTATTTTTATTTTTTTCTATTTTTCGATTCAGAGAGCATGGATTATCGCACATGTTATTCATCACTTTCAAGAGAAGGTAAGTGAATCAAAAAGGTCATTTCACAAACTTCTTTCAGGGCTTCAACATTGTGATGTACAACATCATTTATCATTCAGAGATTACTAAACAAATGTGTTTCATTTGCTCAGATCATAAATGTGTTCACACCTTATTTTCAGTCTGTTACTGTTAATTTTTGTTCTGAATCAAGAGAAACAAAGTCATTTTGGAGAACACATTCCCTCGCTTTCACAGACAAGGCTTAAGCTAGTCCCAGAGTTTGAGCTGTTGTAACTGAAAGAAACTTACACTGACATATCTTAACATATATCACGGTCATTGTTTTGTCTCAAGTACCAGTAATGTTTATTTCTAAGGCACGTTTATAAAAGATAGTACTTAAATGTCTTAACTGAACTAAGGAGTTATCCTGGCTTAGTCTAAGCCCTGTCTGTGAAACCGGGCCTTAGATTGTATGTGGAAATATATTTCTTCAGATTTACTATAGAGACATGAATTCTCCTTTTTCTGTCTTTTCCATTTGATCAGGAACAGATGAGGTTACCGGATAGTAAGACAATGAATCCACACTGATTGACATGTTTTTGTGATGTGTGTGTGTGTGAATTTTATTTCTAATTCTATGTGTAACTCTAATGCAAAGTCATCTTATGGTTAATGATTGTTGTTGTCAGTTGCAGAAGTCCTATTGTGGCGTTTCATCAAGTAAACTCTCTAGACAAACAAAGGGGTAAACTAACACACACACACACACACACACACACACACACAGACATTGGGTTTCCATGTTTTATTTAGGGTTTACCAGGATCACACACACACAAACACTAACAGCTAAACAATACATGTTGAATGTGAGTGGCGTCTATTTATCATGGAAATTAAAACATTATTTTCCCCTTTTTTTTCACATTGTTTCCACACATCTCAACTTTTGGTAGTATGATTAAATGAGTCAAAGAACAACCTTCAGTTCATTCATCACACTGGAAATAGAATTAAACATTGCATTGTGGGATAAAATATTGCATGTGTGCTCTGTTGTATACTGAATATTTTGACAAATGTAATAGGTCATATGGGTAATTCACACATAAAAATGTGCTTAAATATTATATATAGCAGTAATAGTAAGAATGTTATGCTAGTATGTCATTCCTAACGTCCACTATAGAGGTCAAAACAACCAACAAGGACAAAGAGACAAGAAACACAACAATAAAAAGACATTACACTAAAAAATGTATTATTAATAAAGAACAAGAACACTAAAGCACTGTCATGGGTCAGTTATGTAAACAGCACAAAGACAAAGGAGAACAGTTATAATAATATCTAATGACAAAACTCAGGTGATCATACAGGAAACTCACACTAACACAACTTAACTAACTGCAGACCCGTTACTCCAGCTGGTTTCTCTCCAGAAGGCGTCAGGCTGCTGGGAGCTGGACGCCACACTGGCGGATGTGTTTGGGAAGACGGAGGATGAGCTGACCAATCAGAAACCAGCACAGGTGAGAGATGTGATGAAATAATAACATGATTGTGATGATTGTGTCCAGTGTCCAGTAACAAATGCAGTGGATGATGGTTTGTACACAGGTGGATGGGTCAGTATGGGCCACTCTCCTGGCTCTGATCTGGTTATACGGCTGTAAAATAGACCAGCAGGTCGAGTGGCAGTTTGTGGCCATGAAGGCAGCGTCATGGATCTGCTCTCAGAAAGGTGGGATCTCCATTCCAGAACACATTCATTCAGATATCTTCAGTTCTTTGACACACACTGATGATTCGAGTGTGTGTGTGTGTGTGTGTTTCAGTGGGCGATCTGTCTCAGTGTGTGAGTGTGGGTAATGTCCTGCTCGGATGTCAGGTGACCGAAGAGACTCTGGGAATCTGATGACGTCCGTGTTTCTACATGCCGTCAGAAGACAAAAGAACTGCTGTTGTTTCATTTTCTGTAACTGAACTCTGCTTCGTGTTTTATTAACATTTAGGCCATTTTATTAGCATAACAAATTGTAAATGTATGTGACCTGTGGCATTATTTTTGAGTCACTCTGACCTAGAAACGCATTTTGAGTTTTATGTCATATGATGTATTTTTGTAGGCCAAAACCCTGAAGCCAGTGGGTCTTTGAATGGGTTTTTGGTTAAATGCCGAACTGGTAAACTCATCTAGTCACTAGTCCACTTTCACAGCCTTGTTGTGTTTATAAACACATTATCATATGTAATTATAATTCTAACTTGAATTTTTAGGGAAAATGTTTTTAAACAGACTGGACGAGTTGTCAGAAGCTTAGTGATGGTGACGTTGAAGTCACGTGACCATGGTGTAGTTCGTTTATAGCCTACCTTTAGCTTTTTACTTCTGCCGATTGTATTTACACTTTAAGATTCATAGTTGTGAAGATTATCACAATGAACAAAACATGTAGGAATCATAAGCTTTTGTTAGTCACCATATTTTCTGCAATAATTCAAAAGCTAGTGGAAAAATCCTATTGGGTTTTTGAGGAGGGAATCAGTGTGATGCTAACTTCCAGGTTGGCCTACAAAAATATGTCATTACTGCAGCACTCTATTGCAGGATTATACTATGTGCCCAATTTTGAATCCCTGCCAAATTTTTAACCCCCAGTTTAAACCGCTACCTGGTTGCCTAACCCCACCCATAATTCTAACTCCACCCCCTAATCCTAAACCTGCCTATACTCGAGATTTAGGGGGGTAATAATCTGTCGGGGGTCAGAATTTGGCAAAGCAGGTGTACCGTATTCTGAAATATTCAGTGGCATACGTGAATATTCATGAGATTCCTGTTTCACGTAAAAACAACTCATGTTAAAATATTAGTACGTGTTCTCCGGATCACAGAAACTGTTTTCAACAAAGTAATTTTATGTTTCTGCATCGAATGAAGTTAAGCTTAGAATTCAATTGTTTATCTATGCACAAAATGCTATAAATTGTCATGTTAACGATTGCGGTCATAGATTAGCCTAAATGAGCCTACTGCTTTTAAGTATTTTGTTATATTCTTCTGTTTTGCCTTTAAAAGTATGTTGTTTGATTACATTTCCTAAATGTATAGGTTTGTATATGGTGGCATAGGCCTAATAAAAAATTGTGTGAAGACCAAAATCTTTCTCACTGCATTAAAAGTGTAAGGTGAGAAATGAAGAATAATATAAAGACCCTCAGGTAGGCTGTTTATAGCTTTTTAACTGCTTCAGATAAGGTATTTCATGGACAAAAAGTGTCCAGGGTGCCACATGACAAGACCTCAACCTACAATCAGATGGTATTTCATGGGTATATAGAAGCTGTTTGCAATGGATGTAGCTGTTATAAGTCTATACAGTACATGTACTGTACCATATTACATTATGTTGCTGAAATCCACTCTGAATCCTCCTTTGCTGGGATCAGGATGGTAGTCTACCACAATACAACTAAAAAGTTTTGAACAGCTCTCTGTATAATATTCTTGAATCAAACTTGCGCCTCAGTTTAAGCGTGCACGTCGCTTCTGAGCACATGTCCATGAGGCATGATTTCAGTATCCTCTATTCTTGGACTTCTGATTAACACTGCCGCGGGGATTCAGCGACTTCGGGAAATCATCCCACCCACAGACTGGAAAAAAAGATCCCACCCCTTCCCCTTCCCTATATATTTGACATTTGAAACATTCAAAAACAAGTACTTACTGATTAAATAAGTCGGTCTGTGAAGATTTAAAGCTGATTTAAAGGCAGTAGCGCTTCGGTGTTTTAGTTTCACTTTCGATTTGAAGTAATCGTCATTTCGCGAAGCGTCAGAATGGTGAACTGCGGTCTTGTGACTGAGAAAAATGAGCCAGGTATGAATTCTTTGTTTACTGTTGCCTGTTTCTTAATTTAATTTAATTTAATTTAGGACTGAGATTTTTTCATTCAGGGAAGTTTGTCGCGAGGGTTTTCTCTCAATATACTATCTCAGTATTTAACCGAATTTAGTATTTTTCTCTCAGGGGATAAGAAAGGTAGTTTTCAACGGTCAAATGGGGCATGTTGTCACATGCTCCGTTCTCCTCTTTCATTACTGATGATGATGATGAAGTCTATTACATCCTCTATCTGTCAAAGAGCAGTATTTGAAATTGTTGAATATGTTTTTATGTTGTATTTGAAGTGTATTTGTGATGTTGTTGTGTTGGTTTGTGTGACTCAGTGCCTCTGAAGAGCATCTCAGTGGAGGTTCGGGTTCAGGATCATGTAGCCACAGTCTCCTCCACTCTGCAGTATGTGAATGAGGAAGAGCGCCCCCTGGAGGCCTTGTTCGTCTTCCCTCTGCCTGCTGATGCTGCTGTCTGCCACTTCAGTGCCAAGATCGGAGAGAAGAAGATTGTGGCAGAGGTGCAAGACAGAGAAACCGTGAGTCCAAATATAAGTCTGTAGGAATCTTATTTGCATATATTTTTACTGTGCACCACGTAATATAACTGTGTCTCACAGGCGAGGGATCAGTATGATGATGCTGTGAGTTCGGGTCAGCAGGCGTTTCTGTTGGAAGAGAGCGCAGAGAGTCCTGATGTGTTCAGACTGAGTGTCGGGTGTCTGTCGCCGGGTCAGAACGCTGCCGTCACCATCATCTACGTCACCGAGCTCGCTGTGCAGGCCGACCACTCGCTGCGCTTCTGTCTGCCGGCTGTACTCAACCCCCGATACACACCAGCAGGTACTACAGCAGCTGCTGACACACACTTTATTAGTGGAGAGAAGCTGATTCTAACACACTCTGTGTGTGTGTGTGTGTGTGTGTGTGTGTGTCAGGTTCAGCTGCTGGTATAGTCTCAGAGATTTCATCAGGATGTGGATCTGTTCCCTACACGCTGACTCTCAGTGTCCATGTGAGCTCTCCAAAGCCCATCTCCAAACTAGAGTCCAGCTGCACTCTGGATCCTCTAGTGTTCCTCCACTCTGATCACACTCAGGCGACGGTACTGTGTGTCTTCATGTGTTTATCTGGATGTGTGAGCACAGCAGTTTTATTCATGTGTTTTTATGTGTGTAGGTGAATCTGAGTCCTGGTCACATGTTTGATAAGGACGTTGAGCTGTTTGTGTACTATCAGGATACCCATCAGCCCTCTGCTATAGTGGAGGCAGGAGTGGCCACTGCCCCATCAGGTATGACCTGCAGCTCACTGGGATTATGGGATTGAGTGATCAAGGCATCACTGACTCTCTCTCTATTTCAGGCTCTCTGATGAGGCACCCAGTGGTCATGATAAGTTTGTACCCAGAGTTCCCAGAAGAAATGACTCAAGGAGAGTTTATTTTTGTGATTGACAGATCAAGCAGTATGGATGACACACGGATAGAAAGTGCAAAGGTAACATTTAAGATTCAAAACAGAATTTGTTTAGGTCAGAATATGGATTTAAAATGGGTTTTGAATATGTATTGGAAATTGATTGTATTGTAAAAAGTGTACCAAAGACTTGTGTACAAAGGCTTTGTTCAGACTGCAGGCAAATAAATTTTTTTCTCAAATCAGATCAGACAGGCAGACTGTCCGCAAGTGATCAAATACGATTTGTGCGTCCAGACACAAACAACCTATCTGCATGGGTTGCTTTGGTAATGACGTAGGCGAATCCACGTAATATGTGCCGAGGCTTTCAAAACAGATGCATCATCTCGCTCTCCAAATAAACACCCTGTCGAGTCACGTGCAGAACACCTCTGTCGCACAAAAAAACTTAGTGTTTTAGGAGACTGGTATATACATGTATGAATGTTTGAATACTTCTGGAATTACCATCACCGGTTTTGACGTTATCATTATGTGTTTCATTTAGAGTGACGCAAAAGATAATTTGAAATCTGATTTGAGCAGCCAGATCTCATCTCCAAATGTGGTTTAAATCAGATTTGAAAAAAAAATCTGATATCATGTGTTTTTTTTTTGTTTTTGTTTTTTTTGCTGTTCAGACTTTCAAAAACCCATCTGGATAAAATCTGGATAATTGGATTTTTGCTGGCAGTCTGAACATAGCCAATAAGACTTATGCTTGATGAAAGTCCATTGAATCATGTTGAGTTTAAGTATCTGTCCATGTCTCTCTATAGGACACTCTGCTGTTACTGTTGAAGAGTCTGCCCATGGGATGCTACTTCAATATCTATGGATTTGGCTCTCGTTTTGAGTCCTTCTACCCGTTAGTAACTAGATCTTCATTCTAATAGCGCTCAGCTGAATATGGCATGACGCTCTCCCCTGACCGTGAGACTCTTGGAATATATATTCACTCTAAAAGAGCGTAGTTCTCCAGCATTTGTTGTAATATGCCCAGTCTCTGAGCGTGTCGTTTACCGGCCACACCTCAGCGAGCCGCATTCATTGAGGACATGTGCTCTGGAGATGAGAGTGCTACAATGAGCTAAATGCAGACACTGCTCAGCTGAATATGACATGACGCTCTCCCCTGACTCAGGTGAGACTCATGGTGTATATTCACTCTGAAAGAGCATTTCTCCAGTGTTTGTTGTAAAATGCCCAATCTCTGAGCGTGTCGTTTGCCGGCCACGCCCCCGCGAGCTGAGTTCATTGAGGGTGTGTGCTCTCACTACAAGAGCAGGAAAACGAGCTCAGTGCTGACAGTGCTCAGCTGAATATGACATGACACTCTCCCCTGACTCAGGTGAGGCTCATGGTATATATATTAACACTGAAAGAGCATATCTCTCTAGTGTTTGTTATTAAATGCCCAACCTCTGAGCACTTCACTTGCCGGCCCCGTCCCTGCAAGCCGCGTTCATTGAGGGAATGTGCTCTCACTACAAGAGTGTTAGAACAAGCTCAATGCTGACAGCGCTCAGCTGAATATGACATGACGTTCTCCCCTGACTCAGGTGAGACTCATGGAATAAATTAATTCTGAGAAAGCAGATTTCTCTGGTGTTTGTTATCAAATGCTGAATCACTGCGTGCTTCGCTTGCTGGCCCCGCCCCGCAAGCCGCATTCACTGACCCTAACAGCCTCGTATGTGTTCCCAGTCGCACCGTTCAATTCCGGGTGCTGGGAAAATGTGTTTATTGCATGCAAAGGGCCCGTTCTAGCACCCAAGTGTATAACCGCTGTTTTAGCGGACAAGATAAAAAACAAACATACATAAAAAAAAAGGGAAGAGAGCAAAATTCCTCTTCCACCCCATATGTGCACCACAGTCCCTCACAGCAACTTAGTGCCAGAACCTATCCAGCCCCTTGCCATGCAGGCCGAGGCCTGGCAGGCCATCCCCGGAGTGTCAACTTGAGTGCTGAACATAATAAAATGAAGTTATGTACTCCAATTCGCTCAACGGGCCCCGTTATTCAACGCTGTGGCCCAGACGTGCACGTCCTGCGTTCCGAGGTGAACACCATGTTGCCAAAAGGAGCCATAGAAGTTGTTCCCCCAACACTGAGCGAGTCAGGCTTCTACAGCAGGTACTTCCTCGTTCCCAAAAAAGGATGGCGGTCTCAGACCCATCCTTGATCTCAGACATCTGAACAGGGCCCTGATAAAGCGCTCATTCAGAATGATCACTTTGAAGCAGATCTTCCAGCAAGTACGCCCGGGAGACTGGCTCTTTACCCTGGATCTGAAAGACGCTTATTTTCACATCCAGATAGCCCCCCATCACAGATGATTCTTGAGATTCGCCTTCAAAGGGGTGGCATTTCAATACACGGTCCTTCCGTTCAGGCTATCTCTTGCTCCCTGCACTTTTACGAAGTGCATGGATGCGGCTCTCTCTCCTCTGAGACAGATGGGTGTGATGGGTTCTGAACTACCTCGACGACTGGCTCGTACTGGCCCAGTCGGAGGCGGAGCTAATATCTCACAGATTCATCATCCTCAACCACTTGGAGTGCTTGGGGCTCAGGGTCAATTTTCCAAAGAGCTCGTTATCTCCCAGCCAACGTGTCTCATTCCTGGGGATAATTTCAGACTCGACCCACATGAGGGCCATGGTCACTTCACTCCACATTCAGCAGCTTGCGAAAACCTTTACAACCGGGGCTTCTCTGCCACTCAGAGCGTTTCAGAAGATGCTAAGTCTAATGAGTTTGGCATCTCCGGCTCTGCAGCTGGGCTTGCTTCATATGCACCCTCTGCAGTTCTGGCTGAAACCACGGGTCCCGCTCCAAGCCTGGCAACATGGTCGTTGCTCGCTCAGAGTGAACCGGGCGTGTGTCGCAACCCTGGCCCCTTGGACGAACCCTTGCTGGTTCGAGCAGGACGTGGCGATAGACAAGAGGAAGGTCGTCTTCACAGATGTCTCCAAGATGGGTTGGGGAGCTCTGTGCGGCAGCCGTCCAGCCTTTGGTGCTTGGAACGGCCTGGAAAGCGAGCCACATATCAACCGTCTGGAAATGATGGCGGTATATCGAGCTCTCCAGGCTTTCCTTCCTCTCCTGGTGGGACACCACGTCTTGGTCAGGTCAGACAGCATGACGGTGGTGTCCTTCATAAATCACCAGGGTGGTCTCTCTTCAAAGCCCCTCTTCACTCTAGCGAAAACCATCCTAGAGTGGGCCCAGTGCAACCTGCTCTTGCTGAGAGCAACACATATATAGGGCGTATTGAACACAGGGGCAGACATGTTGTCCCGGAGCAACCTTCCCTCAGCAGAATGGTCACTCCACCCCTGCACAGTCCAAAAAATTTGGGACGTCTTCGGGAGGGCAGAGGTCGACCTCTTTGCCTCAGAAGACAATTGTCACTGCCCAATATATTTCTCGAAAGCCAGGGATGCGCTGGCCCAAGACTGGCCCAGCCTCCTCCTTTATGCTTTTCCCCTGATCGCGCTGATTCCTCAAGTAATCAGACGATTCAGGGAAGGTGTTCACAAGGTCCTCCTGGTGGCTCCTTTGTGGAGGACCCAACCATGGTTCTCGGAGCTATCTCAGCTATCGCCCATGGAGCCATGGCCAATCCCTCTGAGACGGGACCTCCTCTCTCAAGCGAGAGAGACAATATGGCACCCCAGACCTGAGCTGTGGGACATTCATGTGTGGTTTCTCAATGGGAGCCTGCAAGCCTCCCAGAGAATGCTACCTCTCAGGCTAGAGCTCCGTCTACAAGACGTCTCTACTCTTTTAAATGGGCCATCTTTACCGCCTGGTGTACAACCCGGGGCGAGGACCCATTGACTTGTGACATATTCCAGATATCCTTCCTTCAAGACTTAATGGATAGAGGCCGTACTCCCTCTACCCTTAAGGTCTATGTCGCAGCTATAGCAGCCTCTCACGCTCCTATAGCGGGGCAGTCGATAGGGAGAAACAACCCAACCTTGTTGTTTGCTTCCTGAGGAGATCCAGGAGGTTGAATCCCCCTCGTCCCCTCATGGTTCCTACCTGGGACCTTTCTGTGGTTCTTAGAGGTCTTAAAGATCCTCCCTTTGAACCAATCCAGACTGCCCCTGTCGCTGGAAACTGCCCTACTGCTAGCTTTAGCATCGGTTAAGCATGTGGGAGATTTACAGGTGCTCTCTGTGAGCCCCTTGTGTCTTGAATTCTGGCCTAACGACTCCAAAGTCGTCCTGAAACCGAGACATGGATATGTCCCGAAAGTCTTATCTACCCCCCCTTTAGGGCGCAGATGGTCGTTCTCTCCGCTCTTCCTCCTTCTCAGGATGAACAGGAGTTGAACCTACTCTGTCCTGTCAGGGCCCTAAGGACTTACATTGACCATTCCGCCTCTTTTCGTCAGGCGGAACAGCTTTTGTCTGCTTCAGTGTCCGCACTAAAGGTCTTCCGGTCACGAAGCCCAGGCTTTCCAGATGGATAGTCGCTATAGCACTCGCTTACTCCTCCTTAGGCCTTCAATGCCCTTTGGGAGTAAGAGCACATTCCACGAGAGGTATGGCCTCCTCGTGGGCGTGGTCCTGTGATGTTTCCATTGCTGACATCTGTGCGGCGGCTGGCTGGGCCTCACGTCCACATTTGTCAGGTTCTAGATATCCCTGCGCTTCAGACGCAGGTCCTTTCTGCATGAGCCTCCCTGCTGTGTCCAGCTTATGGTTTTCCATTACGACCCTGACCATGTCCGGGTGTAACTATGTTCCGTGCCCTCTATATGCACCCTAGGCCCCATTGGTGCCCTAGTTTATGGGCTTGGGAGGATGACTACAGTGTTTCAGTCCCTGTTGTCTGGGCTATCCTGTCTTATGAGTATCTGTCACGAGCCCTTTCTCAAGTGCTCTGCCCCGATGCTCGGTCATCCCCCTGCGTAGCACGCCGTGATTGTACTGTCCCCATTGCGTCTTGTCTTATTAATAATTAATAATAATTAATAAGACGAACGACGCAGTACTCATGTAGTATCGCAAGGGAACGTACTTGGTTACTAACGTGACCTCGGTTCCCTTAGATACGGAACGAGTACTGCGTACTTTGCCGCGCTACACACAAAACGCCTCATGCTGTCGAATTAAATCGATTTGCCATGGTGAGACGGCTGCTTATATAGCCGATACCCCGCCCCTTTCGGCGGGCTTGAGCAGGCTCGCTCACCATTAGTTCGTGCGATTCCGCGCTGTCATTGGTTCGTTTAGTTTAACTTCACGAACCAATGGCCGTGCAGTTAACACTGCGTGATTGTATAAAGGTTTCAGAATTGGAGAAAAAGGAGTTTTCCCCATTGCGTCTTGTCTTATTAATAATTAATAATAATTAATGAGACGAATGACGCAGTACTCGTTCCGTATCAAGGGAACCGAGGTTACGTTAGTAACCGAGTACGTTTTCAACTAAAAACAGAAAGCGTTTTATGCGCTTTGGCCATTTATTTACATGACAATGTTGTTTTGGTGGCCTGAAAATGCAAACTTTTGAAAACGGGTTTCAAAGTGCAAGTTTTTGAAAACGATACTGTTGTCATCTCTGTGTAAACTGCAAAAACGTGAATCTGTGAAAACGGTGATAGCATGCACATGCGTAATACATGTTACAGTAAGTCTATCCAGCTTATTTTTCAATGCAGAATTAAGTTGTTTTTATTAGCTGCTACAGGAAAATAACGAGAAGAAAATCAAAGTGCAACAAACTGAAAAAATAAAGCACAAAGTATACTCGAGGGTCACTGTACAGTATGCCTGATGCAAATTTCGTCATCAGAAGAGTACATGCGTACACTGCCCGATTTTGTAACCCTGCATACTTGTACACGCAGGTTGCACGTGCACATTTAATTTTTTTGCAATAATTAGTTTGTCCACAAGGTGGCAACCTAATATTTTCTAATATTTCAGTGTTTGTATTCTATTCTATTTGTATTCTATTTTAAAATCCATTTTTACTTTGACTACCTTGTGAATTCGACACTGTCATTTTTAGTCATTTTTGCAGATACATGTAAACGGGGATAGTTTTGATAAAGTTGTCATCTGTACAAAGAAACATACCCTAAGAACAGAAACACAGGAACACAAGAGTCAAACAAGGTAATTAATCACACAGCTGAACAGAATGCCGATTCAAATTAACATCTATGACAGCAAACTAAACAAGGAAAGACTGTGCAAACTGAAATGTGTATGTGACATATATGTAGAATTTGAAACTGACATATCTCAAAACAAATATTTTATCAAAATATATATTTTATTTTAGTCAGAATTACTGTCCTTCTAATTGCGCTCTGCCTGTTTGAAGTCTGTGAAGTCTTTTCAAACAGCACACATATCTGTCAGAACACATGACTGGACGAACCGTGTTAAACTACAGTGTATGATTATGAGTTTGTTTGAAGCACTTAAAATTAAGCAAGTTAAGTCACCTTTATTTATATAGCGCTTTTTACAATGCAAAAAACCTTGGGAGAAACCAGGCTTAGTCGGGGGGCCAGTTCTCCTCTGGCGAACAGTGCTTTGTTACGATTCAGGTAGCTATCATAAGTCCCATGGGATCGCAACATTCAAAGTATTTATTCCAGTATCCAATATGTCTCATGTTTAGGAAAATTTGAATGTTGCATTTTTATACGCGCTTGCAACATGAAACGACTTTATAGCAAAATAAATGATATTGTCTTAAAAATAATGAGATACTGTATCTTGATACACTACCCTGGAATATTCAGTTTTGAAATGTGTCAGAGGAGTTTAGGAGATGTTTTTCTTTGTCTTTGCAGTCAGAGTGTCGAGTACAATCAGGACACAGTGGATCAGGCTCTGAAGAGAGTGAAGGAAATGCGAGCAGACATGGGAGGCACAGAAATTTTAGAGCCTCTAAAACACATCTACAGTCAGCCCTGTATGCCCAACCACCCCAGACAGGTACAACAACACCTCAACATGCACCTGAACGACACACTGCATTTGAGTAGAGGTTCATGGGACAGATCTTATCTAAACTCAGATATTTTTCTTTTTTTCAGCTGTTCATCTTCACTGATGGAGAGGTGGGAAACACTAAAGAGGTGCTGGACCTGGTGAAACATCATGTTCACTCTCACAGGTAAAGGTCTGCTGGGTTTGATCTTCCCATCATTCATATCTTCATCACTTACACTAACAGAGTTTATTGTGTGTTCAGGTGTTTCTCATTCGGGATTGGTGAGGGTGCAAGTACCGCCCTCATCACAGGAATGGCCAGGGAGGGATCTGGTCACGCTCAGTTCATCACAGGCACCGACCGCATGCAGCCCAAAGTAAAGCTCTCCACTGGATTTCACAGGCACAAATGTTTCCTAGTCAAATGTCTCAATGGTTTCTGTTTCTCTTCAAACTATATCAGGTGATGCAGTCCCTCAGGTTAGCGCTGCAGCCCGCTGTGGTTAATATCTCTGTGGATTGGACCGTTCCAGATGGCATTACTGTTGACACACTGTCTCCACCCATTAATGTGCTCTTCCAGGGTCAAAGGTCTCTCATTTACGCCCAAATAAAAGGAGAGGTGAGATGATGTAGCATGTGTTTCTTTAATGAGAATTAAAAAACAGTGTTTCTCATTTGTTTAGATGATAAAAATTTCCCTCTCTTATAGAGTTCAGGAGGCTCTGAGGGAACAGTGACCGTCAAATACAAGCTGAAAGATCAACCAGTAACAAACCAGCTCCACTTCTGCCTCAAACCAACTGAGGAAACAGGGTAACACACACAAACACACATAGAAACACATTGAACAAGTGACATCAGCTGTTTGCTCTTCTAATCCAACAAATTTCCTCCATGTTGTTGCAGGTTGTCCATCCACCGGCTGGCGGCTCGGACCCTGATCCGTTCTCTGGAGCAGAAAGAAAGGGATGGTGGTTCAAAGCTGGAGAGCATCAGGTGCAGGATAGTGAAGCTCAGTGTTCAGGCAGGAGTGAGCAGTGTTTATACAGCCTTCATTGCCATTAATAAAGACAGCAGACAGACTGTGAAAGGACCCCTGCTGCAGAGAAAAGTGAAGACACACGGTTAGTGCAAGGATTGTGAACTTGTGAGGAAGTCTGTCTTTTTTTATTATCATTACAAAAATGTTCTTGTCACATATATTTTACATTTCGTGTGTTAAAGTAAAGGAAATCAAATACTGTTTTAGTGTCACAGCAGTGGAATTTATGGCCAACATGTCAAGTTAAAGTTTTCAGACAGATGTTTAGTGCTCTGACTGTGTGTGTATAAATGACTTGAGTATTTACAGTATCTCATTAGGATGTGAAGACTTTATGTACTGTATACAGAAAGTCCCAGGATGCCAGTATGTGCCAACGACTTTTGCATGGCAAGCACCAATACTACTTTCTTTAGAAAATGTTAAAATTCAGTTAAACTTATGATTTCAAAATAGTTCATTGTCGGGTAACAGTTTACATTTGGTATGTACAACTCATTATGATGTGAAATTAATTTGTTTTTAGGGACGGCTTATGGATTCTTGTCTGGTAAGATAAATAACTTAGACTCTTCTTTTTCATGTCAGTGTGTTTTAAAGCTCTGATAGTGTCTGTATGGATGTGTGTGTTTTGTTGTGTTTGACCGCAAGGATTTCAAATGCTTTTCTTGTCACTTCACAGTTTAATACATTTGAGCTGTTGATTTGATCTCAAGACAATAGCAAAATTGTTTGGGGACAAACATGTCCATATCAGTCCATCCCTATTGCAAAGCTTTTCTTGTTTGTTAGTTCTTTTGGATGTGTCCGTTCTTGGCTGTTTCTCCAGATCTGAATCTGTTCTGACCTTTGGTTTCTCTGCCTGTAGGCCCACGATCTGCTCAGCCACAGGCCTCTGAACGTACTAGGTCTAATTCACGGCTGGGTAAGTGCACTTCAATGTAATATTGGTTTTATGAAAGAGTGAAGTATTCAATGTTTGAAGAAATTATTGCTTCCATTTCATTTTACAAAACTGTTACGTTTAATTATTTGTTTATAAGCCTCACCAAACCACAGCACTAAACCGAGAGCACTAAATGATTCCCTGTCACATAACGGTTAACAAGATGTGAAATTCATTTGTTTTTTTAGGGCGTCTTCGTCAATCCCTGTTCAAAAATGGTAAGATGAATCATATTGAATACTCTTCTCTTGTGGGTTTGTGTTTCTGTGTTTTTTGTGAGTGTGTGTGTGTTTGTTATGTGGTTTTGCATGTGAACATTTAAAAAAAATATATATATACAGTCAAACCAAAATTTATTCAGACACCTTGAACATTTCATTCATTAATACAGTTTATTCACTATAGTTAAAAAAATGGTAATAAAATATGACAAGACAAGTTAAACTGTGTCAGAAAAAATTAATCTTAATTATGTCAGATAACACAAAACGACTCTTGGGGCTGTATATACAGGTGCTGGTCATATAATTAGAATATCATCAAAAAGTTGATTTATTTCACTAATTCCATTCAAAAAGTGAAACTTGTATATTATAATCATTCATTACACACAGACTGATATATTTCAAATGTTTATTTCTTTTAATTTTGATGATTATAACTGACAACTAAGGAAAATCCCAAATTCAGTATCTCAGAAAATTAGAATATTACTTAAGACCAATACAAAGAAAGGATTTTTAGAAATCTTGGCCAACTGAAAAGTATGAACATGAAAAGTATGAGCATGTACAGCACTCAATACTTAGTTGGGGCTCCTTTTGCCTGAATTACTGCAGCAATGCGGCGTGGCATGGAGTCGATCAGTCTGTGGCACTGCTCAGGTGTTATAAGAGCCCAGGTTGCTCTGATAGTGGCCTTCAGCTCTTCTGCATTGTTGGGTCTGGCATATCGCATCTTCCTCTTCACAATACCCCATAGATTTTCTATGGGGTTAAGGTCAGGCGAGTTTGCTGGCCAATTAAGAACAGGGATACCATGGTCCTTAAACCAGGTACTGGTAGCTTTGGCACTGTGTGCAGGTGCCAAGTCCTGTTGGAAAATGAAATCTGCATCTCCATAAAGTTGGTCAGCAGCAGGAAGCATAAAGTGCTCTAAAACTTCCTGGTATACGGCTGCGTTGACCTTGGACCTCAGAAAACACAGTGGACCAACACCAGCAGATGACATGGCACCCCAAACCATCACTGACTGTGGAAACTTTACACTGGACCTCAAGCAACGTGGATTGTGTGCCTCTCCTCTCTTCCTCCAGACTCTGGGACCCTGATTTCCAAAGGAAATGCAAAATTTACTTTCATCAGAGAACATAACTTTGGACCACTCAGCAGCAGTCCAGTCCTTTTTGTCTTTAGCCCAGGCGAGACACTTCTGACGCTGTCTGTTGTTCAAGAGTGGCTTGACACAAGGAATGCGACAGCTGAAACCCATGTCTTGCATACGTCTGTGCGTAGTGGTTCTTGAAGCACTGACTCCAGCTGCAGTCCACTCTTTGTGAATCTCCCCCACATTTTTGAATGGGTTTTGTTTCACAATCCTCTCCAGGGTGCGGTTATCCCTATTGCTTGTACACTTTTTTCTACCACATCTTTTCCTTCCCTTCGCCTCTCTATTAATGTGCTTGGACACAGAGCTCTGTGAACAGCCAGCCTCTTTTGCAATGACCTTTTGCGTCTTGCCCTCCTTGTGCAAGGTGTCAATGGTCGTCTTTTGGACAACTGTCAAGTCAGCAGTCTTCCCCATGATTGTGTAGCCTACAGAACTAGACTGAGAGACCATTTAAAGGCCTTTGCAGGTGTTTTGAGTTAATTAGCTGATTAGAGTGTGGCACCAGGTGTCTTCAATATTGAACCTTTTCACAATATTCTAATTTTCTGAGATACTGAATTTGGGATTTTCCTTAGTTGTCAGTTATAATCATCAAAATTAAAAGAAATAAACATTTGAAATATATCAGTCTGTGTGTAATGAATGAATATAATATACAAGTTTCACTTTTTGAATGGAATTAGTGAAATCAACTTTTTGATGATATTCTAATTATATGACCAGCACCTGTATACAATGCTTCACCAAACTTTGCATGTGTCATTGTCACTTCTCTTTGACCACACCACATCAGTTTGGTCACAGTGCCACCTATTGGTTAAAACTGAGAAACCATTAAATCAAATTATAGTGACTGTATTTGATTTTTCAGTCATTTTGCCTTAATAAATTTGTAATTGCTCATTGTTGCAGTTAGTCTGATGCTCCCAGCCATGAGTTGTCATGCCCTCTTTGTGTTTGGCCCCTTAATTGCTGCTTGCAGCTATATTTAGTGTTGCATTCATTTAAATAATAGCTTTACATATGCGTTTGAGTGTTTTTTTTCTTTAGAGATGGCGAGATCCTTATGTGGTTCTGCAAGAAAAAAAATTCAGAGCTTTTCTTGTTTGCTTATTTATTATTTCCGTTTGTTCGCTTTTGTTATTTCTTTATATCTGAATGTGCTGGCAATTTTTTATTTTTTTTTTGACAGATTCCAGGATTAACCAATCAAGGAGGAAGGATCGTTCATTTTTAAGTAGGAGTAAGTGAATCAAACAGGTCATTTCACAAACTTCTTTCAGGGCTTCGACATTGTGATGTACAACATCATTTATCATTCAGAGATTACTAAACAAATGTTTCATTTGCTCAGATCATAAATGTGTTCACACCTTATTTTCAGTCTGTTAATTTTTATTCCGAAAGAAGAGGAACATAGTCATTTTGGAGAACACGTTGATTGTTTGTGGAAGTATATTTCTTCAGATTTACTATAGAGACATGAATTCTCTTGTTTTCTGTCTTTTCCATTTGTGCAGGACCAGAGGAGGCTACTATATAGTAAGACAATGAACCCACAGTGATTGACATGTTTTTGTGATATGTGTTTATATGTGTGAGTTTTATTTAAAATTCTGTTTAACTCTAATGCAAAGTCATGTTATGGTTAATGATTGTTGTTGTCAGTTGTATAGATCCTATTGTGGCGTCTCATCAAGCAAAATCTCTGGACAAACAAAGGGGTAAACTAACACACACACACACACACACACACACACCCACACACACACACACACACACACAAACACACACACACACACATACACACATTGGGTTTCCATGTTTTATGGGGACTTTCCATGATTTTTATACTGTACAAACTGTATATTATATCCCCTAACCTTAAACCTGTCCATAACAGAAAAACCTTATGCATTTTTACATTTTCAAATAATTTAATTCACTATGATTTATAAGCTGTTTTCTATGGAAGCCCGTTTCCGCCACTAAATAAAAAAAATAAAAAGAGTAATTGCGACTTTTTATCTCAGAATTCTGACTTTTTGTCTCGCAATTGCGAGTTTACATCTCACAATTGCGTGATATAAAGTCAGAATTGCGAGATATAAACTCGCAATTGCGTGATATAAAGTCAGAATTCTGACTTTTTTCTCGCAATTCTGACTTTTTTTCTCGCAATTGCGAGTTTATATCTCAGAATTCTGAGATATAAACTCGCAATTGCGTGCAATAAAGTCAGAATTCTGAGATATAAAGTCAGAATTGCGTGATATAAAGTCAGAATTGCGAGATATAAAGTCGCAATTGCGTGATATAAAGTGAGAATTGCGAGATATAAAGTCAGAATTGCGTGATATAAAGTCAGAATTGCGAGATATAAAGTCGCAATTGCGTGATATAAAGTGAGAATTGCGAGATATAAAGTCGCAACTGCGTGATATAAAGTCAGAATTCTGAGATATAAACTCGCAATTGCGTGCAAAATCTCGCAATTCTGACTTTATATCACGCAATTGCGAGTTTATATCTCAGAATTCTGACTTTATATCACGCAATTCTGACTTTATATCTCGCAATTGCGACTTTATATCTCGCAATTCTGACTTTATATCTCGCAATTGCGACTTTATATCTCGCAATTCTGACTTTATATCACGCAATTGCGAGTTTATATCTCAGAATTCTGACTTTATATCACGCAATTCTGACTTTATATCTCGCAATTGCGACTTTATATCTCGCAATTCTGACTTTATATCTCGCAATTGCGACTTTATATCTCGCAATTCTGACTTTATATCACGCAATTGCGAGTTTATATCTCAGAATTGTGACTTTATAACTCGCAATTCTGAGATAAAAAGTCGCAATTACTCTTTTTATTTTTTTATTTAGTGGCGGAAACGGGCTTCCATAGTTTTCCTCATGAGGACCAAAACAAACAAACAAAAAAAAAAGTCCCCACAAGATAAAAAAATTACTACATAAAATAAAAATCGGTATCACTGGGACATTTGGTCCTCTTTATGTAGGGTTTACCAGGATCACACACACACAAACAGCTAAACAATACATGTTGAATGTGAGTGGCGTCTATTTATCATCTTGGAAATTAAAACATTATTTTCCCCTTTTTTCAAATTTGTCTCAACTTTTGGTAGTATGATTAAATGAGTCAAAGAACAACCTTCAGTTCATTCATCACACTGGAAATAGAATTAAACATTGCATTGTGGGATACAATATTGCACGTGTGCTCTGTTGTATACTGAGTCATTTGGGTATTTCACATATAAAAATGAGCATACATATTGTATATTGCAATAATAGTAAGAATGAATATTAAGAACACAGCCCTAGGTCACGGGAAACACAAGACCGCATATGTTACACCCACCTAGTGCTTATTGTGTTCACAATTTGTGAATTTAAATATCAATGATTTGTTGCTCATTATTTTGTTCAATTCTATTATTTATTTATTTTTAATTACTTTTAATATTATCAGGATTTTTGTTGAACAGATTTTTCAAGAATGCACATGTAACTTGTATTTCTCTGTATGTGTTGAATTGCAGACCCGTTACTCCAGCTGGTTTCTCTCCAGAAGGCGTCAGGCTGCTGGGAGCTGGACGCCACACTGGCTGATGTGTTTGGGAAGACGGAGGATGAGCTGACCAATCAGAAACCAGCACAGGTGAGAGATGTGATGAAATAATAACACAGCGATGATTGTGTCCAGTGTCCAGTAACAAATGCAGTGGATGATGGTTTGTACACAGGTGGATGGGTCAGTATGGGCCACTCTCCTGGCTCTGATCTGGTTATACGGCTGTAAAATAGACCAGCAGGTCGAGTGGCAGTTTGTGGCCATGAAGGCAGCGTCATGGATCGGCTCTCAGAAAGGTGGGATCTCCATTCCAGAACACATTCATTCAGATATCTTCAGTTCTTTGACACACACTGATGATTTGAGTGTGTGTGTGTGTTTCAGTGGGCGATCTGTCTCAGTGTGTGCGTGTGGGTAATGTCCTGCTCGGATGTCAGGTGACCGAAGAGACTCTGGGAATCTGATGACGTCGGTGTTTCTACATGCCGTCAGAAGAACTGTTGCTGTTTATGTTTGTGTTTCATTAATTTTGTTCTTTCTTAGCTTAAATCAACACCATATTATATAAAATATTAAAAATTCACTAGCTAGATCATGTTTCATTTGTTTGAATCAGATTATTCATTAACCTTTTCTTGTTTCTCTCAGTTTTTTTGTTCATCAGTGATTTACTAACACTGTTGAACGAGTCCTCGATCACTGAGGATACTTTCACACAGCAACAGAATCATGTTTAGGTGCTAAAAATGATTGTTAAAAAACAAACATGTGAATGTTGAACTAATGCAAAGACTACTATTAAAGTACAAACATATTTAAGTACTCTCTGTCACTCTTTTTCATGTAATGAAAGTCAGAAAAGAGAAATACTTCACGTTTGTCTAATAAAGGTTTTACTATATAAACAGATTTAAGATTTGTCATTTGATATCATGTTCTCCTCATTCCTCAATGGTTTCATCACAATGAGGTACAACCCAGCTAACAGAATTTTGTTATAAGAACATTCTCTAAATATTCAGTGTTGGTTCTGGGAACATAAAAAATGTCCAGTTTTCTTGACGTTAGAGGAACGTGTTTTAAAGGTATGATGTTCCTCAAACGTTCTTTCAACTTAATTTTGATTTAAAATTCAACATTGTAGGAACGTTGATTTGTAACATTCCAAGAACATGAAAATGTTCAGTTTCCTTAATGTTAGTAGAATGTTATTTAAAGGTTAGTATGATGTTCCTGAAACATGCTTTCAATCATTCAAACACCTGCTGTGAACAAACACTGAAAGAAAGAGAAATAAGAACACAAACTACAACTTTCTTCAGCCACAGCCTTAGATGAACTGAAGATAAAAGACATTCAAGATCTGATTAAACAACTCAACAAACAGCATTACCAGCTTTACTTATTACTAACCAGACTGACTTTATTTCTGTCACACGTCCACAGAAGTTCTTATTGAGAATTAACAGAGGTTTAGATGTTGATGTCTTATTGAAAATGTTTTGTTGGAGATCATTGTTTGCTTTAGTTGAGCTCTTGACCCTACACTTTTATGGGGATGCTTATTTTTCAGCAATTGCAGATGTTTTTGAAAAATGTTTCCGCTGATAAAGCAGAGCAACATGTCTGTTTTAACAGTCATATGACTGCATTAAAGTGTTTAAACCACTACTTTTTCTGTAGTTTTACTTACTGTCAACATATTTCATATCATAATAAATGGAAAAAAGGCAACAAATAAACATTTAAACTGATGCTGGTTAAACATCTCTCATCATATGGGGTTAGGGTTAGGATTTCGACAGCCCCAATGAGGTTCTAATATTTATCAAACTGGCAGAGGCTTGCAGTTCCCAATAGCCTTGTGGACAGTGTGCTGATATCTGGTGCTGTTGTGCACCAGGAGTCCTGAGTTTGAGTCCTGTCTTGTGGACTTTTCCGGATCCTATCTGCTCTCCAATTTTGCTTTCTGCGCTTATCAAATTATTAATAATAGTGGAAATTAATGACCAAAGCAAGTCAGGATCTCGGTTAAAAGGATGATCCTCCTTACAGTCTTGTGCCCCATCACTAAACTTCAATTTTAAAAGAAAAAGAGCCAGGGAGTGAGCACCCCCTGCTGGCTTCACTGAACCATCTTCCAAAAACAATTAAGTTTTTCCACAAAGGTCTCCTATCCGTGTCACAATCTGGGTCATGCCTGCTTAGCTTCCGTAAGAAGGCAGGATTTGGCCACTGGATGCTACGTCTGCACTGCTTCCTGCTGCTTTGATAAAATGGGTCTAATGCAGGTGCAGCGACTTGTCACATGAATACAGTAAACAAACTTTCCTAGCAACGACACAGCACTAAAATCAAACTAGAAACCATACAAAAACACTTACAGTATGTAGATCCTCCTGTTGCTTGACTCCTTCTCTCCAGTAAAGCTGGTAATGTTGTTTGTGGAGTTGTTTAATCAGATCTTGAATGTTTTGTTTGTCTTGTCTTGAATGTCTTTTTATCTTTATCTTCAGTTCATCTAAGGCTTTAGGAACATCATACTAACCTTTAAATAACATTCTACTAACATTAAGGAAACTGGATATTTTTATGTTCTTGAAATGTTACAAATCGTACGTTCCTAGAATGTTGAATTTTAAATCAAAAGCAAGTTGAAAGAACTTGAGGAACATAATATCTTTAAAACACGTTCCTCTAACGTCAAGAAAACTGGACATTTTTTACGTTCCCAGAACCAACACTGAATATTTGGAGAACATTCTTATAGCAAAATTCTGTTAGCTGGGCTACTGTGTATGGAAAATTCGTTGGGCATAAAAATCTCAGCATACGGCGCTTCTGCACTTAATTAATATTCATGAGTCAAACATCCGCCTCAATTTAAATAGCGCGACGCGTCTTCTGCACACAGTCAACGGTCTTCTGACTGATGCTACAAGCGGCGCGTTTCATCAACTTCCAGAAATCGGCTTTTCTTCCCCAAACATTCGGTAGTTTGATCAAAAACACTGATTTACTCATTAAACGAGTCTTCTGTGACGATTTAAGGCAGATTTAAAGGCAGTATTTCGGATTTTTGACTTTCACTTTCTTTCACTTTTGAAGTAGGTCATCTAGTCAGTTCCTCTAACGGAGTGTGAAAATGGTGAACTGCGGTCTTGTGACTGAGACAAATGAGCCAGGTATGAATTCACCTATTTACTTTTACTCTTTCCGAAATTATTTTTTAATAGCCGATGTGGGTGAGCTAGTGTTTTTCAAACAGGGAAGTTTGTCGCGAGGACTTTATCTCAGTATTATTTTATAGTGAAGGTAGATTTTAATTTTTAATTATATCTAAGTTACACGTTCTAGTTTTTATGTTAATGTAGAGAGTCTAATAGATTTTTTTTTAATCAAAGAGCTGTATTTGAGGTTTATTTGTGATGTTGTTCTGTTGGTTTGTGACTCAGTGCCTCTGAAGAGCATCTCAGTGGAGGTTCGGGTTCAGGATCATGTAGCCACAGTCTCCTCCACTCTGCAGTATGTGAATGAGGAAGAGCGCCCCCTGGAGGCCTTGTTCGTCTTCCCTCTGCCTGCTGATGCTGCTGTCTGCCACTTCAGTGCCAAGATCGGAGAGCAGGAGATTGTGGCAGAGGTGCAAGACAGAGAAACAGTGAGTCCAAATATAAGTCTGTAGGAATCTTATTTGCATATATTTTTACTGTGCACCATGTAACAAAATTGTGTCTTGCAGGCGAGGGATCGTTATGATGATGCTGTGAGTTCGGGTCAGCAGGCGTTTCTGTTGGAAGAGAGCGCAGAGAGTCCTGATGTGTTCAGACTGAGTGTCGGGTGTCTGTCGCCGGGTCAGAACGCTGCCGTCACCATCATCTACGTCACCGAGCTCGCTGTGCAGGCCGACCACTCGCTGCGCTTCTGTCTGCCGGCTGTACTCAACCCCCGATACACACCAGCAGGTACTACAGCAGCTGCTGACACACACTTTATTAGTGGAGAGAAGCTGATTCTAACACACTCTGTGTGTGTGTGTGTGTGTGTGTGTGTGTGTGTGTCAGGTTCAGCTGCTGGTATAGTCTCAGAGATTTCATCAGGATGTGGATCTGTTCCCTACACGCTGACTCTCAGTGTCCATGTGAGCTCTCCAAAGCCCATCTCCAAACTAGAGTCCAGCTGCACTCTGGATCCTCTAGTGTTCCTCCACTCTGATCACACTCAGGCGACGGTACTGTGTGTCTTCATGTGTTTATCTGGATGTGTGAGCACAGCAGTTTTATGCATGTGTTTTTATGTGTGTAGGTGAATCTGAGTCCTGGTCACATGTTTGATAAGGACGTTGAGCTGTTTGTGTACTATCAGGATACCCATCAGCCCTCTGCTATAGTGGAGGCAGGAGTGACCGCTGCCCCATTAGGTATGACCTGCAGCTCACTGGGATTATGGGATTGAGTCAGGGCTGTAACCAGCATAGACATTTAGGGGGACAAGTCCCCCCAATAATTAGAAATGGCCAAATCTTCCCCCCCAATATTTGAAATTCTTGCACTGCTCTGCTGCACTTCATTACAGCACTCTGCATGTTGTTAGGATGACAAAGAGGTTTAAAAGTTACATTTTTAGTGTGGTCTGCCTCAGCGGTCTAAGAACACTCGTCAAAGTCAAAATGATTGAGATGGCCAATCAAATTAAAAAGTAGGCGGAGTTTACGTTCTCTTTTTGCTCGTGCACAGAGTCTTCACAGCACAGACAGGCGCGTTAATCGATCGCTTTGCGGAGGTTCTATTTTTCCTGTAAAATCACAAAACAAATGCACACAAACATGTCCCTGCTCTTGATATACAACCATTGATGGACATCTTCGAATTTAATGAGGAAAAAAAAACAAAAAACTAGGCGAGGGCGGATTAGAACACGTAACCTCTTCTACTGTTAGCAAAAATTCTGCCACTAGAGCACTAGGGAATTCAAATAACTCTTATGGATCGATATATTTCTTCACTAAATTGAAGAATCTCGTAACTAACAATAAATTGTTATGACTATCACATTAAACATGAGTTCTCAATGTACTATTGAAATTGATTTTTCTGGACATCATAATGTTATTTTTCTACAATTGCTATTGTACATATCTGATATAGCATTGTATTAGCAGCAATTTCATTCACTGTTTTGTTTCTTTATGCTATATATATATTAAAAAAAAAAAGGTCCCCCCCAATGTTCAAGACATGCTTACGGCCTTGGATTGAGTGATCAAGGCGTCACTGACTCTCTCTCTATTTCAGGCTCTCTGATGAGGGACCCAGTGGTCATGATAAGTTTGTACCCAGAGTTCCCAGAGGAAGTGATTCAAGGAGAGTTTGTTTTTGTGATGGACAGATCAGGCAGTATGGATGACATGATGCATCAGGGGAATGGAGCACAGAAGCGCATTGAAAGTGCAAAGGTAAGATTTAAGATTAAAAACTAGATGTTTGCATGTATTTATTTAAATGTATTCAGATGAGATACATTTAAACAAAATTAAACTCAGTTCACAACCAGTTTTATTTTTAATTTCCCAAAAGATTGCTAGGCTTTTCTTGCCCATAATGACAAATGCCATACTTTTTCTGGGATACATTTAGGAACAGAAGCGTGAGGATGCTTAATAAATTGGAATTTTTTTGAATTTGATACATTTTGGAAACTGTTGTACATTCAGATAGAGTATCATTCTATCTATGTCTTTTTAAATGAGGCCCCATGAATGTGCTTGATGAAAGTCCATAGAATCATGTTGAGTTTCAGTATCTGTCCATGTCTCTCTATAGGACACTCTGCTGTTACTGTTGAAGAGTCTGCCCATGGGATGCTACTTCAATATCTATGGATTTGGCTTTCGTTTTGAGTCCTTCTTCCCGTTAGTAACTAGATCTTCATTCATAGATATTCAGTTTTGAAATGTGTCAGAGCAGATGAGATGATTTTCTGTCTTTGCAGTAAGAGTGTCGAGTACAATCAGGACACAATGGATCAGGCTCTGAAGAGAGTGAAGGAAATGCAAGCAGACATGGGCGGCTCAGAGATTTTAAAGCCTCTAAAACACATCTACAGTCAGCCCTGTATGCCCAACCACCCCAGACAGGTACAACAACACCTCAACTACTCATTGACATTGGTGTTAAAGTATAAACAAGGCTTATGAATCAGATGTTTTTTCTCTCTTCAGCTGTTCATCTTCACTGATGGAGAGGTGGGAAACACTAAAGAGGTGCTGGACCTGGTGAAACATCATGCTCACTCTCACAGGTAAAGGTCTGCTGGGTTTGATCCTCCCATCATTCATATCTTCATCACTTACACTAACAGAGTTTACTGTGTGTTCAGGTGTTTCTCATTCGGGATTGGTGAGGGTGCAAGTACCGCCCTCATCACAGGAATGGCCAGGGAGGGATCTGGTCACGCTCAGTTCATCACAGGCACCGACCGCATGCAGCCCAAAGTAAAGCTCTCCACTGGATTTCACAGGCACAAATGTTTCCTAGTCAAATGTCTCAATGGTTTCTCTTTCTCTTCAAACTATATCAGGTGATGCAGTCCCTCAGGTTTGCGCTGCAGCCCGCTGTGGTTAATATCTCTGTGGATTGGACCCTTCCAGATGGCATTACTGTTGACACACTGTCTCCACGCTTCAATGTGCTCTTCCAGGGTCAAAGGGCACTCATTTACGCCCAACTTAAAGGAGAGGTGGGATGATGTAGCATGTGTTTCTTTAATGAGAATAAGAGACCAGTGTCTCTCATTTGTTTAGATGATAAAAATATGTCTTTTTACTGTCTCCTAGAGTTCAGAAGGCTCTGAGGGAACAGTGACAGTCAAATACAGTCTTAAAGATCAACCAGTAACAAACCAGCTCCACTTCTGCCTCAAACCAACTGAGGAAACAGGGTAACACACACAAACATGAACACAAATGCATTCATTGGAGTGACATCAGTAGTTTGCTAGTAGACCTTTTTCAAAGCTAGTACCTTTTTTCATTAATATAATACTTTAATATTAGAAATATTTATTTCAGTGAAAAAAAAGATCAAACCTTTTCAGCATTTTGTTATTTATTTAGAATTTTTTTTCACACTAGACAAAATAAATCCTCTCTCTACCTCCCAAAACCATCCCTACAACCTCCAGCCTGTCTGTCACATGGCGTCACAGCGTCTCCAGTCCAGGGCATAGTGTGGAGCACACTGTGTGCGCTGTAGATTGCATGAGATCGCATTACAGAGAATTCAAATGTCACGAAAGACCGTTTCTGGAGTTTGACTAACAACACATGGAAAATATGACTGTAACAATATTTAGTATGTAACAGCATGCGTATTGGTTTCTGCGCAGAACGCCGCAATGAGATTAACAATGCTCCCAACGCGGATCATATACGGACTGGAGTAAGCACGTTTCAAGTTTTTATGGACATTTGCAAATAGCGTTGGCTGCATCTAGTTTTGTGAAATGTAACCACACTTCAGAACGTTTAGCCATTGCCCTGTGTGTTGTGTTTGAACAAGCTGCTGGGGTGACATCGCATGGTCTCTCTCTCTAATGTACCTTAATCTCGCGCCCAGATGTATTCTCAGGTACTGAAATTTGGCACCGATTGATTTAATGTGAATCGGTATTCTGTAGTACTGACGTAATTCAGATTTGTACCAAGTTCAGTACCCAACCCTACTTGCAATGTCAGGTTCATGGGTTTGATTCCCAGGTTGCAATGTAAGTCTCTTTGGATAAAAGTACCTACTAAATGCATGCATTTTTAATGTAATATAACATTAAAGGAACACTCCACTTTTTTTGAAAATAGGCTAATTTTCCAGCTCCCCTAGAGTTAAACAGTTGAGTTTTACCGTTTTCGAATCCATTCAGCCGATCTCCGGGTCTGGCGGTACCACTTTTAGCATAGCTTAGCATAGTTCATTGAATCTGATTAGACCGTTAGCATCTCGCTCAAAAATAACCAAAGAGTTTCGATATTTTTCCTATTTAAAACTTGACTCTTCTGTAGTTATATCGTGTACTAAGACCGACGGAAAATGAAAAGTTGCGATTTTCTATTCCGATATGGCTAGGAACTATACTGTCATTCCGGCGTAATAATCAAGGAACTTTGCTGCCGTACCATGGGTGCAGCAGGCGCAATGATATTACACAGCGTCTCTCACAAATGTCTCCATGGTTGCAAGGCACGCTCCCTGTGCAAACAGGAGGTCACAGGCGCTGTGTAATATCATTGCGCCTGCTAAGCAAAGCTATGCAAAAAGTGGTACCGCCAGACCCGGAGATCGGCTGAATGGATTCGAAAACGGTAAAACTCAACTGTTTAACTCTAGGGGAGTTGGAAAATGAGCCTATTTTCAGAGCCTATCCTATTTGAGTGTTCCTTTAAATCCCAGTAAGCACTGTTTTCTGCCATGTTGCTCAGGTTGGCCATTCACCGGCTGGCGGCTCAAATCCTGATCCGTTCTCTGGAGCAGGAGGAGAGGTCAGGTAATACAGGGAATAAGCGCATCAGGAAAATAATGAAGACGCTCAGAAAAAGGATAGTGAAGCTCAGTGTTCAGGCAGGAGTGAGCAGTGTTCATACAGCCTTCATTGCCATTAATAAAGACAGCAGACAGACTGTGAAAGGACCCCTGCTGCAGAGAAGAGTGCCGACACAAGGTTAGTGAACTTGTGAGGATGTCTGTGTCTGTTTTTTATTATAATTTCAAAAAGGATCTTCTTATCATATAGATTTTACATTTGGTGTGTTCAATCAGTTGAAAACGAATGCTATTTTAGGGCAACAACATTGGAATTTACGGCCACAGATGAACTTGACGTGCATGTCACGTTTATTAAGTGTTTTCAGACAGATGGTTAGTGCTCTGATTGTCTGTTGTGGTAGAAATTCCCCTACGCACCAGGTGTCCCCCATCACCTCCAATATTATCCTCAGTCGACTCCCCACTCTGACTCCTTCGGTAACTCCTGATGCCTAAGAATAGCTACTCTGACCACATTGGCAAAACCAGATGCCTAAGAATTATATTCTGATCACTTAAGATGCGAGTCAGATGATGTCTCGCCCCCTATAAACACTATCAATTGGAAATAAGGTCTCTAGTGTTCCACTGACCTGCTGCGCATCAGTAACCACACAGTGACTATGTTTACATGTGCACCAATAATGTGATTATTTTTAATAATCAAAGTAAGGTCTTAATCACAGTAAGATGTTTACATGACATAAACAGAATTCTTCGCTCCAGTTGACATACAGTTTTCATTATTTGATTATTCTCTAATAAGTATAGTTATACCACACTCAGAGGCATACAGTATGCATGTAACATGCCATTCTTTTAATCTACTCACATCAAATTCAAAATAGTTTTTTATGGACATACTGGATATTATTCAGCACCGTGATGAACATCGCAATGCTGGGTTTGCCTGCGCTCCCGTCGCGTTCCTCACACCGTTTTTTTTGTTTTTTGTTTTTTTTTTTGTAAATAAATTAAATTAATACTTTTACTCAGCAAAGAGGCTTTAAATAAATCAAAAGTGACAGTGAAGACATTTTTAATGTTACAAAAGATTATATTTCAAAAAAATGCTGTTCTTTTGAACTTTCTATTCATCAAAAGAATCCTGAAAAAAAATTGTACACAACTGTTTTTAACATTGATAATAATAAGAAATGTTTTTTTGAGCAGCAAATTAGCATATTAGAATGATTTCTGAAGGATCATGTGACACTGAAGACTGCAGTAATTTCAGGTTTGTCATCACAGGAATAAATTACATCTTAAAATATATTCAAATAGAAAACAGTTATTTTAAATTGTAATAATATTTCATAATATTACTGTTTTTATTGTAATTTTGATCAAATAAATGCAGCCTTGTTGAGCATAAGAGACTTCTTTTAAAAACATTATAAATCTTACCGATCCCAACTTTTGAGCGGCAGTGTATATATATATATATATACACACTATATTGCCAAAAGTATTGGGACACCCCTCCAAATTATTGAATTCAGGTGTTCAGCCACAAAGTGGTAGGCCACGTAAAATCACAGAGCGGGGTCAGCGCATGCTGAGGCACACAGTGCGCAGAAGCCGCCAACTTCCTGCAGAGTCAAAAGCTACAGACCTCCAAACTTCATGTGGCCTTCAGATTAGCTCAAGAACAGTGTGTAGAGAGCTTCATGGAATGGGTTTCCATGGCCGAGCAGCTGCATCCAAGCCTTACATCACCAAGTGCAATGCAAAGCGTCGGATGCAGTGGTGTAAAGCACACCACTACTGGACTCTAGAGCAGTGGAGACACGTTCTCTGGAGCGACGAATCACGCTTCTCTGTCTGGCAATCCGATGGACGAGTCTGGGTTTGGCGGTTGCCAGGAGAACGGTACTTGCCTGACTGCATTGTGCCAAGTGTAAAGTTTGGTGGAGGGGGATTATGGTGTGGGGTTGTTTTTCAGGGGTTGGGCTTGGCCCCTTAGTTCCAGTGAAAGGAACACTTAATGCTTCAGCATACCAAGACATTTTGGACAATTTCATGCTCCCAACTTTGTGGGAACAGTTTGGGGATGGCCCCTTCCTGTTACAACATGACTGCGCACCAATGCACAAAGCAAGGTCCATAAAGACATGGATGAGTGAGTTTGGTGTGGAGGAACTTGACTGGCCTGCACAGAGTCCTGACCTCAACCCGATAGAACACCTTTGGGATGAATTAGAGCGGAGACTGCGAGCCAGGCCTTCCCGTCCAACATCAGTGCCTGACCTCACAAATGAGCTTCTAGAAGAATGGTCAGAAATTTTCATAAACACACTCCTAAACCTTGTGGAAAAACTTTCCAGAAAAGTTGAAGCTGTAATATCAAGGCAATTCAGTCGGTACCTAAAAAGTATTGAATTCGATACCCAGCCCTAGTTAAAACTAACCCTGCATTAGGTTGTGCCCTGCGCTCCCCTACAACAGTTTATATAGAATAAGTGCATGGCATAGGTGACATGATTCATTGCATCATTTTTCCCTAATATGATTGGTTCTTCATATGACCTGTTACTTTAAACCTGTTACTTGGTAAAAGCAAATTTGGATTGCGTAATTCCTAGTTTGTTGCTAGGGTCATGAGGTTTTTTATATATATATATATATATATTTATTTATTTTTTTTCAGACAGCTGTCTAGTTTCCTCTCCTGTTAGTTTTCAAAAGCATAAAAATGCTAATCCTGCAAAGATTGGTTATGGTTAATTAAAAAATTCAAATTTTGTGTGTGCGTTTCCCTGCCCGCAAGGATTATAGTTTCATTCAGATTTTCAGTTTAATACATTTGAGTTGACCTCATTACGATGTGAAATGTACGTTTTGTTTCTTTTAGGGAGGATGTGGTAAGTGGTTCTTTTCTGCTTGCTAAGACAAACGTCACGACATTCTGCTAACATCCAAGTTTAGCAACAACAACTGAAAATGACTGAATGATAAAAACAGCTCTAATGTCACATTTTATATGGGAGTATTTTTGAATTGTGTTTATTGATGAACAAAACAAAAAGCAAATAAAGGGTCTTGTTCTTTAGTTTATACTTAAATCAATTTGAGCCAAATATGTTCATATCAGTTCTTCCCTATTCCAAAGCTTTTCTTGTTTGTTAGTTCTTTTGGATGTGTCTGTTCTTGGCTGTTTGTCCAGATCTGAATCTGTTCTGACCTTTGGTTTTTCTGTTTGTAGCCACACGATTTAAAGCAGTGATCCCTATGTCACAGCCAGGTAAATGCACCTCAGTCTAATAGTTTTGTAAAATAGTAAAGTCTGAAATGTTTGAAGAAATTATTGTTTTGAACTAATTGTGTTACTTAAAGGGCACCTATTATGCCCCTTTTACAAGATGTAAAATAAGTCTCTGATGTCCCTTGAGTGTGTATGTGAAGTTTTAGCTCAAAATACACAGATCATTTTTTATAGCATGTTAAAATTGCTACTTTTTGGGTGCGGTTTTAGTGTGTGTCCCTTTAAATGCAAACGAGCTGCTGCTCCCGGCCTAAGAGGGCGGAGCTTCAAGAGCTCATTCTCCTGGTCAGGAGTCAGTCATGACGCACTAATAATGTCAGAAACTGAGAATGTGACCTGCATGGAGATAGAACAGGTATAGTTTAGTTTAATTGCGGTTATAACTTATCTTGTCATCTTGCTTTTATCCATTATTAGCACAAGCCTGTTATACCGGTCCCCGTCCGAATGATGGCCAAAACTTTACTGATGAGTTTTATGACATTTATTGTAGTTCACACAAAAGATGAAGCGTCTGTTTTCACTCCAGAAAATCGCAGTAAGAGCTTAATAAACACAGTACAAGAAGTGCGCATTAAAGTCTTATCCATAAACCCTCTCTCCCTTGCAACTAACAGTAAACAAATATATACAGACCTTATGCCTTTTCGGGTGGTGCTTAATAAACTGGTAAACTTTATATCCCTAAATCAACTCCGATGAACTATAATAAAGTGCTCGCCCCTTCATTACTGCCATATCCAGTATCGCTCTGGAGACTGTGAGCTGGATCATGAACAGTTGGTACTGATCCATCCTTGAGTAACAACTTTTTAGCAAATCCTGTGTTTTGTATTGACATTCGTTCACAAAGCAGTCTGGTGTAAAATGATTTGCGCAGACATAAATGAATTTAGGTATATGGAGGCGCATTACCTTCAAAAATAAAATTAATCCACTGCGTCCTCAGATGTTCACATTCTGGGAAAGGGAAATGATGAAGATTCTTATGCTCACTCATTCATACAAAAACCAACCACCGGGATTGCTGAGGTTGAGTAATTAATAACAGAATTTACATTTTTGGGTGAATGTTTGGATGGTGTAATGATGTAACCTGCAGAAAGATTCATAGAAGTAGAGAACTACATCTTTAGACGTTAGACTGCAACCAAAGTTTTATTTACATTTTCTGTGCAGTTTGAAAAATATAGTCTCTGTTGTTTTTTGTGTGTAAAACAGAGTTATTATTATTATATTCATTTACATATTTTTTTATGAGTCTGATCCACCAAAAAACTGCAGATCCCTCATAATTATAGGCCATTGACTTATTTAGTTTTCTTTCCTTAAGAAGGATCTTGTTGTGATGTTGACGCAGATTACTCCAAACTACGCAAAGCAAATAAAGGTATTTGTAAATCTAAACTTATTAAAATTGTAAAAACAAATATTACAAATTGTAAAAAAAAAAAACAAACAAGTACTTTAATTATGTTTAGTACTTTCAATGTATAGACCTGGGCGGAAAATGTCACTTAATTATTTAAAAAGGTTGATGTGACAATATTGAGATTTAAAAGACACAAATGAATTTCATGCAGTGAATTTTCACTTACTACATTGCTGATCCTTGTAATAATTGCACATGGATTTATGTAGATTTCTTTTCTTAAAAAGCTTGTTTTCGCAGAGTGATATTTGCTGTTAAACATTGTGTTGATGCTGCTTCTGATGATGGTTATTCACCACCAACAGTGGACGGTAAATGATTCAAACACACACACACCAAAGGCCCTTTCACAAACTTCTGTCAGGGCATCAACATTGTGATGTATGTCAAACACACACACACACACACACACAACAACAACAAACATGACACGAGGTTGACGCTATCCCTGCTGGTCACCAGCATACGGTATGTTTTGTACCAGCATGATCCCAGCAAGACCACAACAAAACTTGCTTATGTGTATATCACGTTTCTTAGTGTGTGTTCGTAGTTAAATAAAGACCAAGACAATTTTCCAAATTCATTTTAATAAAGTATTTAATTAAAAAAAAAACGCATGTTGCTGGTTACGTATTTGTGGTACACAGTAAAATCCCCAGTGTTAAACAAACACTGCTCAGTTGTCATATGGTCCAAATCTATAGAGAGTAAAAGTAACACTGAAGCAATTCAATCCATGCTGGTTTATGCTGGATTTGTCAGCAGGGATGTTTATGTTTGGGATGGAATTTTAAAGTTCACTTGCTAACTATAAAATAGTATGTTAAAGGCATTTCCATGCTAAATGATTAAATTCAGTATGCTACATTGTTATCATATGCATCATGTTGCAAGTGAGTGGTGTCTACTTTGAAACAAAAATTGTAAAATTTATTTAAAATGTATGTAAAATTGTCTTTTGGTGGTACGAGTGAAAGAATAGATGACCCGGACATTTATATATATTTAATTCATGATCCATCTCCATATATATATATTGAAAGAATGCAATACTAGTTTGATATTTGTAAATCTAAACCTATTGACAAAAAATTACAAATTGCAATAAAAACACACTACTTTGAATATGGCAGATTTTCTGTGAGTGAATTATTTCAAAGTGTTGGTCCTACAATATTTTGATTTAAAAGCCATAAGTAAGTGAATTCCAGTTAGTTTTTATATACAATGTGCTTGTGTGTGTGTTCAGCCGCTCCTGACCCCCCAAAGGACCCGTTACTCCAGCTGGTTTCTCTCCAGAAGGCGTCAGGCTGCTGGGAGCTGGACGCCACACTGGCTGATGTGTTTGGGAAGATGGAGGATGAGCTGACCAATCAGAAACCAGCACAGGTGAGAGATGTGATGAAATAATAACACAGCGATGATTGTGTCCAGTAACAAATGCAGTGGATGATGGTTTGTACACAGGTGGATGGGTCAGTATGGGCCACTCTCCTGGCTCTGATCTGGTTATACGGCTGTAAAATAGACCAGCAGGTCGAGTGGCAGTTTGTGGCCATGAAGGCAGCGTCATGGATCGGCTCTCAGAAAGGTGGGATCTCCATTCCAGAACACATTCATTCAGATATCTTCAGTTCTTTGACACACACTGATGATTCGAGTGTGTGTGTGTTTCAGTGGGCGATCTGTCTCAGTGTGTGTGTGTGGGTAATGTCCTGCTCGGATGTCAGGTGACCGAAGAGACTCTGGGAATCTGATGACGTCGGTGTTTCTACATGCCGTCAGAAGAACTGTTGCTGTTTATGTTTGTGTTTCATTAATTTTGTTCTTTCTTAGCTTAAATCAACACCATATTATATAAAATATTAAAAATTCACTAGCTAGATCATGTTTCATTTGTTTGAATCAGATTATTCATTAACCTTTTCTTGTTTCTCTCAGTTTTTTTGTTCATCAGTGATTTACTAACGCTGTTGAACGAGTCCTCGATCACTGAGGATACTTTCACACAGCAACAGAATCATGTTTAGGTGCTAAAAATGATTATGTTAAAAAACAAACATGTGAATATTGAACTAGAGCTGCAACATAATGCAAAGACTACTATTAAAGTACAAAAATATTTAAGTACTCTCTGTCACTCTTTTTCATGTAATGAAAGTCAAAAAAGAGAAATACTTCACGTTTGTCTAATAAAGGTTTTACTATATAAACAGATTTAAAGGAATACAACTTTTTGTTATTTGATATCATGTTCTCCTCATTTCTCAATGGTTTCATCACAATGAGTCAAAAGGCACTTCCTGTGAATCAGTTCTATTAAAACACTTTATCTGTTTCATGCTTTTACTTACCTGCATTTTCACTTCTAGCTTCTGTACTCTAACTTTCAAAAGTTTGCCATTGTGTGGTATAAATTGTTGAATAAAGTTGTTATTTTTGTTTTGTTTTTCCGCACAAAAGCATTCTCGTTGCTTAATAACATTAAGGTTGAACCACTGCAGTCACATGGACGATTTTAACAATGTCTTTACTACCTTTCTGGGTCTTGAAAAGTGCAATGTCGTTGCTGCCTATGTGTGGTTCAGATATCTCGGATTTCATCAAAAATATCTTAATTTGTGTTTCGAAGATGAACGGAGGTCTTACGGGTTTGGAAAGACATGATGGTGAGTATTTAATGACAGAAATTTCATTTGTGGGTGAACTAACCCTTTAAGATCAACCTCCTGACATCTCCCTTCGTACACCACACCAAAACCACCTTGCCCAAGCTGATCACTTAACCCTCTTGGGTCTGAGGATTTTTGGGCCCTGGAGAAGTTTTGACATGCCCTGACATTTGTGCTTTTTTCAGTTGTTCATAAACATATTAATGACAAAAGTATCATTACACTGTATTCAGCACAAACTAGGCTACCATAATATGTGAGGAACATGTTTGTTTTTTTGAAGGAATAAAAAAAATAGTCAAAGCTGTTTAACATAAAGGGTTGGAGGCACCTGGGCCATAACAGTTTCAAGTTCCAAGTGGTCAAGTGGCATCGACGCCAGCAAGCCATAATATCCAAAATGAGAACAGTGGAATAGTGCAACAGTGAAACCAACAAGTTATGACCATCCATCTTCCTAGTGTTATTCCCGCTCATTTGCAGGGTCCGCTTCATACATACACATTTGATTTGGCCCAAGTTTTACATCACATTTAATTTCACATTAGCATGACATGGCACGAAACAGAGGTTCCTAAGAGGAGTCAAAAAGTACAAAAGCACTTTAGAAAAGCTTAACTCTGTATTTGAGGACCACCCTAGTCTTCATGTGTTTATCTGGATGTGGAGCACAGCAGTTTTACGCATGTGTTTTTATGTGTGTAGGTGAATCTGAGTCCTGGTCACATGTTTGATAAGGACGTTGAGCTGTTTGTGTACTATCAGGATACCCATCAGCCCTCTGCTATAGTGGAGGCAGGAGTGACCACTGCCCCATCAGGTATGACCTGGACCGAACAGTGACCAACTATTGGTCTTAGATCCAGAAGTATTTTTTCCACTCATTTCCCATAGGCATTTAAAAAAGTATCAAACCATCCAGCTCCAGTGAATCACATAACATTTGACTTAAAGCAAAAAGTACACTGCTCAAAAAAATTAAAGAAACACTTTGAAAACACATAAGATCTCAAATATCATGCTCGATATCTATACTGATATGCATTGGGTAATGTGTTAGGAAGGAAAGGATGCCACATCGTTTGATGGAAATGAAAATTATCAACCTACAGACTGAATTCAAAGACACCCCAAAAATCAAAGTGAAAAAATGATGCAGCAGGCTAGTCAAAATGGTACTCAGTAGTTTGTATGGCCCCCACATGCTTGTATGCATGCCTGACAATGTCGGGGCATTGCTCCTAATGAGACGACGGATGGTGGTCAGGCGAGCTTGGAGGCCATTCAATGTTATCAATTCCTTCATCCTCCAGGAACTGCCTGCATACTCTCGCCACATGAGGTCGGGCATTGTCGTGCACCAGGAGGAACCCAGGACCCACTGCACCAGCGTAGGGTCTGACAATGGGTCCAAGGATTTCATCCCGATACCTAATGGCAGTCAGGATGCCATTGTTTAGACTCTAGAGGTCTGTGCGTCCCTCCATTGATATGCCTCCCCAGACCATCACTGGCCCACCACCAAACCGGTCATGCTGAACAATGTTACAGGCAGCATAACGTTCTCCACGGCTTCTCCAGACCCTTTCACGTCTGTCACGTGCTCAGGGTGAACCTGCTCTCATCTGTGAAAAGCACAGGGCGCCAGTGGTGGACCTGCCCATTCTGGTGTTCAATGGCAAATGCCAATTGAGCTCCACGTTGCCGGGCAGTGAGCACAGGGTACACTAGAGGACGTTGGGCCCTCAGGCCACCCTCATGAAGTGTGTTTCTGATTGTGTGGTCAGAGACATTCACACCAGTGGCCTGCTGGAGGTCATTTTGTAGGGCTCTGGCAGTGCTCATCCTGTTCCTCCTTGCACAAAGGAGCAGATACCGGTCCTGCTGATGGGTTAAGGACCTTCTACGGCCCTGTCCAGCTCTCCTAGAGTAACTGCCTGTCTCCTGGAATCTCCTCCATGCTCTCCTGTGCCATCCTGGAGGAGTTGGATTGCCTGTGCAACCTCTGTAGGGTCCAGTTATCGCCTCATGCTACCAGTAGTGACACTGACCCTAGCCAAATGCAAAACTAGTGAAAAAAAGATGAGTAGGGAAAAATGTCAGTGGCCTCCAGCTGTAAAACCATTCCTGTTTTGGGGGTCGTCTCATTGTTACCCATCTAGTGCACCTGTTGTTAATTAACACCAAAGCAGCTGAAACTGATTAACAACCCCCTCTGCTACTCAACTGACCAGATCAAAATCCCAGGAGTTTAACTGACTTGATGCTATTCTCTGATTTAATAAGTGTTTTTTAACCAGCTATGCCAGGCGCTACAATGTAAAGTATTTGCTCTATTCTTGTTTTAAATGATTTTGTTCTGTTGTTGTGCTTGTTGAATGCAGTTGATGACCCCTTTTTTAATAAAGTGGAAATAAGTACTTGAATTATCTTCGTTAGAAGCATACACCAATCAGGCATTACATTATGAGCACTGACAGGTGAAGTGAATAACACTGATTATCTCTTCATCACGGCACCTGTTAGTGGGTGGGATATATTAGGCAGCAAGAGAACATTTTGTCCTCAAAGTTGATGTGTTAGAAGCAGGAAAAATGGGCAAGCGTAAGGATTTGAGCGAGTTTGACAAGGGGCAATTTGTGATGGCTAGAGGACTGGGTCAGAGCATCTCCAAAACTGCAGCTCTTGTGGGGTGTTCCCGGTCTGCAGTGGTCAGTATCTATCAAAAGTGGTCCAAGGAAGGAACAGTGGAGAACCGGCGACAGGGTCATGGGCGGCCAAGGCTCACTGATGCACGTGGGGAGCGAAGGCTGGCCCGTGTGGTCCGATCCAACAGACGAGCTACTGTAGCTCAAATTGCTCAAGAAGTTAATGCTGATTCAGATAGAGAGGTGTCAGAATACACAGTGCATCGCAGTTTGTTGCGTATGGAGCTGCATAGCCGCAGACCAGTCAGAGTGCCCATGCTAACCCCTGTCCACCGCTGAAAGTGCCAACAGTGGGCACGTGAGCATCAGAACTGGACCACGGAGCAATGGAAGAAGGTGGCCTGGTCTGATGAATCACGTTTTCTTTTACATCACGGTTGTGTCACTTACCTGGGGAACACATGGCACCTGGATGCACTATGGGAAGAAGGTAAGCCAGCAGAGGCAGTGTGATGCTTTGGGCAATGTTCTGCTGGGAAACCTTGGGTCCTGCCATCCATGTGGATGTTACTTTGACACATACCACCTACCTAAGCATTGTTACCTTTTATGGAAACGGTATTCCCTGGTAGCTGTGACCTCTTTCAGCAGGATAATGCTCCTGCCACAAAGCAAAAATGGTTCAGAAATGGTTTGAGGAGCGCAACAATGAGTTTGAGGTGTTGACTTGGCCTCCAAATTCCCCAGATCTCAATCCAATTGAGCATCTGTGGGATGTGCTGAACAAACAAGTCCGATCCATGGAGGCCCCACCTCGCAACTTACAAGATTTAAAGGATCTGCTGCTAACATCTTGGAGCCAGATACCACAGCACACCTTCAGGGGTCTAGTAGAGTCCATGCCTCGACGGGTCAGGGCTGTTTTGGCAGCAAAAGGGGGAGCAGCACAATATTAGGAAGGTGGTCATAATGTTATGCCTGATCGGTGTATACTATTGCTTAAGAATCTCAGAGCTCATGGCTGGTCTGTTTTGAATGGTTTTAATGTCATCGCTTTTACTTCATGCCCTTCTATAAGGACAGACAGTGTTATGAAATGTTTTACATGTTAAAGTAAATTCACTGTGTATTATAACTTACACTCAATGCAACCCCCGTACATCATTTCTTTTTAGGCTCTCTGATGAGGGACCCAGTGGTCATGATAAGTACCCAGAGTTCCCAGAGGAAGTGATGTCACTGGCAACTCAAGGCGAGTTTATTTTTGTGGTTGACAGGTCAGGCAGTATGTACAGCATGATGCATCGTGGTAAAGGAGCACAGATGCGCATAGAAAGCGCAAAGGTAATATTTAAAATGTGCCTTTGGGTCGGTTGACACGTATTCTGATGAGACACACTTGAATACCTGTCCATGTCTCTCTATAGGACACTCTGCTGTTACTGTTGAAGAGTCTGCCCATGGGATGCTACTTCAATATCTATGGATTTGGCTCTAATTTTGAGTCCTTCTACCCGTTAGTAACTAGATCTTCATTCATAGATAATCAGTTTTGAAATGTGTGAGAGGAACTGACCAATCAGGTTGGTTTTTTAAAGTAACAGGAAGTAAAACGGTTTCGGACAGAGAGTGAAACAGGTGCTTTAAATCATTTAAATCTATGACAGACCACCTAAACAAAATGATGAACCTGTAAATGAGCATAATAGGGGCTCTTTAAAGAGATAGTTCACCCATCATTTCATCATTTACTCACCCTCATGTCATTCCAAACTTGTATGACTTTCTTCTGTGGAAAAAAACTATAAATTTAAAACTATAACTCGATCAGGTTTTGTTTTTGTTCAACTGAATAAGTGACAAGATTTGACTCAAAAGAATGATTTCAAACTTTGTGTTCTGTGGGGTGGGTTGTCATATGATGTGTTTGAGTGAACTATTCCTTTTAAAACAATAATTGTTCAAGTTGCGTATGTAAAGAAGTGACCCTGAGCATTTTGTTTGCCTTGGGTTTTGCTATTTCTTGTTGTTAGGCTATGGACTTTTACATTGTAGGTAATTTGTTATCTTTTTAAATTCCTTATTCCGTTGTCTTTTCATTGTCTCACAGAGTTCAGGAGACTCTGAGGGAACAGTGACAGTCAAATACAGTCTGAAAGATCAACCAGTAACAAACCAGCTCCACTTCTGCCTCAAACCAACTGAGGAAACAGGGTAACACACACAAACACGCATAGAAACACACTGAACTGTAGTGACATGAGCCTTTTTTTAAAGTAACATACAGCATTCCTGTTGCTTAAACAGCAGAGTATGGTGCTAGCAATGCCAAGGTCGTGGGTTTGATTCTCAGAGAATCCAAGAACTGATAAAAATGTATGCCATGAATTGTATGCAATGTAAGTTGCTTTGGATAAATGTGTCTGCTTATCTTATGCATACATTTAAATGTAAAGTAAAGTAACAATACATCTCAGTAAAAAGTTTTAACAGTTTTCATCCATGTTGCTCAGGTTGGCCGTCCACCGGCTGGCGGCTCGGACCCTGATCCGTTCTTTGGAGCAGAAGGAGAGGTCAGGTGATACAGTTGTGTTCGGCATCAGGAGCAGGATAGTGGAGCTCAGTGTTCAGGCAGGAGTGAGCAGTGTTCATACAGCCTTCATTGCCATTAATAAAGACAGCAGACAGACTGTGAAAGGACCCCTGCTGCAGAGAAGAGTGAAGACACACGGTTAGTGCAAGGATTGTGTTTGTGTGTGTATTTTGTAGGAGTGTGTGTGTGCTGGATATTTGTGTCCTTTTATTTAAAATGTTCCTGTCATATAACATTTTACATTTGGTGTATTCATTTAATCAAAATCAAATGCTGTTTTAGGGTCACACTGGCAGATTTCACAGGGATTTAACAGCACGTCAATTTTTAGTTTTCAGACAGGAGCAAGTGTTCTGACACAAGGTTAGTGTTCATATTGTGTGTGTGAATCATTTTTCCTGTTACTTGACTATTTACTACAGTACATTTGATGTGTTCATCTCATTGGGATCTGAAATCAAGGATCCCAGTATTTGGCGGTGACTTTTGCATGGCAAGCAGAATCACTCACTCATTAAGAAATGAAATTGTTTTTTAGGGATTGCTTATGGAGGTTTACCTGGTAAGATAAATAATATAGACTCTTCTTTTTCAATCTCTCATGCTCTGATTTTGTCTGTATGGATGTGTGTTTGCTTGACTACATGAATTTCAGTTTACCTCATTAGGATGAAGGTGAAATGTACTTTTTTCTGTTTTAGGAAGGATGTGGTAAATAGTTATTTTCATTCTGCTGCATGTTCCCATGTGAATGTATGTGTGGTGTTTGCTAAGCATCCTGCTAACACATCCACTGCAGTAATGTTCAGCGGAAAAAACATTTCAAAGCTTTCCTTGTTTGTTAGCTCTTTTGGATGTGTCTGTTCTTGGCTGTTTCTCCAGATCTGAATCTGTTCTGACCTTTTGGTTTTCTCTCTCTGTAGCCACACAATCTGCTCAGCCAATGGCCTTTGGAAGCTTTATGTCATCGCCAGGTAAATGCACCTCAATGTATGTTTTATGGCATATTACAAAATTGGTACATTTAAATTTTCATTTCTACGCCTCATCAAACCACACTTCCCAAAATTTCAGAATAAGTAAGGAGCCATTCACACAGGAAGTGCTTTTTTGTGTTCAAAGGCCACTAGACAGACTGCAATGGAACGCATTTTGAATGAATCTGCTCTGACAAAGTGAATCAAACACATACAGCATAAAACAGTGTTGTCCAAAGTCCGGCCTGTGGGACAATTATGGCTCAGGGATGACTTTCAAACGGCCCACAACTTGTCTATTATAGGAATAGTTCACCCAAAAATGAAAATTATCCCATAATTTGCTCACCTCCAAGCCATCCTAGGTGTATATGACTTTCTTCTTTAGCCGAACACAGTCGGAGTTATATTAAATAATATCCTGGCTCTTCCCAGCTTTGTAATGGCATTGAATAGTGCACAAGTTTTTTGAAGCTCCAAAAAGCACATCCATCCATCATAAAAGTAATCCATACGGCTCAAGTGGGCTAATAAATGCCTTTTGAAGCAAAGCGATGGGTTTTTGTGAGAAAAATATTCATATTTAAAACACTGGCTTCCAGCAACAGCCATAAACATGTTCACGAGAGAGTTTAGTTATACGTCATATACACCTAGGATGGCTTGAGGGTGAGTAAGTTACGGGATAATCACCCATTTTGGGGTGAACTGTTCCTTTAAAATATATGTGGCCGCCATGCATAATTTACAAATCATGCCGTTTCTAAGGAAAATCATGTGTTTGCTTGACTTCATGAATTTCTAATGAATTTCAGTTTACTACATTTGAGGTGCTGACTTCATTAAGAGTTTTTTCTGTTTTAGGAAGGATGTGGTAATAGTTATTTTCATTCTGTTGCATGTTCCCATGTGAATGTATGTGTGGTGTTTGCTAAACATCCTGCTAACACATCCACTGCAGTAATGTTCAGCGGAAAAACCATTCCAAAGCTTTTTCTTGTTAGTTCTTTTGGATGTGTCTGTTCTTGGCTGTTTCTCCAGATCTGAATCTGTTCTGACTTTTGTTTTTTCTCTCTCTGTAGCCACACAATCTGTTCAGTCACTGGCTTTTGGAAGCTTTAATTCATCGCTGTTTGGATGCAGTTCGATGTCAATGCAGGGTAAATTTACCTCAATGTAATATTACTTTTGTGAAAGAGTGTAGTATGAAATGTTTGAAGCAACGATTGTCTTTTAATGTATCAATTAAATAAAGATGAGTAGAAGAACAAGCTTCTCCTTCTAAGATAAATTTTGGTTTTGGTTTGTGTAAGTGGGTTTGCATTTGTTTTTATATTCTGTATATATGGTCAGGTGTGGTGGAGGGATGAGGCAAGGACTCCGATGCAGAGAAGCATAAGGGCTTTATTGAAGTCAAAGACTCAATTTATTTAAAAATGAAGAAAAAAAAGACAACAAACAAAAACATGACACCAAACTATAAACATGACAGACCAAGTGACAGTATCCTGACACACTTTAAAAGTTCATGTAATTTTGAAGGTGTGTGTTTTGTGATATGGATGATGCAGCACTTCCATGTTCTACGTCAGAACTCCGACTCATTATTGGCCGGCTCCTGCATCACATGAACAGCATTGGCCAATACTGAGCCGGCGTTCTGACGTAGAACACGGAAGTACTGCACTGCGTTCACTACGTCAACAGCGTAGGAGACTATATTTTATACAGTGAGCACTATAGTGTTATTTTACATTAATTTACTTTTCTGTACCTGAATACTACTGCTAGACCTTACTTTATTTGTAACTTTGTTATATTGTATTTATCTATGCTTTTTTTTTTCTTGATTTGTTCTTATTTTTACTGACTGTTCACTTTTCTTTAATAATGTTTGAACTTTATTAGTTTGGCTAGTAGTTTTTGCTGTGGTATTGAAGTACTTAAAGTGTTCTTTAAGTAATAAATGGAAAGCAAATTACACCCCCCACCCAAATAATGATCCGATCCGTGACTCAAAAACCGTAATATGATCCGAGTTTTGTGATTTCGTTGCAACACTAATTTGCTTAAAATGAGTAATCAATTGACAACCCTGTTTTTGTGTGTGTGTTTATGATAGTGTTCTTCTCTCTGTCCATTTTACCATTATCCTAAATGGATGTCTATGTGTGTTCAGCCGCTCCTGATCCCCAGAAGGACCCGTTACTCCAGCTGGTTTCTCTCCAGAAGGCGTCAGGCTGCTGGGAGCTGGACGCCACACTGGCTGATGTGTTTGGGAAGATGGAGGATGAGCTGACCAATCAGAAACCAGCACAGGTGAGAGATGTGATGAAATAATAACACAGCGATGATTGTGTCCAGTAACAAATGCAGTGGATGATGGTTTGTACACAGGTGGATGGGTCAGTATGGGCCACTCTCCTGGCTCTGATCTGGTTATACGGCTGTAAAATAGACCAGCAGGTCGAGTGGCAGTTTGTGGCCATGAAGGCAGCGTCATGGATCGGCTCTCAGAAAGGTGGGATCTCCATTCCAGAACACATTCATTCAGATATCTTCAGTTCTTTAACACACACTGATGATTTGAGTGTGTGTGTGTTTCAGTGGGCGATCTGTCTCAGTGTGTGTTTGTGGGTAATTTCCTGCTCGGATGTCAGGTGACCGAAGAGACTCTGGGAATCTGAAGACGTCTGGGAATCTTTAAAACTCTCATGATTATGTTTTTGCTGTTTTGAAATTGAAAATAATTTGAATCAGATTAATCATTAACCTTGTTGACCCCCCCCCCCCAATTACAGCGACTGTAAATAGGTCAGCAGCTCAAACCCAGAGAGTAAAATGTCATTTCCTCTAAAAGACCGTGAGAACGTTGAACTGTGGTCTCAGATAAATTACCCAGGTATGGCTCACCTACAGGAGGTTTACCACATTTTTCCATCTTAAAAATATATCTAAATTACAACATATGCTCTCAATGACAAATGCAGAAAAGTTAGTTCATGACCTCAAGGCTAGATTACGGTAATGCTTTACTGGGTGGTTGCCCTGCACGCTTAATAAACAAACTCCAGCTGGTCCAAAACGCAGCAGCTAGAGTTCTTACTAGAACCAGGAAGTATGACCATATTAGCCCAGTTCTGTCAACACTGCATTGGCTCCCTATTAAACATCGCATACATTTCAAAATCTTGCTAATTACTTACAAAGCACTAAATGGTTTAGCTCCTCAGTACTTGAGCGAGCTCTTAACGCATTATAGTCCTTCACGTCTATTGCGATCTCAGAATCCCCCACCCCCCACCTTAGCCTGGTTTCTGCCAAGGTTTTCTTCTTCTTTCTGTCACCTGATGGAGTTTGGGTTCCTTGCCACTGTCGCCTCTGGCTTGCTTAGTTGGGGACACTTAATATTTAACATTGCTGATTTGACTGCACTGACACTATTGTACTTTACACAGTTATTGAACCAAAATGAATTGATTTCAACTGAATAATGACTCTTTACTCTTGTCTTTTTAGAGTTGAATTCTGTTTGCATCATTTAATCATTATTTTCCTGTTATCACTGTAAAGCTGCTTTGAAACAATCTGTATTGTATAAAGCGCTATATAAATAAAGGTGACTTGACTTTAATCTTTGTCCTTGCTGTTTATATTACATATTAAGCTTTTTTCCTTCTTTTTAAGGGTATATACTCAATTACACTCTTTGTTTATATCATAAGCACTGTTTCAGTTGTATTTGTGATGTTGTTCTGCTTATAAAACACGTGTTCTTGTACTTTTTATAATATAGCTACTAAAAATAAATGACTAACATTTAAAAATATCATGAGGTGGTGAAATGATAACACTGCGATGACTGTGTCCAGTAACAAATGCTCTGGATGATGGTTTGTACACAGGTGGATGGGTCAGTAATCACTGAGGATACTTTCACATAAGAAAAAAATCTTGTTTGGAGTGCTAAATATGGTAACATTCATACACAAATGTGTCAAAGTTTAACAAAATTATGGGACAACTTAAATTTAGTTTCCTTCTCACAAAAACAAAGATGATATATAGCGCACAAATGTTATGGACAGCTTAATGAGGCATTTTGGTGTTAATATTGTCCTTTTTGGAGTCTTCCCCCCCCCCCTTTTTTATTTTATTTGTCATCATTGCAGTGCCCTGTCATAGATTTTATTTAAACAACCAAAATTTTGGTTAAACTTGGTTTTTTTTTTAAAAATTTTGTTTAGAGTCTCCAGTTGTGTGAGAAACAGAGAAGAAATAATTTAGTGAACAGATTTCTGAGAAAACAAAAAAACAAAAAACGAGTACTATAAAGGTTCAGCTGCATAAATAACCTGAAGTTTACATTTCACATCATTTAGAGAAAGTGTGCATTTTAACCGTTTCTCGCTTTTACTATCCTGCATTTTAACTTGGCTCAAAAATGTGAGCGTCACGGCGCTTCTGCACTTAATTAATATTCATAAGCCAAACCACCTCAGTTTAAACAGCAGGACGCGTCTTCTGCTGTGTTGCCATTTTGTTGCTAGATTTAGCAACTTTTTTTTACCAAAAAGCATCTAGCAACAAATTTAGCTATTTTTAAAGTTTATTTGGCAACTTTTAGCAACTTTTGAAAAGTGACTCAAACAATAAAAAAACACATTTTCATCTAAATTACACAAAAAGTGTAAGCTATTGAACAGCTAGCCAGCCAAGCAGCACATCAGTCTGGAGAGAGCTGAAGAAAGATGCCTAACAGTACACACATCATTTGTGAATTAAGTAGTCAGGGGTGCACATAACTTTTTTGGTCTGGTTCTCAAGGGAGCACCTGGAGATGCTGCTTGGTGCTCACACTTTACGCAGCACTCTTAACCTACAAGTTGTCGTCATCACTGTCCTCCTGACTGCTCTTCTCACTATCTTCTTTGCTCTCGAACATGGTTGATGATGATGATGTTTTGTTTTTATTTTATTAACACTAATGACACAGACAACAGGAGGAATATTAGGCTGCTGTCACTTTAAGACGGAATGCGCGGACCGAATATACTGACACATCCGGTTTCTTTCTCAACTGTTCACTCATGACATAACCGAGAGAATACTTGCGAGACAGGTATTTTGACAAAATTTTGTGTGTATGTGTACGTTCAAGCGCAAGTAAACGTGAAAGAAGAATTAATTATGTGTTCGAGCGCTGTCTGAAAGCCTCTCTCTCTCATTTTTGAATCTTCTTCCGCGTTTAAAATCGTTTGAATGTGTAAATTGGAAAGACAAAACACGTCCAAATGATAAACTTTCACATTATGATGTTTAAACTTAGCATAATCCGCGAATCACATGCATGCCGAACCGTGGGATCCGTAATAATTAATGAACACACTTATCATCATGATTGCTATCTTACCATAGATGGAGAAAAATCCTACTACTGTAAGTAAATGTGTCCCTGTCCCCTGTCCCCAAAAATGTTCATGTTCAAAAGACTCAAAAGCTCTTCCCTCCTCTTTTTCTGGTACGCATCATTTATTTTAACCAAACCTGCGCACCAGTTACGTGCACGCCTGTTGATAGTTGCATTTTTTTCAATAATAATTGTTCATTTATGATACAGCATTAGTACCTATAATTGTTGTTCAGGTAGGTAGCCTACACTGTAAGAAAGAAAAAAAAAATGTAGAAAAATGGAAAAGGTAGTGTTACCACTAGTGGTAATTTTCTGCCAGTACATTGTAACCCTGTGCAACCCTAAAACACAAAATGCAATGAGTATTTAAAACACAGGCGGATAATTCCTTCATATTTACACAGTACATTGTGCCCTATTTTTGCGGACTTTTTTAGTGTAGCACACTATCTACCAATACACTATGCTTAAAACTGTAATTGTTCAAAATGTGTACTGTTACTAGTTACTAAGAAAATGTGTAACTGTTCAATAATTCAATATTTTATTTAAAAATATCTGATCATAAAAATGTTGTTTACATTAAAAATAAAATGTTTATATATATTTTTATGAACAAATCTAAATTAACATATTTCAAATATTTATGTATGTATATTCTACGCAATAATGCAGTTTTGCGTCATGGTTACTCGGTGACGTCATCGCGCAATGATATCACAACGTCATTTAGCAACTTACAGCAACAAATCGACCCTCCTTTAGCAACTTCCTCTCAACACAGAGTTAACGGTCTTCTGACTGAGGAAGCAGCGGCGTTTCAACGACTTATAGAAATCAGCTCCTCTCTTCCTCAAACATTTGGTCGAGTTAGAAACTCTCAGAAACACTGATTTACTCATTAAATGAGTCTTCTGTGAAGATTTAAGGCAGATTTAAAAGCTGTAGGACACTTTTGAAGTCGATCATCTTGTCATTTCGTCTAACGGAGGGTGAAGATGGTGAAGTGCGGACTTTTGTCTAAGAAAAATGAGCCAGGTATGAATTAACCTGTTTACTGTTAATAACTTAAAACTTTTGTAATATGAAGGAAAGCTGTAGTGTTTTCACAGAGGGAAGTGTGTCTGGGCTTTATCTCGGTAATGAATGTAGATTTAACAGAAATTATATTCTTCCGGACAATAAGAGTGTTTTCATGAATGTCATGTGGGGCAAATTGTCTAATACGTGACGTCCCGTTCTCCTTTTTTTCTTAAACTCAGACATTTTAATTGTATGCAGACGTTCTATATTTAATGATAATGTGAGTCTTTTGCTGTATTTGGGGTTTATTTGTGATGTAGTTCTGTTGGTTTGTGACTCAGTGCCTCTGAAGAGCATCTCAGTGGAGGTTCGGGTTCAGGATCATGTAGCCACAGTCTCCTCCACTCTGCAGTATGTGAATGAGGAAGAGCGCCCCCTGGAGGCCTTGTTCGTCTTCCCTCTGCCTGCTGATGCTGCTGTCTGCCACTTCAGTGCCAAGATCGGAGAGCAGGAGATTGTGGCAGAGGTGCAAGACAAACAGAGCGTGAGTCCAAATACAAAACCTGCGGGATACTGATTTGCATATTCATACTACACATCACCATGTAACAAAATTGTGTCTCACAGGCGAGGGATCGTTATGATGACGCTGTGAGTTCGGGTCAGCAGGCGTTTCTGTTGGAAGAGAGCGCAGAGAGTCCTGATGTGTTCAGACTGAGTGTCGGGTGTCTGTCGCCGGGTCAGAACGCTGCCGTCACCATCATCTACGTCACCGAGCTCGCTGTGCAGGCCGACCACTCGCTGCGCTTCTGTCTGCCGGCTGTACTCAACCCCCGATACACACCAGCAGGTACTACAGCAGCTGCTGACACACACTTTATTAGTGGAGAGAAGCTGATTCTAACACACTCTGTGTGTGTGTGTGTGTGTGTGTGTGTGTGTGTGTGTGTGTCAGGTTCAGCTGCTGGTATAGTCTCAGAGATTTCATCAGGATGTGGATCTGTTCCCTACACGCTGACTCTCAGTGTCCATGTGAGCTCTCCAAAGCCCATCTCCAAACTAGAGTCCAGCTGCACTCTGGATCCTCTAGTGTTCCTCCACTCTGATCACACTCAGGCGACGGTACTGTGTGTCTTCATGTGTTTATCTGGATGTGTGAGCACAGCAGTTTTATGCATGTGTTTTTATGTGTGTAGGTGAATCTGAGTCCTGGTCACATGTTTGATAAGGACGTTGAGCTGTTTGTGTACTATCAGGATACCCATCAGCCCTCTGCTATAGTGGAGGCAGGAGTGGCCGCTGCCCCATCAGGTATGACCTGCAGCTCACTGGGATTATGGGATTGAGTGATCAAGGCGTCACTGACTCTCTCTCTATTTCAGGCTCTCTGATGAGAGACCCAGTGGTCATGATAAGTTTGTACCCAGAGTTCCCAGAGGAAGTGATGTCATCACTGGCAAATCGAGGCGAGTTTATTTTTGTGATTGACAGATCAGGCAGTATGAGTGGCATGATGTGTCATAGGAAGGGAGCACAGGCGGCCATAGAAAGCGCAAAGGTAAGATGTAAGATAAAAAAAAAAATAATAATGCCAGAATATGGATTTATTGTGATTCTTGAATTTATATATTGGAAATTGATTGGATTGTGAAACGTGTATCAATGACTTGTGTACAATAAGACGGGGAATGTGCTTGATGAAAGTCCATTGAATCATGTTGAGTTTCAGTATCTGTCCATGTCTCTCTATAGGACACTCTGCTGTTACTGTTGAAGAGTCTGCCCATGGGATGCTACTTCAATATCTATGGATTTGGCTCTCATTTTGAGTCATTCTTCCCGTTAGTAACTGGATCTTCATTCATACTGTTGATATTCAGTAGGGCGATATGGATCAAAAATCGTATCTCTATATTTTTGCGATATACAATATATATCTCAGTATTGTCTACATACAAAGTGGGCTGAATGTTCAGTTTCCTTTTCATAAGGCACATCATGGGTAATTGAAGCTTGCTAGGCACTGTGTCTCAGTGCAGACAGTGTACAAATTGAAGGCTATGAAACAAATATAGTGAATGTTTTTATGTAGGCTGTGTTGAACTATATGCTTATGAGTTTGTTTGAAGCGCTTAATATTAAAGGGATAGCTCACCTAAAAATGAAAATTACCCCATTATTTACTCACCATCAAGCCATTCAAGGTATATATGACTATCTTCTTTTTAGACAAATACACTCAGAGGTATCTTTAAAAATATCCTGGCTCTTCCAAGCTTAATGGCAGTGAATGGGGGGCCCGATTTTGAAGCCCAAAAAAAAAAATACATCCATCCATTGTAAAAGTAATCAATACGACTCCAGTGGGTTAATAAAGGCCTTCTGAAGTGAAGCGATGAGTTTTTGTAAAAAAAACAACTATTAAACGATTAAAACTAAAAAACGATTCCGCGTTCGTCATTTTGTCATGCGTCGGGTCAGAGGTCACTCTTCCACCGCAAATCGATGCGTACGGCTGTCTGTCGGAAGCAAGTTAAACCTCGTTCAGACTGTCAGTCCAAATCCGATTACTTGTGTATCCGATTGGAATCTGATCTAAAAATCTGAATGTCCACACTGTGTATCGCAAGTGTTCAGATCCGATTTGTGTGTCCATGACGCTTTTTCGTTTTCCGGAATATCTGCATTGGTTTCTATGGCAATGACGTTGCGTTCGTAGGTATACGCCAAAAACAACAACAACAACCGCAACATGGAGGGGTTTGCAATACAGATGTTGTCTTATTTACATCATGACATTGTGTAGCCGCCGGCGCTGGACTACTGCGTTATGAGGAGGCAACAGCAGAAACGTAGGAGCCTGGTATGAGCGTGCTGTCGTCTCCCTCGGTCTCAAAACATGTCTCAGTTATAACCTATTGATCATTTCTGCTCGTCCGGCACTTTGCAACAACACAGCCTTGTTTCTGCAGCGACTAACAGCATGTTTCCTATAACAACGTCTGACGTTTACGTTTTACGTTGCGTGAGAAAGTCACATAAACCACGTGAAATCCGATCAGAGCAGTCAGACTGAAACAGATTACCAGAAATGCGATTTGAATAGGATTCCAAACCACATATGAATGTAGTTCGAAACGGATTTGTAAAAATCGCATTTCATGTGGTTTTTGGCCGTTCAGACTTGCTAAATCTGATCGGATTTATATATATACAAAAACCCATCATTTACCTTCAGAAGGCCTTTATTAACCCCCTGGATCCGCATGGATTACGCTTTTTTTTTTCAGGCCCCCCATTCACTACCCATATAAAGCTTGGAAGAGCCAGGATATATCTTACAAGGTCAATACACTGCCCAGCCCTAATATTCAGTTTTGAAATGTGTCAGAGGAGATGAGATGCTTTTCTTTGTCTTTGCAGTCAGAGTGTCGAGTACAATCAGGACACAATGGATCAGGCTCTGAAGAGAGTGAAGGAAATGCGAGCAGACATGGGCGGCACAGAGATATTAAAGCCTCTAAAACACATCTACCGTCAGCCCTGTAACCCTGACCACCCCAGACAGGTACAACAACACCTCAACATGCACCTGAACGACACACTGTATTTGTTCACTGATGTGAGTAGATGTTCATGTGACAGATCTTAGCTAAAGATTTTTTTTTTCTCTCTTCAGCTGTTCATCTTCACTGATGGAGCGGTGGGAAACACTAAAGAGGTGCTGGACCTGGTGAAACATCATGTTCACTCTCACAGGTAAAGGTCTGCTGGGTTTGATCTTCCCATCATTCATATCTTCATCACTTACACTAACAGAGTTTATTGTGTGTTCAGGTGTTTCTCATTCGGGATTGGTGAGGGTGCAAGTACCGCCCTCATCACAGGAATGGCCAGGGAGGGATCTGGTCACGCTCAGTTCATCACAGGCACCGACCGCATGCAGCCCAAAGTAAAGCTCTCCACTGGATTTCACAGGCACAAATGTTTCCTAGTCAAATGTCTCAATGGTTTCTCTTTCTCTTCAAACTATATCAGGTGATGCAGTCCCTCAGGTTTGCGCTGCAGCCCGCTGTGGTTAATATCTCTGTAGATTGGACCGTTCCAGATGGCATTACTGTTGACACACTGTCTCCACCAATCAATATGCTCTTCCAGGGTCAAAGGTCACTCATTTACGCCCAACTTAAAGGAGAGGTGAGATGATGTAGCATGTGTTTCTTTAATGAGAATAAGAATGTCTTTCATTTGTTTAGATGATAAAAGTCTGACTTTTCCCTCTCTTATAGAGTTCAGGAGGCTCTGAGGGAACAGTGACAGTCAAATACAGTCTTAAAGATCAACCAGTAACAAACCAGCTCCACTTCTGCCTCAAACCAACTGAGGAAACAGGGTATCACACACAAACACACATAGAAACACATTAAATTAAAGTGACATCAGCTGTTTGCTCTTCTAATCCAACAAATTTCCTCCACGTTGTTGCAGGTTGGCCGTCCACCGGCTGGCGGCTCGGACCCTGATCCGTTCTTTGGAGCAGAAGGAAAGGTCAGGTGATGCAGATGTTGAGAGCATCAGGAGCAGGATAGTGGAGCTCAGTGTTCAGGCAGGAGTGAGCAGTGTTTATACAGCCTTCATTGCCATTAATAAAGACAGCAGACAGACTGTGAAAGGACCCCTGCTGCAGAGAAGAGTGCCGACATACGGTTAGTGCAAGGATTGTGTGTACAGATCTGTGTTTTTTTGTGTTTGACCACAAGGATTTCGAATGGTTTTCTTGTCTCTTCACAGTTTAATACATTTGAGGTGTTGATCTGACCTCATTAAGATGTGAAATTCTGTTTTAGGGAGGATGTGGTCAGTGGTTCTTTTCAATCTGTGTTGGTTCTGTGAGAATGTGTTTGTGTTGTTTTCTAAGACGAGCATCACAACATTCTACTAACATCCAATTTGGTAACAACAACTGAAAATGACTAAATGATAAAAGCAGCTCTAATGTCACTGATTGGATTACGTGTGTTCATTGACGAACAAAGCAGTTCAAAAGCAATTAAAGGGTATCTGTCTTTAGGTTTATACTAAAAATCAGTTTGAGCCAGATACATCCATATCAGTCCGTCCCTATTCCAAAGCTTTTCTTGTTTGTTAGTTCTTTTGGATGTTTCTGTTTTTAGCTGTTTCTCCAGATCTGAATCAGTTCTGACCTTTGGTTTTCTTGTCTGTAGCTGCACTAAATTTTCAGCTATAAACCTTTGCAAACCACACAACTACTGAGAGTTCAGAATGAGTAAAGTGTTGGTCACGCAGGAAGTGCTCTTGTGTTTAAAGACAACTAGATGAACCGCAGCAGAATGGAACAGAAATTAGGGGACTTGAGTGGACGCAGCGAATTAGCAAAGACTACAGGATGGTTCACTCCTATTAGTTATGAATGGGAGAAACTACAACGCGCAATATGGCGGAATACATCCCGCCTTCTAAGTAAAAGAGCCAATCACTGATTGATAAAGTCAATGCGTCACTGCAACGGCCGTTAGAGGCACTGCACATGCGCGTTGACTCGTCTAGCCTTTTTTAATGCTATTTGAGCATAAGAAACAACATTTATGGGGCAGTTCATGTCAGATTTTGTTGCTGATTTGAAATATGTTATTTAATTATGAGTTCGCCAAGCAGTTTTTGAGATTTCAGGATTCCCCCATTCAAATAGATATACTTGGTCTTGGATGCCCGAAATAGCTGCCCGGAGGCGTTGCAAATATGCCCTCAGAGTGAACAGACTTTTCCTGAAAGGGACTTTGGGATTAGTTACTTGCCGCCACCCACTGGTGTAATGATGTAACCTGCAGAAAGATTCATAGAAATGTTAATCTGAACACAAGTAGAGAACAAGTTGATCTTTACACGTTAGACTGCAACCAAAGTTTTATTTACATTTTCTGTGCAGTTTGAAAAATATAGTGTCTGTTGTTTTTTGTGTGTGAAACAGAGATATTATTATTACATTATTAAATTTTTTTTTATAAGTCTGATCCACCAAAAAACTGCAGATCCCTCATAATTATAGGCCATTGACTTATTTAGTTTTCTTTCCTTAAGAAGGATCTGATTGCTGGTCGAGTGATGATGATGACTATGACTATGGCAATTTCTATCCACCACCAGGTGAGGAGGGTATTTGTAAATCTAAAAAAAGCAAACAAAATTCAAAACTGTTAATAATAAAAAAAAAAGCTTTAAATATGTTTACTTTGCTTTCAAAGTTCAGACCCGGGCAGAAAATGTCACTTAAAACTGTTGATGTGACAATGTTAAGATTTAAAAGTACATTTTATGCAGTGAATTTTCACTTATTACAATACAATCCTTACAGTAATTGCACACTGACTTGTATAGTTTTCTTTCCTAAAAATGATTCAGATTGCGGGGCGATGGATGAAGATGAATTTGATGATTGTATTTATGAAAATGATGGTAAATGATTCAAACACACACACACACACACACCAAAGGCCCTTTCACAAACTGCTGTCAGGGCTTCAACATTGTGATGTACAACATCATTTATCATTCAGATTCACAGAGCTTGTCCTTCTCTTTCGTTTTAATTTCTGAGATTACAAAACAGTTCATTTGCTCTGATCATAAATGTGTTCATGCCTTTAAACATTTTCAGTGTGTTACTGTTAATTGAGAGAAAATTGAGAGAAACATACAGTCATTTGAACTCATAGTTTGTGTTTTTGAAGGGTATTCATTCAGTTTTGTTATAGACACTTGAATTCTCTTGTTGTTTGTCCTTTCCATTTGCGACTATACTGTTGATTCGGATTATGAAAGGTATTGATTGTCATGTTTTTGTGATGTGTGTGTGTATGTACTCTGAAAGTTTAATTTCCAAGTCTTTGCAAAAGTCACCTTATGGTTAATGATTGTTGTCATTTGCAGAGATGTTATTTCTAAGACTGAAGCTGTGCCATCTCATTAAACAGAATCTGTAGGGGGAAAAAAGGGGTACAAACACACACACACACACACACACAAAACAAACATTTAATACCTACTATTCTATAAAAATAGTCTACCCCAGATAGAATGTAATCACCTGAAACAATGTTGAATCAGTGTTGATTCAACATTACAAAGTGAAATTTTTTCAACATCACTTTTACACCCTCAGTTACTGTTGAAACAATGTTGAAATGTCAACAAAAAAATCAATGATAATATCATTAATTCATAGGGGTGTAACGGTACCCAAAAATAATGGTTTGGTACAAGTCTTGGTTCGGTACAGCAGGAGGGGAAAAACTAAACATAAAATTTGCTTCTTGTTTTATTAAACAGTGGTTTACTGAACAAATTGTTTCTCTGTCTTAAAATAAATTCAATTATAAATAAAATTTTCTAATAAAAAGGATAAAAAAATCTATCTCTTCTAATGCTGTAAACTAGCCTAAATATGGAGCCCTTACTATAATATTAAAGGTTGCAATTAACAACAGAGCCCAAACTATTAAGCCTCATTCAGACTGTCAGTCCAAATCCGATTTTTGTTCATATCCGATTGAAATCCGATCAGATTCAGCAAGTCTGAACGGCCAAAAACCACATGAAATGCGATTTTTACAAATCCGTTTTGAGCGGTTTCGAACTACATTCATATGTGGTTTGGAATCCTATTCAAATCGCATTTCTGGTAATCTGTTTCAGTCTGACTGCTCTGATCGGATTTCACGTGGTGTACGTGACTTTCTCACGCAACGTAAAACGTAAACGTCAGACGTTGTTGTAGGAAACATGCTGTTAGTCGCTGCAGAAACAAGGCTGTGTTGTTGCAAAGTGCCGGACGAGCAGAAATGATCAATAGGCTATAACTTGCGGTTGTTGTTGTTGTTTTTGGCGTATACCTACGAATGCAACGTCATTGCCATAGAAACCAAAGCAGATATTCCGGAAAGCGAAAAAGCGCCATGGACACACAAATCGGATCTGAACACTTGCGATACAAGACAGGTTAAGAAAATATAATGAATATAAAGGCTAATATAGTGCATATATTTAGCAAAAGAGTTCCTTTCTCTATTGAACTAACAAGCGGTGGACACTGAATGACTTGCCTCAGAAACATTTACCTGAGCAATTTAATGCTACGTCACATTGTTCACAAGCTGTTTTATTGACGTCTTCCCACCGTTGAAACACTGACTGAGCGATTACATGAGATATGTTTGGGTAAGTTGTACTCCTTCTTTCAACATACCTTCAAATGCTTACTCATCGTGTTCATTCTGTAACTAGTATTAAAGAGGAAGGGATGATCGCGTTCACTCGCGCTCTGTGCTTCCGCCTGAACTGAGGTGTCTATACAGTGATCGGTCACGCCACATCAAAGAGTGTCAAAACGGCATTTATTGTTTGAATTTCATAATAAAATGGACAGAATTTGAACAATACTATGAAGTGATGTTGGTTCAATATCACGTTTGCACCCGCATTTAATGTTGAAACAATGGTGAACAAAAAAATAAATGGTAATGCTGTTGATTCAACATTACACTATGATTGATTCTACATCACTGATGCTGAATCAATATTGAAATTGAAATTAACAATAATAATCAATGGTAATATTGTTGAATCAACGTTAGACTATGATGATGATTCTAACAAATTCTTGACCATTTCAAAGATTGGGGAAAAACCTTTAAAATATAAATGACACCTTTTATTCGTTATTTCAAATGTAGCCGCGCGGCAGGCGCGCTCATAATGGAAGCGACGCGGTCATGACGCGCATGCGGTGTGTTTTCCAGGCGCATCGAAATGAAACATTTGGAACTTTTCAGAATGCCGCAAGCGCACCGCAGGTCATGTGACAAGAACCAACCAATCAGCTTCGGCCTTTCCGTAACAACACTGAAAGCTCAGCCGAACAGCTGATCATAGCCGTACAGGGCGGGTTTTTATTTCTCATCTCTATAAATATATCTAGTAGTAAAGCTAATGCAAGGGCTAGAAAGGGACCACACACCTGTTGATTGCAGGAACGATTTCACGGAGACTTGCAAGATCAAATGTGACTTAAGAAAAACAAATGGAGGACAATTGACTTTGTCAGCAGGCTCTCCTGCCACGCATTCTGCTTTACAGTGAAAAACAAAATATATATATTAAAGCTGCAAGCAGCGATGAAAGGGCCCTCGCACCCGGGGCCACCGCCACCCAGTGGCCTTAGGAAAACAGTAAAAAGTGGGTGACATGCATGTAAGCGAGTAAATACAGGAGAAACATGGCAAAGTCATTTTGACGTTCCACACTTCATGCTGCCAACAGGTGGCGCTTTGACTATAACTGAATATTGCCATGTAGATGTCTTCAGGCCAGGACTATCATCAAACGTGAAATTTGGAGCAGATCGGACATTGTATGCCTGAGTTACAACAACTACTTCTTTCATGGCGAAACATCAGATTTTGTCAGGCCGCCACGGACACGCCCTTCAACGAAAACTCTAGATCTTCGCAATTTAATGTCGCAAAGGCCTTAAGATTAGACAGAGCAAAAATGATGTGGTTCTGGTTAAAACTCTATGAGGAGTTAATCAAGGTGCAAAACATGACATTTCCTTTTGCCAACAGGTGGCGCTATGACTGTAACTGAATATTGGCATTTAGAGGTCTTCAGGCCAGGACTCTAATAAAACGTGAAGTTTGGGGCAGATCCGACATTGTATGCCCGAGTTACAACAACTTCCTGTTTCATGGCGAAACATCGAACTTTATCAATCCGCCACAGACACGCCCTTTAGCAATGAAACGTTTCAAAGGCCTTTATATTAGACTGACCAAAGTTTCATGAGTTTTCGAGCATGTTTAGGCCCTCAAAAATGCGATTATGTGTAAAACAGAGTAATTATTATTATTATATTCATTTACATATTTTTTTATGAGTCTGATCCACCAAAAAACTGCAGATCCCTCATAATTATAGGCCATTGACTTATTTAGTTTTCTTTCCTTAAGAAGGATCTGATTGCTGGTCGAGTGATGATGACAACAATTATGCACCACCAGGTGAGGAGGGTATTTGTAAATCTAAACTTATTACAACTGTAAAAAATTGTTTAAAAAAAAAAAAGCTTTAAATACTTTAAATATGTTTACTTTGTTTCAAAGTTCAGACCCGGGCAGAAAATGTCACTTAATTATTTAAAACTGTTGATGTGACAATGTTGAGATTTAAAAGTACATTTTATGCAGTGAATTTTCACTTATTACATTATAATCCTTATAATAATTGCATATTGACTTGTATAGTTTTCTTTCCTTAAAATGATTCTGATTGCGGCGATGGATGAAGATTATTATGCGGATGATGATGACAAGGATTATGAATCGCCATCAGAAGGTAAATGATTCAAACACACACACACCAAAGGCCTTTTCGCAAACTTCTTTCAGGGCTTCAACATTGTGATGTACAACATCATTTATTCTTTAGATTCACAGAGCTTTTGTCCTTCTCTATCGTTTTAATTTCTGAGATTACAAAACAATTCATTTGCTCTGATCATAAATGTGTTCATGCCTTTGAACATTTTCAGTGTGTTACTGTTAATTGTTGTTCTGAAGAAATAAGAGAAACATACAGTACAAACACACACAATATTTAAAAGCTATAATAAAGTGAATTCCAGTTGGTTCCTGTTGGTGTGTGTGTGTTCAGCCGCTCCTGATCCTCAGAAGGACCCGTTACTCCAGCTGGTTTCTCTCCAGAAGGCGTCAGGCTGCTGGGAGCTGGACGCCACACTGGCGGATGTGTTTGGGAAGACGGAGGATGAGCTGACCAATCAGAAACCAGCACAGGTGAGAGATGTGATGAAATAATAACACAGCGATGATTGTGTCCAGTGTCCAGTAACAAATGCAGTGGATGATGGTTTGTACACAGGTGGATGGGTCAGTATGGGCCACTCTCCTGGCTCTGATCTGGTTATACGGCTGTAAAATAGACCAGCAGGTCGAGTGGCAGTTTGTGGCCATGAAGGCAGCGTCATGGATCGGCTCTCAGAAAGGTGGGATCTCCATTCCAGAACACATTCATTCAGATATCTTCAGTTCTTTGACACACACTGATGATTCGAGTGTGTGTGTGTTTCAGTGGGCGATCTGTCTCAGTGTGTGAGTGTGGGTAATGTCCTGCTCGGATGTCTTGTGACCGAACAGACTCTGGGAATCTGAAGACGTCTGGGAATCTTTAAAACTCTCATGATTATGTTTTTGCTGTTTTGAAATTGAAAATAATTTGAATCAGATTAATCATTAACCTTATCTTGTTTTGTTTTTTTTGTTCATCAGTGATTTACTAACGCTGTTGAACGAGTCCTCGATCACTGAGGATACTTACACACAGCAACAGAATCATGTTTATGTGCTAAAAATGTTCAAACACAAACGTGAATGTTGAACTAGAGCAGCAACATAATGAAAGACTACTATTAAAGTACAAGAATATTTAAATACTCTGTCACTCTTTTTCAAAAAACACCATAGTCTGTACATCTTCTTCTGAAGCCATATAATACCTTACCATGTTTGAATTCCATACCATGATGTCCCTTCATTTCAACATAGGTTTCATTTAGAGAAAATTAAAATTGACTAAAACTGTTGTTGACATAATCAGGACAAATCAATAATGAGAAATATTTTACATCTTTGTCTCGCCATCTATTAAAGGTTTTACTATATAAACAGATTTAAAGGAATACAACTTTGTTATCATGTTCCCTCCATTCCTCAATGGTCCGTGAGTGAGCAGCATCTGGTGGTTCCATCACAATGAGGTACAAAGTCAAAAGGCACTTCCTGTAAATCAATTCTATTAAAACACTTACCTGCATTTTGACTTTTAGATTTGGGTTAAAGCATCTGATAAATGACAAAATGTAAACATTAATTTCAAAGGCAAAATTTTTAAATTTCAGATTTGCTTTTACTGGCTGGATGGACACCCAGAAGCTCTGACACCAGGGACAAGGAGCTCCAGCTGTGGCAGGAACCTCTGAGACATGACAGGAAGCTCTGGGATCAAGCTGGCATTAAATGGAACCTGGAGACCAGGACATCTCAGGCTCAGGTGGATGAGTTCTGGCATTTGAACCTCTGAGACATCTATGACAAGAACCTCTAGGACCATGCAGCCATGATGGGAACCCCTGGTCCTGGATGGACACGGCATGGAGCTTGGAGACCAGGGGGGCTAGGTCAGAAAACTGGGACTGAGACGGCCTTGGGTGTTGGTTCAAGGTGAGACCATTATAGGAACCTCTGAGGTGAAGGAAATGACAGCAATCTTTGGGGTGCTGACATAGAGGAGGCAGAAACAGAGAGACATAATCCTCTGGGCCGGCAGTGGCAGGAGTTATTAACCGACTGTGAGGCGGTAATGATGGGAACTTCTGGGACAGGGTGGACCTAACAGAAACCTCTGAGCCTGGATGGAGATAACTGGGAGTTTTAATAAAAACATTAAATGATGTAATGATGAATCTGAAATGTATTTAGGCTAGTGTTGTTGACTTGTTCTGCACTTTGAGAAAAGTCATGCCCAGAAGTTAAAATTAACCCCAAAAAGTCCCACTGAAAGAACTTTAATGATTCTTTTCAATAAACCGATTAAAATCATTTGACTAACTGAGATAAAAAAAACCTACTACTATTGAGTAAAACCAAAGGGACTTTGTTCAGACCTAGAGGTTTTTTGACTCCATCTTACTCCATCTTGACTTTCAGTCTTACCCCCCCAGCGACTGTAAATAGGTCAGCAGCTCAAACCCACAGAGTAAAATGTCATTTCCTCTAAAAGAGCGTGAGAACGTTGAACTGTGGTCTCAGATAAATTACCCAGGTATGGCTCACCTACAGGAGGTTTACCACATTTTTCCATCTTAAAAATATATCTAAATTACGACATATGCTCTCAATGACAAATGCAGAAAAGTTAGTTCATGACCTCAAGGCTAGATTACGGTAATGCTTTACTGGGTGGTTGCCCTGCACGCTTAATAAACAAACTCCAGCTGGTCCAAAACGCAGCAGCTAGAGTTCTTACTAGAACCAGGAAGTATGACCATATTAGCCCAGTTCTGTCAACACTGCATTGGCTCCCTATTAAACATTGCATACATTTCAAAATCTTGCTAATTACTTACAAAGCACTAAATGGTTTAGCTCCTCAGTACTTGAGCGAGCTCTTAACGCATTATAGTCCTTCACGTCTATTGCGATCTCAGAATCCCCCACCCCCCACCTTAGCCTGGTTTCTGCCAAGGTTTTCTTCTTCTTTCTGTCACCTGATGGAGTTTGGGTTCCTTGCCACTGTCGCCTCTGGCTTGCTTAGTTGGGGACACTTAATATTTAACATTGCTGATTTGACTGCACTGACACTATTAGACTGACACTATTGTACTTTACACAGTTATTGAACCAAAATGAATTGATTTCAACTGAATAATGACTCTTTACTCTTGTCTTTTTGGAGTTGAATTCTGTTTGCATCATTTAATCATTATTTTCCTGTTATCACTGTAAAGCTGCTTTGAAACAATCTGTATTGTATAAAGCGCTATATAAATAAAGGTGACTTGACTTTAATCTTTGTCCTTGCTGTTTATATTACATATTAAGCTTTTTTCCTTCTTTTTAAGGGTATATACTCAATTACACTCTTTGTTTATATCATAAGCACTGTTTCAGTTGTATTTGTGATGTTGTTCTGCTTATAAAACACGTGTTCTTGTACTTTTTATAATATAGCTACTAAAAGTAAATGACTAACATTTTAAAAATATCATGAGGTGGTGAAATGATAACACAGCGATGACTGTGTCCAGTAACAAATGCTCTGGATGATGGTTTGTGCACAGGTGGATGGGTCAGTAATCACTGAGGATACTTTCACATAAGAAAAAAATCTTGTTTGGAGTGCTAAATATGGTAACGTTCAAACACAAATGTGTCAAAGTTTAGCAAAATTATGGGAGAACTTAAATTTAGTTTCCTTCTCACAGAAACAAAGATGATATATAGCGCACAAATGTTATGGACTGCTTTATGAGGCATTTTGGTGTTAATTTTATTTTTTATTTTATTTGTCATCATTGCAGTGCCCTGTCATAGATTTTATTGAAAACCAAAATTTTGGTTAAACTTTTTTTTATTATTATTATTATTTCATGTTTTGTTTAGACAAACAGAGAAGAAATAATTTAGTGAACAGATTTCTGTGAAAAGTGTTTTCACATCATTTCACAGAAAGTGTGCATTTTTTAACGTTTCTTGCTGTTACTTTCTGTGCATAATGTTAATAAAGGTTAATGTTAATTATGATACACAATTTATTAATTTTAATTTTCTTAAATTTATATTTTTGATTTTAATGTTTTTATATATTTTATACATTAATTAGTATCCATGAATGTTTATACATGGCTCAATTTGAGCGTGACGGCGCTTCTGCACTTAATTAATATTCATGAGCCAAACCTCCGCCTCAATTTAAATACCGCACGTCTTCTGTTTAACGGTCTTCTGACAGAAGAAGCAGCGGCGTTTCAACGACTAACAGAAATCAGCTCCTCTCTTCCCCCCAAAAAAAGTCGCGTTAGAAACTCTCAGAAACACTGATTTACTCATTAAATGAGTCTTCTGTTAAGATTTAAAACAAATTTAAAATCTGTAGGTAACTTTTGAAGTCGATCATCTTGTCATTTCCTCTAACGGAGCGTGAAAATGGTGAAGTGCGGACTTTTGTCTAAGAAAAATGAGCCAGGTATGAATTAACCTGTTTACTGTTAATAACTTAAAACTTTTGTAATATGAAGGAAAGCTGTAGTGTTTTCACAGAGGGAAGTCTGTCTGGGGCTGGGCTTTATCTCGGTAATACTCTAAGTTATATGAATTTGAATGTAGATTTAACAGAAATTATATTCTTCCGGACAATAAGAGTGTTTTTTATGAATGTCATGTGGGGCAAATTGTCTAATACGTGACGTCCCGTTCTCCTTTTTCTTAAACTCAGAAATTTGAATTGTATATAGACGTTCTAGTTTTTATGATAATGTGAGTCTTCTGCTGTATTTGGGGTTTATTTGTGATGTTGTTGTGTTGGTTTGTGTGACTCAGTGCCTCTGAAGAGCATCTCAGTGGAGGTTCGGGTTCAGGATCATGTAGCCACAGTCTCCTCCACTCTGCAGTATGTGAATGAGGAAGAGCGCCCCCTGGAGGCCTTGTTCGTCTTCCCTCTGCCTGCTGATGCTGCTGTCTGCCACTTCAGTGCCAAGATCGGAGAGCAGGAGATTGTGGCAGAGGTGCAAGACAGAGAAACAGTGAGTCCAAATATAAGTCTGTAGGAATCTTATTTGCATATATTTTTACTGTGCACCACGTAACAAAATTGTGTCTTGCAGGCGAGGGATTGTTATGATGACGCTGTGAGTTCGGGTCAGCAGGCGTTTCTGTTGGAAGAGAGCGCAGAGAGTCCTGATGTGTTCAGACTGAGTGTCGGGTGTCTGTCGCCGGGTCAGAACGCTGCCGTCACCATCATCTACGTCACCGAGCTCGCTGTGCAGGCCGACCACTCGCTGCGCTTCTGTCTGCCGGCTGTACTCAACCCCCGATACACACCAGCAGGTACTACAGCAGCTGCTGACACACACTTTATTAGTGGAGAGAAGCTGATTCTAACACACTCTGTGTGTGTGTGTGTGTGTGTGTGTCAGGTTCAGCTGCTGGTATAGTCTCAGAGATTTCATCAGGATGTGGATCTGTTCCCTACACACTGACTCTCAGTGTCCATGTGAGCTCTCCAAAGCCCATCTCCAAACTAGAGTCCAGCTGCACTCTGGATCCTCTAGTGTTCCTCCACTCTGATCACACTCAGGCGACGGTACTGTGTGTCTTCATGTGTTTATCTGGATGTGTGAGCACAGCAGTTTTATGCATGTGTTTTTATGTGTGTAGGTGAATCTGAGTCCTGGTCACATGTTTGATAAGGACGTTGAGCTGTTTGTGTACTATCAGGATACCCATCAGCCCTCTGCTATAGTGGAGGCAGGAGTGACCGCTGCCCCATCAGGTATGACCTGCAGCTCACTGGGATTATGGGATTGAGTGATCAAGGCGTCACTGACTCTCTCTCTATTTCAGGCTCTCTGATGAGGCACCCAGTGGTCATGATAAGTTTGTACCCAGAGTTCCCAGAAGAAATGACTCAAGGAGAGTTTATTTTTGTGATTGACAGATCAGGCAGTATGGATGACACACGGATAGAAAGTGCAAAGGTAACATTTAAGATTCAAAACAGAATTTGTTTAGGTCAGAATATGGATTTATAATGGGTTTTGAATTTATGTATTGGAAATTGATCGTGTTGAGTTTAAGTATCTGTCCATGTCTCTCTATAGGACACTCTGCTGTTACTGTTGAAGAGTCTGCCCATGGGATGCTACTTTAATATCTATGGATTTGGCTCTCGTTTTGAGTCCTTCTTCCCGTTAGTAACTAGATCTTCATTCATAGATATTCATTCGGGCTGGGTGATATAGACTAAAAATAGTCATGGCCTAATGGTTAGAGAGTCGGACTTCTAACCCGAAGGTTGCAGGTTTGAGTCTCAGTACTGACAGGAAATGTTGGTATGGGGGTGAATGAACAATACTCTTTTCCACTCTCATTACCCACAACTGAGGTGCCCTTGAGCAAGACACCTATCCCCCAATCACTCCCAGGGCGCTGCAGCAAAAACGACTGCCCACTGCTCCGTGTGTGTGTGTGTGTGTGTGTGTGTGTGTGTGTGTGTGTTCACTACTCACTGCTATGAGTGTGGATGGGTGAAATGCAGACCACAAATTCCCAGTATGGGACGGGGAGGGGGGTCTTCTTTTTATTTGAAAGTGAACTAATCCTTTAAATACATATCTGTATTTATAGGCTGAATGGCGATATACAATATATAGCTCGGCATTTTCTACAAAGTGGGCTGAATGTTGAGTTATTATTTTTCATAAGAAACACAATGGGTAAATGAAGCTTGTTAAGCACTTTGTCTCATAATGTGCGAATTGAAGACTGTGAAATAATGTTGCACTTTCAGATGCGCTTGCAACATGAAATGACTGTATAGCAATATAAATGGTATTGTCTTAAAAATAATGATATACTGTATCTTACAATGTTGCTACACTGCCCTGCCCTAATATTCAGTTTTGAAATGTGTCAGAGGAGTTTAGGAGATGTTTTTCTTTGTCTTTGCAGTCAGAGTGTCGAGTACAATCAGGACACAATGGATCAGGCTCTGAAGAGAGTGAAGGAAATGCAAGCAGACATGGGCGGCACAGAGATTTTACAGCCTCTAAAACACATCTACAGTCAGCCCTGTATGCCCAACCACCCCAGACAGGTACAACAACACCTCAACATGCACCTGAACGACACACTGCATTTGTTCACTTATGTGAGTAGATGTTCATGTGACAGATCTTAGCTGAAGATTGTATATTTTGCTTTATTTCAGCTGTTCATCTTCACTGATGGAGAGGTGGGAAACACTAAAGAGGTGCTGGACCTGGTGAAACATCATGTTCACTCTCACAGGTAAAGGTCTGCTGGGTTTGATCTTCCCATCATTCATATCTTCATCACTTACACTAACAGAGTTTACTGTGTGTTCAGGTGTTTCTCATTCGGGATTGGTGAGGGTGCAAGTACCGCCCTCATCACAGGAATGGCCAGGGAGGGATCTGGTCACGCTCAGTTCATCACAGGCACCGACCGCATGCAGCCCAAAGTAAAGCTCTCCACTGGATTTCACAGGCACAAATGTTTCCTAGTCAAATGTCTCAATGGTTTCTCTTTCTCTTCAAACTATATCAGGTGATGCAGTCCCTCAGGTTTGCGCTGCAGCCCGCTGTGGTTAATATCTCTGTGGATTGGACCCTTCCAGATGGCATTACTGTTGACACACTGTCTCCACCCATCAATGTGCTCTTCCAGGGTCAAAGGGCACTTATTTACGCTCAACTTAAAGGAGAGGTGAGATGATGTAGCATGTGTTTCTTTAATTGAGATGTTTCTTTAATGTTTAGATGATAAACATGTACCTTTTCCCTCTCTTATAGAGTTCAGGAGGCTCTGAGGGAACAGTGACAGTCAAATACATGCTGAAAGATCAACCAGTAACAAACCAGCTCCACTTCTGCCTCAAACCAACTGAGGAAACAGGGTAACACACACAAACACACATAGAAACACATTAAATTAAAGTGACATCAGCTGTTTGCTCTTCTAATCCAACAAATTTCCTCCATGTTGTTGCAGGTTGGCCGTCCACTGGCTGGCGGCTCGGACCCTGATCCGTTCTTTGGAGCAGAAGGAAAGGTCAGGTGATGCAGATGTTGAGGGTATCAGGAGCAGGATAGTGGAGCTCAGTGTTCAGGCAGGAGTGAGCAGTGTTCATACAGCCTTCATTGCCATTAATAAAGACAGCAGACAGACTGTGAAAGGACCCCTGCTGCAGAGAAGAGTGCCGACATACGGTTAGTGCAAGGATTGTGTGTACAGATCTGTGTTTTTTTGTGTTTGACCACAAGGATTTCGAATGGTTTCTTGTCACTTCACAGTTTAATACATTTGAGGTGTTGATCTGACCTCATTAAGATGTGAATTTCTGTTTTAGGGAGGATGTGGTCAGTGGTTCTTTTCAATCTGTGTTGGTTCTGTGAGAATGTGTTTGTGTTGTTTTCTAAGACGAGCATCACAACATTCTACTAACATCCAATTTAGTAACTACAACTGAAAATGACTAAATGATAAAAGCAGTTGTACTAAATTGTATTTGTATAATGTACTATATTTGTATAATGTACTATATTTGAATTGTGTTTATAGAAAAATTCAAAAGCAAAATAAAGGGTCTATACTATACTAACAGTTTATACTAAAATCAGTTTGAGCCAAAGATGTCCGTATCAATCCAAAGCTTTTCTTGTTTGTTAGTTCTTTTGTATGTGTCTGTTCTTGGCTGTTTCTCCATATCTAAATCTGTTCTCTGTTCTTTGCCTGTAGTCCCACGACTTACTTCAGCAAAGACCCCTTTTTCACTGCCAGGTAAATGCACATCAGTCTAATAGTTTTGTGAAATAGTGGAGTGTGAAATGTTTTAAGAAATTATTGTTTTCATGCCATATTACGAAACCACCAAACCACATTTACAGAGAACTGTGTAATGGGATGTGGGGGTGATTTCTGTGAATCTGAGTGACCTTTGGTTTTTCTGCCTATAGTTCGACTACTTGGTTCGACAGCTATCCCTATTTCACAGCAAGGTAAATGCACCTCAGTCTAATAGTTTTCTGAAATGATGAAGTATGAAATGTTTGAAGAAATTATTGTTGTTTTCATACCACATTACAAAACCACATTTACAGAGAACTGGATAATGGAATGAGGGGGTGATTTCAGACACAGTTAGTCACTTGCCGCCACCTACTGGCGTAATGATGTAACCTGCAGAAAGATTCGTAGAAATGTTAAAGGTGGGATAAGTAGATTTTCAAAAACGCTGTTGGATATTGTTGATATTTGAAATCAACCCAAACAAACCTCTCTTCATTGCTCCGCCTCCAAAACTCACTCTCCAATCCTAACCACCCAGTCGGTCTCGAACCCCGGCCCGATCGCTGCTGACAGGCGAGGCAAATGCACTAACAATGACGCTAAACACCGCATTCTCTCGCCGTTGTCATTGTGCAGTGGTTTACCTGCACAACTCTCACTAGTTGTATTGCTGTCACTGTTACACACACAATGCGAGAGTGGATGAATGTTTATCACAGCTGACGCACAAAAAAATGCTTCATGAAAAATAAAGTGTAGATGGTGAACGAACAACAAGGAAGCACAAAAAATGAACATACAGTACACAAGAGTAAATACAAACAACACAGCAGCTCCAGACAATCATGACACACAAACCCTCCGTGTCTGTTTTCAGGCCTTCCCACTTAGCTCTCTCCAGCGCTGGAAAGCTTTTCTAATATTAACGCGGTCCTAAAGATCTTGCCCAGTCATAAACCTTCATTCCAGTGATATTCTTTTGAGCTCTTTTGTATTGTGTCTCATTTCTCTTTCTGCAGTTTTTTTTTCTTTCTTCAAATCTCTCTTTTACTCATTCTCTCTCCTCGACCGTCATACACCCCCTAATGCTGATTGGTTACACGTTTGTTGTTGGTGTCAGCCCGACTAACTTCTAAACAATGTTTTTCAAAATCGATGTACCCCACCTTTAATATGAGCACAAGTAGAGAACTACATCTTTACACATGTTAGATTGCATCCAAATGTGTGAGGAAGTGTTTTATTTACTTCTGTGCAGTTTGAAAAATATAGCGTCTGTTGTTTTTTGTGTGATTTATTAGCATTACATTCATTTATACATTTTTTTAGCTGAGTCAGATCCACCAAAAAATTGCAGATCCTTAATAATTGGCCACTGAATTATTTACTTTCCGATTCCGATTGCTGGACGATAATTGCTTCTGCTGATGATGATTATACACCATTGACAGAGGTGTATTTATAAATCTAAACTTATTAACTTATTATTAACATTTTAAAAACAAATAAACATATTACAAATTGTAAAAAATAAATAAATTTAAATTTGTTTACTTTGCTTTCAGACCCAGGCATAAAATATGTCACTTAATTATTTAAAGGGTACATAACACACACAGTTTATCTTGATAGTTAATTTGAGGCGATTTCTATGGTTATTTTAATGACAAATATCGAGAGCGCATCAATGTAATGCGTGACCACAAAACTCTCAGCTCCACTTAACGCTGGGTTTTTTGGGAAGCAAGGTTATCTTTCCCTCACAACCAAAAACACACTTCTTTGGTGACATTTTTGTTTTTGTGGTCTAAAAACAAAGTTACAAATCTTTCTCGAGCAAGTCCTGTGCAGCGCTGCCGACGACTTCTGTAACCCGAATGAAGCACGTTGATGGGCGTCTCTTGCTCTCTCGCTCTTGTCGATGTGTGCACGCTCTTCCTGGAGAAGTGCCCATACAACGAATTCCACCCTTTATGACGTCATACAGGGCCTACTTGAAAAAAACTTTCCGAAACTTGTACAAACCCTGATGGAGTGTATTTGCCACAGAAATACTCCATCATACGTCCAACTCATTTTTTAAAACTTTTTCCATGTTTAGCAAGAGAATCCAACTCTTTAATAGTGTAAATAAGGCAGAATGCATGAAATAGAATTAGACCCCCCCGCTTTACAACTGTTGATGCTACAAATAAGTGAATTTCATGCAGTGAATTTTCACTTATTACATTGCCAATCCTTATAATAATTGCACATTGTCTTATTTCGTTTTCTTTCCTTAAAAAGATTCTGAAAGCAACGTGACAGATGATGAGGATGTTTATGGCGAGCTGTCAGAGGAGGGTAAATGAATCAAACTTACACAGACTGCTCGAAGTGCACTTTTTTTCCTTTAGCATACCGCCAGTTTTCCTTGTGCACCGGCACTTCCAACAGGTTGCACGTACAGAAGCCCGCCACGCATCGGGAGTATCGGCACTTTTATTTTTCCACTTCAAGCACTGCATACACACTGAAGGCCCTTTCACATGACTTGTGTCAGGTATTGACACTGTGATGACTAACTTGTTTTATCCAGATTTGGACAGGATCTGTCTCTCTCTTCTTTTAATAATAGTATGATAGTACATCCTTCTAAACATACTCAATCTTTGAGTGTATGAGCAGCATGGGTGTAAAACAACCAACAAGGACAAAGAGGCAAGAAACATACAAGAATACAAAGACATTACACCAAAAAATTAAAGGAAAAAAAATCTAATGTAAATCTCATAACCAAATTGTAAATAAGATAAAATGAAAAAATCAGAGTACTTTAAATGTTTATTTTGGCTTTAGTGTTCAGACCTGGCCATAAAACCTGTCACTTAATTATCACTTAATTATTTAAAACTGTTGATGTTTGAGATTTAAAAACCACAAATAAGTGAATGTCATGCAGTGAATTTTCATTTATTAAATTGCTGATTCTTTGCACAAATGCATAATGGCACATTGACTTACTGTATTCTATGCAGGATCTGAATGTCAATTTTGGAAAAAATAGGAGAATAACCAAAATTGACAGCCATGTATATGTATATATATTTATAGGTGAATTCAGGTTGATTAGGACACTTTTTCCCAGTCATCTCAGTGACAAAAAGTGCCCCAATCAACCTGAATTCACTCTATACTTGTAAATTGTTCTTATTTCCTAATATCTGACTGTGCTGGCATATCTTTCACATTCTCAGAATTTTATGATGCCATTGCTGCGAGTGATGCGCCGCAATCGCCACCAGTGAAAGGTAAATTTATCAAACATACACACAAGGCCCTTTTACAAACATTGTGATGTACAACTTTATCTAGGTTCACAGAGGATTTGTCTCTCTCTCACTTTGATTTCAGTCTGAGATTACTAAACAAATATGTTTCATTTGCTTTATGTCATTTGCAATATTTGAAGAAATTGTTGTTTTCATGCCATATTACAAAACCACTGAACCACATTTACGGAGAACTGTGTAATGGGATGCGGGGGTGATTTCAGACACATTTAGTCACTTGCCGCCACCTACTGGTGTAATGATGTAACCGGCAGAAAGATTCATAAGGTGTGTCCCAAATCGCATACTTAATGCACTATTCTATGCCGTTTTGTAGTATAAGTAGTGTAAATAGTGTGTTCACTATTTCCAAAAGAAAAAGTACACTTTAAATACCCGGTGCACTTAATTAAAAGAAAAAATAAAGTGTGGAATGTTGCACACTTCATGTACTCAACTGTCACAGCTTTAATTATGTAGTGAAGGGGGAGGAGCTATCAGACTCTGATGTTAAATGGCAAAATAACCTTATAAAATTCACACACTACACAGATGAGTACATAGTGCATAAGTACATAGTGTATACAGTAAGTGCATAGTGCGACATTTGGGATGCAACTATAGAAATGTTAAAGGCACCATATGTAAGTTTTCGCCACCAGAGGTCGCATTTTTAAAACAATAAAGGCGAAGCTTGATGACGCTGTGAAGGAGAGTGGAACAATGGGAAATGTGGTTTTCACCATGCAGAGAAGTATGGAATTCACAAATCACGTTCACGGATGAGGTAATGAATTAGTTTTTGTATTATCTGTACGTTTGATCACACTATTTAAGTTATCGTAATGAATTTGCCGCAAGGAACGTGAAATGTAATGCTGTATTAGCCCGTTACTGATATGTGACTATTTGTCAAATGATTTGGTGGGTTAATGCTGCGCAGTTTTACGTGTTTAAAACAATCGTACTAGAGAAAATTGGAACGAACCCACAGTATTTGCAAGTAACGGCTAAACATGTTTGTGCAACACATACTATATTTAATTTCATTGCCAGAGTTGGTCACCAGACTTGATAAAGTGCGTTACGTGAAGTACAAACAAAGAGCGGGGGTTTCTGTCAAGTCCAAGTTTGTCGCAAAGCTCTATCTCGAAAACGCTATGCCAATATTGATCCTTGTTTTATTTCTCCATTTGCCTCAGTTGCCTCAGTTGCTTTACGTTTATGTTTTTTTAATTTTCTGTACACGCCAATGAATAGTCGTGATCCATGATGACTGAACGACACAGCAGCGGTGTGCTAGATGCTGTATAACCAACTCTTCCACATTTGTCCATGTGAGTTGCCATGGTTTCTACATGCGGAAACTGAGGATAATGCGGATATTATGTCATTGATAGGCGACAATGACAAGGAACGAACCATTTAAAATTTCTCTGGAATTACAAATCCTTGGTAACTTTTGGAATAATGTAAGTACACAGCTGCATGAAATATATCTAGTGATGGGAAACCGAGGCTTTCATCAAATTGTGCCGAAAAAGGGTTCATTACTCGAAGCTTTTAACACAGTGCGCATTAGCGACATCTGGTGGTCAGACTTGTTTTCTCCACCATATCAAAATCATCGCAGAGCAGATCTACGGTTTGAAAAAGCACGTGACAAAGCTTCGGAAGTCTGTGACATACGGAATCACTCTTGTCTTGAATCAGTTCTGTCTAATCTGATCTAATCTCATCTAAATTAATTTGTGACAATGAGACCACCACTCATGTCATGTGTAACCTGGTCAACGGATTCACATATTGATCAATAATATAAAATATACAATTATGTGATCATAACTGACGTGAGTAGTAGTAATATTTGGGTGAGCTGTTTAACCCTTATATTCTGTTCAGGGTCTCTGAGACCCCAGCAATAAAACATGTTTAAATGCATTTTCTTTTATGCATCAGGTGAAGCACCAATTTTTTCAAACCAGCTGTCTCGACTTTCCGATACTGCATGACGTTCGAAGCTTCAAACATCATCAATCACGTGGTATTGTCATTTCGATACAAGCATCGGTACAGGGTGTGATACAATAGTGCTTTGAAAACTGCATCGGAGCCCCGGTATCAACCGCCCCATCACTAAATATATGACATCTTACATATTGTGCCTTTAATATGAACACAAGTAGAGAACTACATCTATGCAGATGTTAGACTGCAGCCAAAGTTGTTTTATTTACATTTTCTGTGCAGTTTGAAAAATATAGTGTCTGTTGTTTTTTGTGTGTGAAACAGAGTAATTAGTATTACATTCATTTCAGTCAGATCCACCCCAAAATTGCAGATCCCTCATAATTATAGGCCATTGACTTATTTAGTTTTCTTTCCTTAAGAAGAATCTTATTGCTGGTCGGTGGGTGAAGATTGTGATTATGGACCACCAGGTGAGGAGGGTATTTGTAAATCTAAACTTATTACAACTGTAAAAACAAACAAAATTCTAAACTGTTACAAAAAGCTTTAAATACTTTAAATATGTTTACTTTGCTTTCAAAGTTCAGACCCGGGCAGAAAATGTCACTTAATTATTTAAAACGTTTGATGTGACAATGTTGAGATTTAAAAGACACGAATTTTCACTTATTACATTATAATCCTTATAATAATTGCACATTGACTTGTATAGTTTTCTTTCCTTAAAATTATTCTGATTGCGGCGATGGATGAAGATGAATTTGATGATGATGACAATGGTTATGAACCGCCATCAGTCGGTAAATGATTCAAACACACACACACACCAAAGGCCCTTTCACAAACTGCTGTCAGGGCTTCAACATTGTGATGTACAACATCATTTATCATTCAGATTCACAGAGCTTTTGTCCTTCTCTATCATTTTAATTTCTGAGATGACAAAACAATTCATTTGCTCTGATCATAAATGTGTTTATGCTTTTGAACATTTTCAGTGTGTTACTGTTAATTGTTGTTCTGAAGAAATAAGAGAAACATACAGTACAAACACACACAATATTTAAAAGCTATAATAAAGTGAATTCCAGTTGGTTCCTGTTGGTGTGTGTGTGTTCAGCCGCTCCTGATCTCCAGAAGGACCCATTACTTCAGCTGGTTTCTCTCCAGAAGGCGTCAGGCTGCTGGGAGCTGGACGCCACACTGGCTGATGTGTTTGGGAAGACGGAGGATGAGCTGACCAATCAGAAACCAGCACAGGTGAGAGATGTGATGAAATAATAACACAGCGATGATTGTGTCCAGTGTCCAGTAACAAATGCAGTGGATGATGGTTTGTACACAGGTGGATGGGTCAGTATGGGCCACTCTCCTGGCTCTGATCTGGTTATACGGCTGTAAAATAGACCAGCAGGTCGAGTGGCAGTTTGTGGCCATGAAGGCAGCGTCATGGATCGGCTCTCAGAAAGGTGGGATCTCCATTCCAGAACACATTCATTCAGATATCTTCAGTTCTTTGACACACACTGATGATTCGAGTGTGTGTGTGTTTCAGTGGGCGATCTGTCTCAGTGTGTGTGTGTGGGTAATGTTCTGCTCGGATGTCATGTGACCGAAAAGACTCTGGGAATCTGAAGATTTCAGAAGACCAAAGAACAGTTGCCATCACATTTACCATTACTTAACGCTGCTTCATTTTTCATTAATATTTTGTCCATTTAACTATCTCACCAAATTATAAAATAAACTCAGCAAAAAAAGAAACGCCCCCTTTTCGGTATACTGTATGTTAAAGATAATTATGTAAAATCTAGTGTTTTTCATGCTTGTTCAATGAGCCATAAACAATTACTGAACATGCACCTGTGGAACAGCCTTTAAGACACTAACAGTTTACAGGCGGTAGACAATTAAAGTTACAGTTCCAGTATCTTAGGACACTAAAGAGACCTTTCTACGGACTCTAAAACACATCAGGAGAACGATGGCCAAGGTTCCTGATCACATGTGTGAACGTGCCATAGTCCTTCTGCAGGAGGCTTGAGGACTGCAGATGTGAACAGAGCAATAAACTGCAATGTCTGTAATTTAAGACGCCTGAGACAATGCTACTTTTGATATTGACACAGGGACTCATTATTCCATTTCTGTTCATCAAATATCTGTGAAATTTATTCAGTTTACATCTCAGTTTTATGTTCATACAAATATTTACACATGCTCAGAAATTTGTTAGAAAAAAAGCAGTTGAAAGTGAGAGGACGTTTCTTTTTTGCTGAGTATATATGTGACCTGTGCCATATTTTTGAGCCACTTAGAAACACATTTTGAGTTTTATACCATAAAACATAAAGTCTCAAGTTGAAAATATTTTAAATCAGATTAAAAAACTGTTGAACAAAACTGCTATTCGTTCTCTTTGTCTCTCAGTGATTTACTAAAGCCGTTGGAGGAAACTTTCACACAGCAGCAGAATAATGTCTGGAGTGCTAATTATGTTTATACACAAATATGAAAAATATTCACAAATTGCATTCTATAACCAAAAGTATGTGAATATAACATTTCAACACCCTTAAAATTATGAAAAATGAAAGAGCTAAGGACGAATTCTGTTTCTAAAGTACAAATAACTGATGAATCACCCGTAATGAAGTTTCCTGGAAAGCTTCCATTGGAAATTCCACTTGGCTTAAAAGTTTGAGGCGCGAGGCGTTTTTGAATATAACTTAATTAATATTCATGAGCCAAAATTGTGACTCAGTTTAACCCTCAACCTCTCCTCCCGTACTTAACAAAAGTGTTCCTCGCGAGTCAAAATGAAGCCCTAAAATTATACCTATTTTTTTATTTTTAATGCATTTTTGTAGATTTTTTGTTAGTTATTATTTAAGTACCTTTAAATTACTAATTTTATTAATAAATAATATAATTTAAGCACATTCTTTTAACATAAATTCAAAATAACCCAATATCATGCATAACCCTGTTAAAGCAGCTCAAAATATCTCACATTTGGTGTCTCTGTCGACCTCTTGTGGGAAAAAGATAATATAACATGATATTTCATGTTATATTATTCTGACACATTCAGTTCCGCTAATGCTCACAAAATCGTGCTTCTACTAAAAACTCTATTCATGTAACATTAATGCTAGGCCTAGCCTATAGCATATTGTTATAGGCCTATTTATCAAAATAAAGCTGATAAATGAAAGTGGAGACAATACCTCAAAAGAGGCACATTATTATCACTTTTCCAACATTTATTGTTCTTAAAAGTAATGTAAATTATGTTTGCAACAATAGCTGTAGGTTTGTTGGCCTCGATGAGTCTGAGACTCCCGGCCTGAGATTGTGTCCTAGACGGAATTAAATAATTTGTGAATATTTGTAAATATTCGTGGCTTAAACAGCTGGAAAATTGATTATAACGACAGTTCTGTGGATGTTTTGCCCAGGCAGGGTCATTATAGTTAACTAACAAAAACTAAAACTATTAAAAACATTTATGCTAATCGAAATAAACCTGAAATATAAGAAAATATAAATATTAGTTGAAAAACTTAAACTAAACGAACATTAGAAATGTTGCCTTGTCAATATCATTTCGGGGTTTTTCCCCTGACTTTCAACTGACGCGATCATTATCTTTTTATGAACCGACAAGATTATATTAAATTAGAATTAAACGAAATTAGAATGGATAAGTGTCTGTGACCCATTAAAAAATCCCAGGGGTTTAGTTTTAGCCTACATGCACAAATAGAAGAATAAACAACAGAACATGAGGTGTTGCCAGTCTAAAATCGCTGTAGACTTCCAGTCTGTTGCGGGACTTTGTTTTTATAGCCACAAGGGCACTGAAGGCTGTCTCAGAGAGGCAGGTGCTACTGAAAGGAAGAATGATTTTTGTAATTGCATAGTTTGCGAGTTTAGGTGCGACAACAGGTCCCCTGACTATCCAAAGCCTTTTGAATCCATTCTCCTGGAAGTACTTTTTTGACAGTGAATCAGTTTGAAGTTCAGCGAGCTCATCTTCACAGCCAAGGTATATTCCACATCATCAAGTCTGGATCCATGGATCCATGAAGGGATCCATAACCCACAACTCCTTGGATAATGCGTCAACATCCGCAAAGCGGGACTTTAATTCCTCCTGTAGCGAAGTCATGTGACTCTGTGCGCAAAGATGCACTCACAGTACCAAGTACAGGTCTCTGCAGGACAGTAATGGGAGTTACCAGATAAGTGGGCGAGGCCAGAGTCCTGCACGGGTCCTGTTTGATAAACCCGCACCCGCAGTTATTAACAGCACACCCGACCCGATATCCGACAAAAACAATAATTTTAGCCCGTACCAGACCTGACTCGTTTGACATAAAAACCGCGACCTGACCCGCACCCGCATTAAATCTCCTACATGAGGTAGACAAAAATCATTTTCTCATGTAGCCTAACACAAGCAATAAAACCAACATTAGGCATTATATGTCGCTGCATTTAATTAAACATTGCGTTAAACAACACAAGTAAAAATAATAGAACAAAGAATGTTTTAGTTGGCCTATTTTTTTATATTTTATCAGATTCACTCAGCATTTAAACGTGGTTGTCTCTTCTGAAACTGAGCATTGTTTACCTGTCCTCTGGTCCTCTTTGTAGCAGCGCGAAAAATATTCTAAAACTTTTATTCAAATTGTGAATAGCCTATATTAAATACACAAAGTGAGCAAAGCGCGTTCCCTTTAATATAAATCACTATCGCTTTCAATCAGATGCCGCGCGATTGACTACAATGCTCAGCGCTGCAAATCGTGCTGTAAGCCTTTAACGGTCTTCAGACAGAGCGTGAACACAAATAAGCACGGGACCATTTGAAAGTAGCTTTCAAATGCACCGAATTGAGTTGGAATAGTCTTGGCTATTGGACCCGCAGTCCACCCGTGCCTACCGCGCGTCCTACCCGCACCCGACACGTAAATATTATTCCACCCGTTACATTAAATTTGGCGGGTCACCCGCGTGCAGGACTCTGGGCGAGGCCATAAACAGAGGGGCGTTTTTGAGAGCATTACCTGATTTGCCAACGTCAGAGTGTGGGTAGGGTTTAGGGGTGGGGTCGGGTGAAGGGGATCATTTTTATTGCATGATTTATAAACACCCACCAGTTTGAAAACACCCACAAATTCAGAAACGCCCACTTTTGTTCCGCGGAGACCTCATACTCCACGGTACCGCCAGAGTGTTGAAGCAGCAGTGGGAAGTGTTGTAAATGCCCCGTGACATTTTTCCGGCCCTGTACTCCAGCTTGCGCATAAAAGCATCGATTGCTTCTTTGCACTCTAAGATGGTTGACTTTCGGGCCCTGCAGTCTCTTGTTGGTCTCATTATAAAGAGTGAATATGTCAGCAATGTATGCGGTTTTAATCCCGAACACATCAGTCAGATGCTCCGACAGTGTGTGGTTTTGACTTCGCAGAAATTCCAGGATTTTATCTTGCAGTTCTAGAAAGCGCACGAGCACTTTGCCACGCGAAAGCCAGTGCACCTTCGTGTGTAGCAGTAGAGTTTGGTGTGCTTCATCCTCACACAGTTGTGCAAATAATCTCTGGTTGGTAGGGCGAGCTTTAATGAGGTTTACGACTTTTACAACTGTTGCCAGTGTGTCACTAAGGTCTCTGGACAGTTTTTTACTGGCGAGTGCCTGGCGATGTATCATACAGTGGAAGATTACAGAGTCTGGAGCCTTTTCCATCAAACGGCTGTTAAATCCCTTATTTCTACCCATCATCGCGGCAGCCCCATCCGTGCAGCAAGTGACAAGATTTGCATAGGGCAGATTGTGGGATGTGAGGTAAGAATCGACAGCCATAAAAATATCTTGACCTGTAGTTGTTGTGGGTAAATTGGTAGACATAAGTACAGTATGTCCCGATTCGACACATCTCCGTCAACATACTGTACATACGATAAGTACAGACTCTCCCGCCACTGTGGTCGTTTCATCCAGCTGTATAGCAAATTGGACTTCTCTAAGCTTTTCGTGCAACTGTTTTTTGCAGTTTTGCAGATTTAACTTTTTCAGTTGCTTGTGTAACGGAGGCCAGCTAGTAGTCGCTGTGTGAGTAAACCTCACTCCTCTGATCTCAAGAGATGTTCTAGCGACTGATGATAGAGGTTGCAGCCTTTAGCCTCCTTGTTAGAGCGTCCGACTCCCATGCCAGAGACCCAGGTTCGAGGCCTGGGCAGAGCGGGGTGAGTAGGACCTGGATAGGGGGGTTACACTTGCGGGCCACATAGTCCCTCCGCTATTTTATTGCAGGCGGGTTTGATTAGCTCCTCTCCAATATTATGCGGCTTTTTTGCCTTGGCAATCAACAGCGAACACTCAAAGGAAGCTTTAGTGGCCTTCTGTAAATCACTACCTGCTCTTTCGAATACTTTTCTGATGTCTGTCGATCTTTTTGACAGAGCCATCTCTTTTTTTCTCTCTAAGAATTCTCTGATCTTTACCGATAGCCTCTGGAAGCTTTGTTTCCTGGTGTCTTTTCATTTTGCTTGGTTTCATGCTGTTGTTTTTCACCACAGAAGACACATTCTGGCCGAGACTTGTCTTGACCTTCAATAAAACCAAAATTTAGGTAGGTTTTGTCATAGTGTCTAAACTTTTTCTTCGCCTCTGATGAAGAATCACCGCATTTACATTTCTCTGCCATTTTTCCTTTTGATTTTGCCGTTACTTTGACAAGCACGTTGTGCGATTGATGGAGTGAGCAAAATTGAAATAAATTTATATGATATTTTTTTTTACTGTATTATATTGGAATTTTGAGCATTTTTTAAAAAAAAAAAAAAACTTTTAAAAATATTTTTATATAAATTAGTGGAACATTTTATGCATCTTTTTTTCTTTTTTCTTTTTACCTCAACACATATCTGCTCCTGCGCCCCCACTGTGAACTCTGGACCCAGGTTGGGAGCCACTGGCTTAGAGAGACAGGATGTAGTTAATTTTTGTGAGGATTGCATGTGGTCTCACATGCTTCTCTGCCTGTGCCTGAACAAAGAACAATTATTGATCTTATAGATGTGTATGATCATTGTATGACAGAATATAAGAAATGTGTGACTATATGACAAGAGAAAGAATACACTCAAGGTATAGAAGAATGGTAAACATGTTCCTAAGATGGTAAAAGAAACTATAATTGGGCAGAAGCTTCAGCCTTGAAAGTTAGAGAGACATAAAAGTGGGAGGAAGCCCTCCTTGTCAAACACTCTGCAGCAACTTCGAGTATCTGTATGACTGTTGACCTTTCTTGCAAGAAAATAAACTTTTTGAGAAAGACAATTGGACATGTTTGTCTCTTATACAGTGATATTATTTTATTTGTCACCACAATTTGGTGTCAGAAAGTGGGATTCCTTGCATGTGCCTTTTGGACCCAAGAGCGGACGGTGACTGATCATCCTGCACTTAGTTGTCACAGCCCTACCCCGAACAGATTGAGGGACGAGGTACCACCTACCAAGGCCCAGAGGGGACACCACTGGAATCGGCAAATGAACCCGAGTGTCATCAAATTTCTCTGGTAAGAGACAAATCAAAATAGAAATAGAAAATAATATCAAAGATTTGGAAAAAGGGATAAACCATAGTGCTTGGGACAGCTATAGATATAGATAAATTACTCAAATATCACGATTTTCCGAGGGAGGGAACATTGAGTGTCACAAGACTAAAGGGAATCAGTTGAAGAAGAAAGCAAAAAGCAGAAAGGGTGCTGTGTGAAATGTGTGTGGGAAGTGTGAGCATACAGTAAATTGTTGGCTGGAGGAGGCAGATAAGAGAGAAAGAAGGTCGATGCAGAGAGAATTGGCATGTAGGTGTAATGGATGTTGGCCGGTAAGAGCCGTGCATGTAAACCTCACTCCCCTGATCTCAAGAGGCACTCTAGCAACTGACACAAGAGACAAGAGACTGTTAGAGCGCCCGACTCCCATGCCGGCGGACCCAGGTTTGAGTCCCGCTTAGAGCAGGCGGTTCGAACAGGAGGGGTTACATAGGGATGGGAAAAGGAAGATTGAAAAATGTTAAGAAAAAGCAACTGCACCACACTGACCTATCTGATGTCTCTGTTTCTTTACATGCACCACCACCATACAATCACTATCCCGTGGCTGAGCAGCAAGCCCTGAAAATGGACCCTGACCTCGACTGCTCTCCACTGAGAAGACCAACAGTGCCACGGGCAGGACCAGCGGAGCAGAGACAAGACAGAGTCCAACAACCTTCCATTACTATATCTGTCTGATCACAAATGAAAAACTATTTCACTCAATTCTGGTGTTCCATGTATTTTTGTGCTTTATTGGAGGAAGTCAATAACTTCAGACTATATTGGAATTAATATAAGCATTAGCTGAGACACATATGCACTTATGATCTCTTGAGGAGCATTTTGATGTTTAGGACGCTGCATTAGAAGCTTCAAATCATAAACAATACATAAATAGCAGCTAAAACACTTTAAATGTCACGTGTTGTGTTGAGTTTTGTTCTGTTTGTCACATGTTCTCCTTTGTTTAGTTTTCCCGCCTTTAGTTAGTATCCCTTGGTTACAGAATGATTTGAGTTTGAGTTCATTTGTCCCAGCTGTGTCTTGTTGATTATCTTGTTAGTTCCCCTGTCTGTTCTTGTATTTAAACCCTGTGTTCTCCCTCAGTCTCTGTTGGTTCTCGTTTATGTTAGGCTGTGTGTAAAGTCCTTTATATTGAAGCTCCTTCGTCTGCGTGTGTTTCACACAACCAACCCCTGACATTAGCTTTCAAAAGAACGAGCTGCATTTGCCAACAGTACAGCAAAGCATTGAAACAGAGCTTCTGTGTGTCTGTGTACATGTTCAGAAATCTGGGATTAATACAGAAATTACAGAATTACACAAAATTTAATAGACAAATCTATGACAAAATAATCAAAAAATGTCAGTATTAATTACGTATCAATATATTTGTTACAGCTCTGCTAATGTGAATTACTATTAACTTCATCACTCAAGGTTAAAACAACTGCATATAACTTTTAGTTTTAGTAATATTTATCAATAAATATTGTCAAAATTATAAATGTCAACATTTAAAATCACAGTTTCTCTTTCATTAGTTTTCAAGTTTTTTTAAGTTTTCTCAGTGTCTTCTTCGTGTTTATCATGCTTCTTTAATTTTCTTGGGAAAAGTTTTGAGATCTTGGGCAGAGCAAGTGTTCATCTGGTTCCTGAATGTTCCTCAGACTCCGGGATGGACCACAAAGACCCAAATCCTGAGCTGTGAGATTTTGAGCGTGATGAACTAAAAACTGAACCGCTGTCTGCTGATGATAGTGATCTGAATGAACCGTAAGCAGAACTTCCCACAGACCATGTGTCCGACCGATCATCTCCACTCACTGTGGGAAACACAATAAATCAGTGAACGGCTTAAAACTCATATAGAACAAAATTCTAACATTTAAAACTCTCAATATGTTCCTAAAAATAATGTAGCCTATTGATAATCATTATCAGTTGCCCTTTAAAACATCATACAAATACTTTATTAATCAGATGGGATTTTAAAAGTTTTGTCCCTGTTTTAGAAATATATTTATTACAAGCCTGATCACTATTTATTGCAAGTATATAAAGTTGACCATAAAGATTTATAGAGTCTGAAACTTTCAAAAGGTCTGAAGAACAAATTATTAATAAAAAAAAGGTGCTTAACCTTCAGAAAATGTTGATCATCAACCTAATGAAGTTTAACTAAATATTATATGTTCTTTTTTTTTTTAAATGTTATTTCATATCAGGTTTGCATTTATTTTCATAAATTAAAGTAAAGTAAAGTATCAACATTGCTATTTGTCTAAAGATTGATAAAATGAGAGATGTAGAAAGAGTTCAGATTTTATTATGGGGAAAAATATGTGGTGACAAATTTACGACAATATAGACTAAATATATATTTCACAACAAAGCAGATGGGATTCATGGAAAACATGGGCTCTAATGCTTTAAAAAAGGTCACAGGGAGACCAAAGTTACTGAAAGTGCCAAATAAAACAGAAGACACTCACTGGTTGGTGGCAGCCATTCCATACTGTTATGTCGTATTACGTCCCCTGACTCGTATCTTGTCTGAGATGAATCTCTGGAACGTGATGAACTGAAAACTGTTTCTGCTCCTGATCGTGATCTGAGTGAACTATAAGCTGAACTTCCCAGAGACCATGAATCAGATCCATCATCTCCACTCACTATAATAATGAAAGCAGAGAGCAGATCAGAAGAACATTTACATTAATGTGTTTGACAGACACTTTTATCCAAAGAAACTGACATGGCATTGAAGAAATATATTCATCAGTTCATGTGATTGTAATTCATTCAGATGGTCAACCTTATGTCAACTCTAAATGGGTCAAGGAATGAAGATTCACTTCACTGCAGCTCTTTGGTTCACACAGAAACAGAATACTGTAAACATTAAAGCTGCTGTCCGAAACTTTTTTTGGTTAAAAATTATCCAAAATCAATTTTTGAGCAAGTACATAACCAGACACTGTTCAAAACTATCTCCTTACCTTAGCCCGATTCACAACGGTAAGCTTGTAATAATGTTTTATAATAAGAGTGGGAAATCTGTGGGAAATCTGAGCATGCAGCCATTCGTCTTTGTATCATTTCATCACGTTTGTTTAAATAAAGAAGGAGTCCCAGCTAGTAGCTATATCATGTGAGGATGTTGCAGGTGGTGGATCATTTATAGCCTTTTCTCACAGCAGCTGGAATAATTAAACTTATCATTTTGATGGCGGATTGTATGGTATGACAAATTAACATTAGAGATTATACTGTACAGAAATTGAAATCTACAGGTAACGCTAATACACACTTCACGAGTTCACACTTACAAATAATCAGATAGTAAATAGTATGAGTAATAGTATGCGTATTTGGCGTGCTGTCCGAGGAGAGCTCGGTATTTGGCCCGAACCCAGATTACTCCCCAAAAATTGCAAACCAATGCAGGACAGCAGCCGGGAACATTACTGATGACCCCCAAAAATTGCAATGCGCAGGCTGATCATGCTGTTTGGAGGGTTAGTTAAAGGACCGGGAGATTTCTCACAACATTGAATGAAAACATTACTGCTACGGCAGTGAAGGCGAGTTTAGGCAGAGCTGGACTCCTGCGGGAGCGGAGGCGACATCACTGCTGCGGCAGTGGAGAAAATAAGCCAGAAGATCTGAGCTCCTGCGGGAGCCCAGGGAACATCACTGCTGCGGCAGTGGAGAGAAAGGCCAGAAGAACTGAGCTCCTGCGGGAGCCGAGGGAACATCACTGCTGCGGCAGTAGAGAGAAAGGCCAGAAGATGAGCTCCTGCGGGAGCCGAGGGAACATCACTGCTGCGGCAGTGGACAGAAAGGCCAGAAGAACTCCTGCGGGAGCTGAGGGAACATCACTGCTGCGGCAATGAAATAGAATATTCCTATTTATTGAAATGATGGTATTAGTTGAGTCAGATATGGTGGGCTTGCGGATATGCGTGAGAGAACAAGTTGGAGCTGTAAACCTAGCTGATAAGTGTTCGTTGGGCTTCTTTAATGTAGAAGCGATTTGATCGGATGTACTTCTTAAAAAGCTTCTGATGACCAGCAACCAAGTGTTTGAATCTGATGCTGGGAAAGGCCTTTTTTGGGCAGCTGTGGTTGAATGGTTTCAAATGACTGGAAAAGTGGTTTGCTGGGATGCCGGATTGAATCAAGATGGATTTAAGGTGTTTTTGGAACCAAAACGTGTGACAGCGTGGTTGGAATCATCGACGAAGAGTGGGTCAGATGGGAATTTAGCCTGAGCATTTCTAAAGTGTAAATAGGCTGAAAGAGTTTGGTATGGCTGAATTAGTGCAGGGAGATTAAGAATATAGATGAAATGACCTTTTTTCATTTGTCTGTCTTTGTTTAATGAAGTTAGAGATGGTGTTGTCGTCTAACACTGATAAGTCTGTAATTGTAGGATGGAATTTTGGGTTAAAGCTGGATGTGATGGTGAGTTCTGAACATCTGAGAAAGAGGGAAGCTGGCAAAATAAGGCATCTGGGCTTGCGGCGCTAACGGAGGGAAGGCACTAGCGTCTAGGAAGGTGGAAGCAAACAGAAATATCCTACTGAATCCTTATGCAGTGAGGCCTGGAGTTAGCTGTATTCAAGTTAAAGCCCAGAAATTCAATGGACGTGGCTGGACCACGGTTTTATCCAGGGCGATTGGAAACCTGAGCTCAGCAAAAACTGTGCAGGGCTGAGAGATCGATGATTAAACTTTGTACATATTGTTATTTTCTCAGAAGAAGCTTAAAACGCTTTATAACCTGCATATATTCACCTCTAACACGTCGGTTTGATATTGTAATCGTTGTTTGATGTTGAACGATCAAACAGCAAAGTACAGTCTGATTTAGATGATCGGTTGTTCTTTTAACTGTTGCTGATTTGAATCACACACACCTTCATTTAGTAAAGATCAAAAGAGACTCACTTATGTAAAAAGACAAAGAGGTTTGCAAAATAAAAATATGTGCACCTTGAATTTATTCAATTGTGTTCAATAATCACTAAAGGATCACTAAAATTTGCCATGAACACGCTGCTTGTATGATATCATTTATTTATTTAATTTTATTTATTTATATTTTAGTTTTCTTTTCCATACTTATCCAGACCTGGAAATGATTTAAATCAAATTCCATATTTTTCCAAACTGCGTAGGAACCGTCAACATAATCAGTTATTTAATCAGTTATCTGTCTATTTCTGCTCGTTCTAAAACAGATACAGCTTAAAGGTGCAGTCATACTGCACTTTTCGTCCCATTGACTTACACGTATGCTAATGCGTCAGACCGGAAACGCCAGCTCGTGCGAAAAATTTTGCATTTCGCTGCATTCCAAAGTACAAGTTTGGTGAACTCTGACCTGCGAATTCGCATTAGTAAAAGAACGATTGCATGTAAAAATTTGTCCTACCAGTCTGTGCTGCGTCTCTTTACCAATAGTGAAGCTGTGGGTTGAAGTTAATTCAAAACAGAAATACATATATACTATAACTTTAAGTTTCTAAGCGATTTTGTTGATAAATCGCAGGACAGCGATGACAGTAAGTTCAGAGTTTCATAATGATTCTGTCTGCGACTGTGCTGGTTGAACTGTTTTAGGTCTCTGTAACTAAATTAATAATTTAGTTCTCTGTTACTAATATTTAAATACTAAAGTATTTTCTTTGTAGACCACTGTTCCCTGTGTAGAGTTTGTGGAAGGAATATGGGTATGTGTCGATGCCACTGACTGATGAGAGGGTTTGCTAACCATCAGAACTACCCTCTCCGCTCTTCTTTAACCCCAGGCGCTTCTTACATCAAGCCTGTGGCTGGGCCGATAATGAGAAAATTTTGATTCTGACGGTCTGCCGTTGGTTTGATAGTGAAAAGGCCCTTTCAGGCTTGTAAGGGAGGTAGACCCCTGTTCTGTAGAGGCCTCTGCTCTGAGGAGCGCCAGGTAGATCTACAGGTGCATCTCAATAAATTAGAATATCATGAAAAAGTTTTTTTTTTTTTTCTGTAATTTAATTCAAAAAGTAAAACTTAAATATATTCTAGATTTATTAGACATAAAGTAAAATATTCCCAGACTTTTTTGTTTTCATTCTGATGATTACAGCTTGCTGCTCATCAAAATCAAAAAATCAGTATCTCAAATTATTAGAATATTTAATTTCAAATTCTATTAAATTACCATTCTCAGGGTATAAATACTGGGTTTAGGTCAGTAATCCCAACAGCAGTCATGGGGAAGTCTGCTGACTTGACAGTTGTCCAGAAGACGATCATCAAGACCCTCTACAATGAGGGTAAGCCACAGAGGGTCATTGCTGAAAAAGCTGGCTGTTCGCAGAGTGCTGTGCCAAAGCATATTCATGGAAAGTTGACTGGAAGGAAAAAGAGTGGTAGGAAAAGGTGTACAAGTGAAAGGAATGACCGCAGGCTTGAGAAGATTGTCAGGCGAAGCTGATTTAAGAACTTAGGAGAGCTTCAAAAGGAGTGGACTGAAGCTGGAGTCAGTGCATCAAGAGCCACCGCACACAGACGTCTTCAGGAAATGGGCTACAACTGTCACATTCCACGTACCAAGCCACTTTTGAACCAAAGACAACGTCAGAAGCGTCTTGCCTGGGCTAAGGAGAAAAAGAACTGGACTGTTGCTCAGTGGTCCAAAGTCCTCTTTTCAGATTAAAGTAAATTTTGCATTTCATTTGGAAATCAAGGTCTTAGAGTCTGGAGAAAGAGTGGAGAGGCACAGAAACCATGTTGCTTGAAGTCCAGTGTGAAGTTTCCACAGTCAGTGATGATTTGGGCTGCCATGTCATCTGCTGGTGTTGGTTTTCTGAAGTCCACAGTCAACGCAGCCATCTACCAGGAAATTTTAGAGCACTTCATGCTGACAAGCTTTATGTTCATGCTGATTTCATTTTCCAGCAGGATTTGGCACCTGCCCACACTGCCAGCTGGTTCAATGACCATGGTGTTACTGTGCTTGATTGGCCAGCAAACTCGCCTGACCTGAACCCCATAGAGAATCTATAGGGTATTGTCAAGAGGAAGATGAGAGACACCAGACCCAACAATGCAGATGACCTGAAGGCTATCAAAGCAACCTGGGCTTCCATTACACCTGAGCAGTGCCACAGGCTGATCGCCTCCATGCCATGCCGCATTGATGCAGTAATTCATGCAAAAGGAGGCCCAACCAAGTATTGAGTACATAGAAATGAACATACTTTTCAGAAGCCTGACATTTCTGTTTAAAATATCCTTTTTTTATTGATCTTATGAAGTATTCTAATTTATTGAGATAGTGAATCGGTGGATTTTTGTTAAATGTGAGCCAAAATCATCACAATTAAAAGAACCAAAGACTTAAAGTACTTCAGTCTGTGTGCATTGAATTTATTTAATACACGAGTTCCACAATTTGAGTTGAATTACTGAAATAAATGAACTTTTCCACGACATTCTAATTTATTGAGACGCACCTGTATGCTTTGCAGGCTGGCCTTCACCAGGGCTGCCCTAACAGCTGGCCTAGGCTAGCGCTAGGGACATTTAAGGCAGTCTGCTAAACATTCCTGCCTCTGACCCCTCATTAGGTGAGTGTAGGTTCCTTTTTTCTAAAAGACTTTTTTATCCCTAGTGCTGGCCTCCTCTCAATAGAGAGTCGTCTGGCCAAGGCCAGCCCCCTCTGCATTGGGGCATAATGTAGGTTGGTGTAGAGGCAGAATAGGCAGTTCCCTCTTTCTATTTTTGAATAGTAAATGCTTTTTGGTAGGCGTCCCGCATTTCATAAGCCGAGCTACTGTTAGACCATCGCTAGACTCTGCTGAAGCCCGCCTAACTAACGTTCAAGCGTTGGGTCGATTATGGGTGGCTTTTATATGAAAGGCCCCATTCCCCTTTGCTTATAGCTCTGTTTTATCTGCCCTGCACCATTGTGGCTCAGGTCGAGCAGTATTTTGACCTTCACTTCGGGCTGGTCATTTAGTACGCTCCCTTGTGTTCATCTGGAGTAGTAGGCCCAGATGGGCTTCCTCCAGGGCATGCTGGGGTATGTTTGCACTCCCCTTGCTTGAAGGGTAAAAGGTGCTTTTACTGAGTACACTGCTTGTCGGCAATGTGATAGGTCCCAGGCTTAAGCGCTGTTTAAACAGTTTATCTCTGCTACTAGACTTGCTATAAGGTAACTGGCCTTAACAGGCCTTCCTCTAGTGTAAGTCCCCACCATGTTGGGCTCTTAGCAGCCAGCATGTGCTCTGTCAGGTAGCTGGCCTTAGCAGGCCTCCCTGTGAGCAGCCTCAGTAAATGTGTTTCTGGTAGCTATTGTAATTTTTATCAGATAGTAGGCCTTAGCAGGCCTCTCTGTGATGAACCCCATCAATGTGGATGTTGTAGCAACAAGTCCCCAGCACTTTGAGTTTGTGACAGCTAGTAGTAGTTTGTTGTCACGTAGCAGGCCTTGGTGGTCTCCCTGTGGGCGAACCCCCAACATTTTGTGGGGCTCTTAGCAGCTAGCAATGACTTGCTATTGGATAAGTAGGCCCTAGCAGGCCTCTTTGCAAGCGAGTGCCCAATAGTGGTAATAGCTAGCAATGACTTGCTATCAGATAGATGGCAGGCTTTTCTGAAGGCAAGTCCCAACAGTGTGGGTGCTGTATCTAGCCACTTAGAACTTGCTACCAGGCAGTTGGCCCTAATCGGCCGCCCTGGAGGCTAGTCCCCAGCAGTAATGGGTTTTTCTGGTAGGTGTGCCCTAAAAGTGACCCCTTCTGTTGAAGCTGTTGGTCCCAGGCCTTGGAGCGGCCTTGGCAGGCCCCTATGTGCAACATATGGGAGGCTTCTTTGAGGCTTATAGCTTGGGCTTTGACCGCAGGGAGTGATGTCACTGACAGCTCATTTGTGACCCATAGGGAGAGTGGGTCTGGTGTTTCAGTGGAAATTGCTTGATTCTGACAGTTGTCACTGCCATACGTTGGCATGCACTCCCCTCAGCATGGCGGCATGGGTATATCGTTCCCCTAGCGCTCTGACGCAGCGCAAGTTCCCTTTCGAAAGGGAACGTCTCAGGTTACACATGTAACCATGGTTCCCTTTCAAACAGGGAACGAGATGCTGCGTCTCTCAACCATGCATCGGGGCCCGCCTGCATACAGTCCCTTCAGAAGTGGATGACATGTTATCTAGGCCTTTATATATTTACGGGTCACACCGTTATGATGTCATGGGCTGTCACCAGTCTTAATTTGTTAAAATAATTAACATTTTGCAGATTCTGCAAGGGGTATGTAAACTCTTGAGCATGACTGTATCTGAACTATAAAGTATATCGACTCACTCATCTGTGATCTGATGTCGTCTCTCTGTTTTTTCATCCTCTTCATTCGTTCTTCTGCTCTCTCTTCCTCTGCTCTTCTTCTCTCTTTCACCTCCTGTAAAATCTTTCTGTCTAATTCAAAATGGCAGCCATTGTTTTGTGCCACTGTCTCTTCAATCTTCTCCAGCATCTCCTTGATCTGAGTGTCGTCACTCCTGTTGTGATTGTTGAGAACATGATACCTGTTCCCACATTTGTCCAGCAGCCGCTGGAGATCCTGTCCTTCACTCTCAATGTGCTGCTCTATAGATGTGTCTAACAGAGAGTCTCCACAGGTGAACAGAACTATAGTGTGACTCCAGACTCTCTCACTGAGAAGATCCAGATGATCCTGCACTGCTTTTCTCTCAGTCTCTTTAAATATATTGTGAACATCTATGATCAGTAGTACAGCATGTGGTCCTGGAGGACACAGAGACACACTGAGCAAAATCTCCTGTTTCAGTATCTCAGGACTGTCCTCTACAGTGTCATTCCTCCACCATCCTGGAGCTTCAATGACAGTGATGTGTCTGTCTGCTACTTGTCCGTGTCTCCTCACACACTGAGCAGATGTCTTCAAGTCAAACTCCTCACTGCTCAGGATGGTGTTTCCTGATGAACTCTTACCAGATCTTCTATACCCCATCAACACAATCCTCAGATCTGAGAGATGTTGAGCATCACCTGAAACAAATAGAGAACAAAACACACTTCTTAAGACGGGTGACATCTTAAGTCTTTTTAAGTATTCTCTCTCTGTGAAACAAAGAGTTACTGAAATAAAGTTCACCTTATCTGTATGGATGTCAAACTACACATTATTGTTTAAAAATAACATATAAGTGTATCTCAAATTAATTAAACTCTTAAATCAGAGTTGAACAAAAGTTATTGATGGGCAATAATTATGAATTATGGAGAAAAGAAAACATCTCGGTTATGTATGTAACCTTAGTTCCCTGAGTAAGGAACGAGACGCTGCGTTGAAGCGCTGCGGGAACGCCTCTGCGTGATTGCGTCATGAAGCACGTATGAAATCAGTCCAATGTAGTGACGGAACGTCATAGGCAGGTGACGTCACTGACCAGGAAACTATAAAGCCTACCCGAAATCCCATTCATTCAGCTTCTGGAAAACTGAAGCAAGTCGCTTACGGGCATGCTGGGAGTATGGCAGGGCGATGCAGCGTCTCATTCGTAACCGAGACGTTCCCTTTCAAGGGAACTCGAGCTGCGTCAAAGCGCTGCGGGAACGCTAATACCCACGTCGCTATATGAGCAAGTGACCGTCCCTGTGAAATCAATGCGCACACTAGGACAATAGCACCTGCGCCCCTGGAGTGGAGCCAAGGTCCAGTTCATAGAACCTCACGAAGATTTGCGGCGAGGACCAGCCTGCCGCATCACAAACTTCTTGGAGAGAAACTCCTGACAATAGTGCTTTGGAAGCAGCCATACTCCTGGTCGAGTAAGCTTGAACAGCCAAAGGTGAAGGCTGACCAGCCGACTCGTAAGCAAATGTGATGGCCTCGACCACCCACTTGCTCATCCTCTGCTTAGATGCAGGGTGACCTTTTCTAGGTGATCCGAAACAAACGAACAACTGTTCTGACTTTCTCCACAGGGCAGCTCTGTGGACATAAGCATCCAATGACCTAACCGGGCAAAGCAGATTCAGCTTCTCCTGGTCAGACATCCGGAAGGGAGGAGGACAGAAGGCCTGCAGCACAATAGGCCTCACAGTATTAGTGAGGACCTTCGGAATATAACCCGGTCTAGGGTGCAAATAGGCTTTAACCATGCCGGGCGCAAATTCCAGGCACGAGGGAGATACCGAAAGGGCTTGAATGTCTCCAATTCTCTTGAGAGATGAAATAGCAAGCAGAAAGTTAGTTTTCATTGTGAGAAACTTCTCAGGGATTTCTTTGATAGGCTCGAAGGGGGCCACAGAGAGGCCTTGTAACACAACGGCCAGTTCCCAGGCCGGTACCCTCGTGCAAACTGCAGGTCTAAGTCTCATAGTGCCACAAAGGAAACGAGTAATAAGCGGGTGTCTCCCCAAAGATACACCACTCAAAGGAGCGTGGTAAGCAGCTAAGGCTGCCACGTACACCTTTATTGTGGAGGGGGATAGCCCTGTGGAAAATCTTTCCTGCAGGAACTCCAGCACCACACCAACGGGGCAGTTAACTGGGTCCCACTGGTGGTTTCCACACCATGAAGTGAATAATCTCCACTTCAAAGCATAGAGTTTCCTCGTGGAGGGAGCTCTGGAGTGGAGGATGGTCTCAACAACCTCAGTTGAGAGACCTGAACTCATGAGCTGGGCCCCCTCAGAGGCCAAGCCCATAGTTTCCACAACTCTGGGCGGGGGTGATGGATCGACCCGCTCGCCTGAGAGAGAAGGTCCGTCCTGATCGGAATCTCCATCGGAGAGCCGTCTAGAAGGGATATCAGGTCCGAGAACCATACTAGGGCCGGCCAGAACGGGGCCACTAGCAACAGACGGACCCCATCCTGGCGAACTCTCTCCAGAACTCCCGGGAGCAGCGCAATCGGGGGAAATGCGTACAGACGTAGCCTCGGTCACGCCTGTACCATAGCGTCCAGCCCCAGAGGTGCTGGGTTTGTCATAGAGAACCATAATGGGCAGTGAGTCGTCTCTCGAGATGCAAACAGATCCACGTCGGCTCGACCAAAGTTCTCCCATAGGAGCTCCACCACCTCGGGGTGAAGTCCTGTCTCGACAGGATGTCTGCTCCCCAATTGAGGTACCCTGGGATATAAACTGCCTTGATTGAGAGCAGTTTCCCTTGGGTCCACAGGAGCGGAATTAAAGTATGTGGACTCACTCATCTGTGATCTGATGTTTTCTCTCCTTTTTTTCATCCTCTTCATTCGTTCTTTTGCTCTCTCTTCCTCTGCTCTTCTTCTCTCTTCCACCTCCTGTAAAATCTTTCTGTCTAATTCAAAATGGCTGCCGTTGTTTTGTGCCACTGTCTCTTCAATCTTCTCCAGCAGCTCCTTGATCTGAGTGTCGTCACTCCTGTTGTGATTGTTGAGAACATGATACCTGTTCCCACATTTGTCCAGCAGCCGCTGGAGATCCTGTCCTTCACTCTCAATGTGCTGCTCTATAGATGTGTCTAACAGAGAGTCTCCATGAGTGAACAGAACTATAGTGTGACTCCAGACTCTCTCACTGAGAAGATCCAGATGATCCTGCAATACTTTTCTCTCAGTCTCTTTAAATCCAGTGTCCACAGGTATGATCAGTAGCACAGCGTGTGGTCCTGGAGGACACAGAGACACACTGAGCAAAATCTCCTGTTTCAGTATCTCAGGACTGTCCTCTACAGTGTAATTTTTCCACCATCCTGGAGCTTCAATGACAGTGATGTGTCTGTCTGCTACTTCTCCATGTCTCCTCACACACTGAGCAGATCTCTTCAAGTCAAACTCCTCTCTGCCCAGGATGGTGTTTCCTGATGAACTCTTACCAGCAGCTCTATTACCCATCAACACAATCCTCAGATCTGAGAGATGTTGAGTGTCACCTGAAACAAATAGAGAACAAAACACACTTCTTAAGGTGGGTGAGATCTTAAATCTTCTTAAATCTCTCTCTCTCTATGTGAAAAAAGGGGTTACTGAAATAAAGTTCACCGTATCTGTATGGGTGTCAAACTACATATTGATTAAAAATGTAAGTGTATCTGACATTAATTAAACTCTTAAATCAGAGCTGAACAAAAGTTATTGATGGACAATAATTATGAATTATGGAGAAAAGAAAATTGCTTAATTTCAATTATCTGCACACAAAACAGATTACAGAAAGTGTAATCATTTTAAAGTGAAGTAATACTTTAAGCATGACTAAATTACAAATAGCTTCAGAATAATGTTTTCAGAAAGTATATTCTTTAAAAAATAATTAAATTGGCGCTCTAAACCAATGAATGAATCTCTCTCTTGTGTGTGTTCACACCTGGGAAAGTGTTATCAATGCACTGGTGTCTATTAGCTCCAGCAAACACATGACTGTATTACATTTACATTCATTTACTAGATGGAAAGAAAGACAAAAAAAAGACAAATTTTAACTGAAAAAAAAAAAATTATGGAAAAAAAAACTAAGCCTAAAGTGTCAATCTTATCACTTAAAAATCTTATCCGTGCAGACCAATATGAAAGTGAAAGCATGTCAAACATGTTGACATATTTTCTTTCATGAAAATAACTTTTATTACGACTGAAATGCTTACCGATGTCCATTTTACTGGACATATTTTTGCCTTAGCTCCAAATGAAATATAGATTCACCAGCAGTCTAGTAGTTTTTACTTGTAATGTTCTTTCAAAGTGTGTTTGACGAGACTCACTTCCTGCTGCTTCAGAACAGCGACAAACATGAGCGCGTCTATAGATGTAAAGATGATGTTTACGGTTATATTCAAGACAGGCTGATTGCAGCTGTTTTTTGTTTGTTTGTTTGTTGTTTTCTATGGATTAGGTAAAGGGATTTCTGTTTTCAAAAGCACACCCTATGAAGAACTGGATTGTTTAAGAAATGAAAGTGTTTATTTCCTTCAGTAACAGCTTTTAAGGGCGTCACTGTGAGCTGCTTCGAACCCGTCTATTAGGAATGCCTTTACAAATAGAGATTAATGAGAAGAAGTTTCTTGATATTATTGCTGTGACTGTTACATTTTCATGATTTACTTCATATACTCAGTGTGAATATCTGCACTATAAAGTATGTGGACTCACTCATCTGTGATCTGATGTTTTCTCTCTGTTTTTTCATTCTCTTCATTCGTTCTTCTGCTCTCTTTTCCTCTGCTCTTTTTCTCTCTTTCACCTCCTGTAAAATCTTTCTGTCTATTTCAAAATGGCAGCCGTTGTTTTGTGCCACTGTCTCTTCAATCTTCTCCAGCATCTCCTTGATCTGAGTGTCGTCACTCCTGTTGTGATTGTTGAGAACATGATACCTGTTCCCACATTTGTCCAGCAGCCACTGGAGATCCTGTCCTTCACTCTCAATGTGCTGCTCTATAGATGTGTCTAACAGAGAGTCTCCATGAGTGAACAGAACTATAGTGTGACTCCAGACTCTCTCACTGAGAAGATCCAGATGACCCTGCAATGTTTTTCTCTCAGTCTCTTTAAATCCAGAGATCACATCTATGATCAGTAGTACAGCGTGTGGTCCTGGAGGACACAGAGACACGCTGAGCAAAATCTCCTGTTTCAGTATCTCAGGACTCTTCTCTACAGTGTAATTCTTCCACCATCCTGGAGCTTCAATGACAGTGATGTGTCTGTCTGCTACTTCTCCATGTCTCCTCACACACTGAGCAGATGTCTTCAAGTCAAACTCCTCTCTGCCCAGGATGGTGTTTCCTGCTGAACTCTTACCAGATCTTCTATACCCCATCAACACAATCCTCAGATCTGAGAGATGTTGAGCATCATCTGAAACAAATAGAGAACAAAACACACTTCTTAAGATGGGTGATATCTTAAATCTTCTTAAGTAATCTCTCTGTGTGTGTGTGTGTGTGTGTGTGTGTGAAAAAAGGGGTTACTGAAATAAAGTTCACCGTATCTGTATGGGTGACAAACTACATATTATTGATTAAAATTTATATAAGTGTATCTCACATTAATTAAACTCTTAAATCAGAGTTGAACAAAAGTTATTGATGGACAATAATTATGAATTATGGAGAAAAGAAAATTGCTTAACATAACAGATCACAGAAAGTGTAATCATTTTAAAGTGAACTAATCCTTTAAGCATGACTAAATTACAAATAATAATTCAGAATAATGTTTTCAGAAAGTATATTCTTTAAAAATAATTAAATTGGCGCTCTAAACCAATTAATAAATCTCTCTTGTGTGTGTTCACACCTGGGAAAACATTATCAATGCACTGGTGTCTATTAACACCAGCAATAACATAACTGTATTACATTTACATTCATTTACTAGAATGGAAAGAAAGAAAAAAAAAAAGACAAATCTTAACTGAAAAAAAATGTATGGAAAAAAAAAACAAAGCCTAAAATGTCATAAACAGACATAAACAAAATCTTATCCGTACAGACCAATATGAAAGTGAAAGCATGTCAAACATGTTTTTTCTTTCATGAAAATAGCTTTTATTACGATTGAAATGCTTACCGATGTCCATTTTACTGGACATATTTTTGCCTTAGTTGGAGCTCCAAATAAAATATAGATCCACCAGCAGTCTAGTAGTTTTTACTTGTAATGTTCTTTCAAAGTGTGTTTGACGAGACTCACTTCCTGTTGCTTCAGAATAGCAGGAAACATGAGCGTGTCTATAGATGTAAAGATGATGTTTGAAGTTATATTCAAGTCAAGCTGATTGCAGTTGTTTCAAGTGACAGTAGCTTTTTTTAAAAGATTAAATCAAAGTTGAGATGACTTGATAAGGTAACCCTAAACTTCAACCCCACTCTTAATACTACACTGTAAAAAAAAAAAAAAAATCCTAATTTTACAGAAAATAACTGATTTTACAGTTATTTCCTGAATTTTTACGATCAAACGCCTTCACTGTAAAAAAAAAACAAAAAAAAACTGTCAAATGACTGGCAGCACAGGGTGCCAAAAAAAACCTTAAAATTAAAGTAAAATATCCTTTTTTAAATAAGCTTTAACTGAAGAAAAGAAAAATATGGAAAAAAAAAAAAAAAACTAAGGTGTCATAAACAGATCCAAAATCTTATCCGTACAGATCAATATGAAAGTGAAAGCAAGTAAACATGTTGACATATTTTTTCTTTCATGAAAATAGCTATTACGATTGAAATGCTTACCGATGTCTATTTTACTGGACATATTTTTGCCTTAGCTCCAAATGAAATATAGATCCATCAACAGTCTAGTAGTTTTTACTTGTAATGTTCTTTCAAAGTGTGTTTGACGAGACTCACTTCCTGCTGCTTCAGAACAGAGACAAACATGAGCGTGTCCATAGATGTAAAGATGATGTTTAAGGTTATATTCAAGGTTATATTCAAGTGACAGTAGCTTTTGTTTAAGATTTAACAACATCTGATCGTCCAAACCACATGGTTGAATATGTTCAACCAGAAGTGTTCGAGAACTTGCCAGTGTCTTGGTGGAAGAGTAACATCTCACAGCAAGAACGGGCAAATCTGCTGCAGTCCATGAAGATGAGATGAACTGTGGGACTCAAAGCAGCTGGTGCCACACCACATATTGACTGATACTTTTGATCTTGCTGTTCAGGGACTCATTATTATTCATTATTTCTGTTCATCAAATATCTGTGAATTTGTTTTCAGTTTACGTCTTAGTTGTTGAATCTTTTAATGTTCATGCAAATATTTATACATGCTAAGAATTTTTTTGGAAAAAAGCAGAAAGTGCGAGGACGTTTCTTTTTTACTGAGTATATATGTGACCTGTGCCATATTTTTGAGCCACTTTGACCTTAGAAACACATTTTGAGTTTTATACCATAAAACATAAAGTCTCAAGTTGAAAATATTTTAAATCAGATTAAAAAACTGTTGAACAAAACTGCTATTCATTTTTCTTTGTCTCTCAGTGATTTACTAAAGCCATTGGAGGAAACTTTCACACAGCAGCAGAATAATGTTTGGAGTGCTAATTATGTTTATACACAAATATGAAAAATATTCACAAATTGCATTCTATACCAAAAAGTATGTGAATATAACATTTCAACACCCTTAAAATTACGAAAAATTAAAGAGCTAAGGACGAATTCTGTTTCTAAAGTACAAATAACTGATGAATCACCCGTAATGAAGTTTCCTGGAAAGCTTCACTTGGCTCAAAAGTTTGAGTGGCGAGGCGTTTTTTAATATAACTTAATTAATATTCATGAGCCAAAATTGTGACTCAGTTTAACCCTAACCCTCAACCTTTTTTTTTATTACAACCACATAAACTCTTCAAATCCTAAAATTATTATTGTTTTGTGTGTGTGTGTGTGTGTGTGTGTGTGTGTATTTCAAGTTCAAGTGCAACAAAAGTGCTAAGGCCTTGAACCACTTTGATGAACACTCAATAAAAAAAAAATAAAAAAAAAGAGTTTTGGGTCAAAATAACCCGAGGAGAGTTAAACAGGCATGTCACTTCTATAGACTGTAAAAAAAGATGGATGATGCATCTTCACTCTCTTCCATTGTAGTAAGTGAAGCCGCCAGAGTGCCAATATGGCGCTGACATCTTGAGTCTCGAGTCTGCGCATAGTGAACTTGGAGCCCGAGTCTGCGCAGTAGTGAGTGCGAAGTGGAGCCGCGATATCAAGGTCCCGCCCACACTCACACAAAATCGGTTAATACTACAGAACAACTCATTATGTCGGTGTGAAATAAACAGCTCTGGAAATTTAGAAATTGAAGTTAAAGCTCCAGTCTCCTCCCGAAGATCCAGAAAATTGTCAATTTGGTGCTTCAGTGACGACTTCGCTCAGAGAAGCTGTCAATCATAACGTCAAAACCCACGTTTTTATAGCACCAAATAACTAATTAAAACCAAACTTATTGACAGAACGAACAATTTAAATAACATCAGCGTGATAAAAACGGCCAAAAAATGACAAAAAACATCTTTGGAAAAAAGAATTTGACGTGTAATTCGATTGTTTAGTTTGTCAATTGTCCCATTACATTTAGTGGAAAGGGCGGGGTTTATGACCTATACTGCATCCAGCCACCTGGGGGCGATCGAGACGCTGTGGCTTCACTTTCAGCAAGTACAGGTCTCGTGTGGCACGCATGGTCACTTCTGCCTACGACGTAATAATTATTTATGAGCCAAGCAGCGGTGACGCGGTAAAGTCAATTCACATTCCCCAAACATTTGGCCGCATTAGAAATGTTCAAAAAGACAGATTTACTCATTAAATGAGTCTGTCTGTGAAGATTTAAGGCACATTTAAAGGTAGTTTCGGTATTTGAGGTTCACTTTCGATCTGAAGTAAAATCGTCATTTCATTTAACGGAGCGCCATGGTAAACTGCGGTCTTGTGTCTCGGAAAAATGAGCCAGGTATGAAATTGTTTACTGTTACCTGAATTTAAACTTTAGTTCTCAATGTAGGAGTGCTGAGGTGTTTTTCACACAGGGACGTTTGTCGCGAGGGCTTTATCTAATTTATAATATTGGATAAATGTATATTAACTGACAGATTTTTCTCAAAGATGAAAAAAATTATTTTTCAACGGTCAACATGTTGACAAGATGTCACGTTTTCAAAATGGTACCTGGGGCATGTTGTCACATTCTCATTTATTCAACTATTATGTTGATTCTATTAAACAATTTATTCATCTCTCAGAGAGCTGTATGTGAGGTTTATTTGTGATGTTGTTCTGCTGTATTTGTGATGTTGTTGTGTTGGTTTGTGACTCAGTGCCTCTGAAGAGCATCTCAGTGGAGGTTCGGGTTCAGGATCATGTAGCCACAGTCTCCTCCACTCTGCAGTATGTGAATGAGGAAGAGCGCCCCCTGGAGGCCTTGTTCGTCTTCCCTCTGCCTGCTGATGCTGCTGTCTGCCACTTCAGTGCCAAGATCGGAGAGCAGGAGATTGTGGCAGAGGTGCAAGAAAGAGAAACAGTGAGTCCAAATATAAGTCTGCTGGAAGCTTATTTGCATATATTTTTACTGTGCACCATGTAACAAAATTACAGTCTCACAGGCGAGGGATCGTTATGATTACGCTGTGAGTTCGGGTCAGCAGGCGTTTCTGTTGGAAGAGAGCGAAGAGAGTCCTTTGCAGTGTAATACAAACGAGTCAGTTGTTACCTTGGTAACGCAAGAGTTTACAGACGATACGAGATGCAAATAGCGACTGCGCTATGAAGGATGACCAGATATTACTTTTAACTGTATCACTCATTTGTGTTCACATCATTCAAATAGCGTGTTTAGCAAGCTACGGAGAAACTAGCAGCCAGGTAACACATAAGTGATCGATCCTGAGTGGAAATACGCATTCTAGCAGCACGGTAGTCGGTGTATGTAGGGAAATTTCTCATACCCCTTAGTTTGAAGTGTGGTCCCGAATAATCTTCGTTTGAAGGGCTATCTGGCCCTTCCCCTTACCCTTACCACTCCAGCCAAAAGAGAATCGAGACACCCCTACCCCTTCACGTGAACGCGCAAAACGAAGGGGTAGGGGAAAGGGGAAGGGGTAAGGGGTAGAAATGGGATTGGGCCTAAGTCTTGGTCACGAGAGTGGCTGAGAACTTACAGGCCCTAGATGGAAGACATGGATGACCCCGCCAGGTGCCAGCATTTTTCACTGCATGCTCCACCTGTGAGATCTCCACAAATCCTTTGGAGGGCCATCGAGGGTAGTGAGAGTGGAGGGGGTTCCGGAGTGGCTTTGGGCAGAAAAAGGTGCCTTCCACAACTTTGTTACCTCCTTGTGCACTTCTGGGAAGAAAGGTACTAGAGCGGGGCACTGCTGAGCAGCGGGCACACGGTGGAGGGTTCCACTTGAGCCTGATGCTCGCGTTGGCCCGGGAAAGCATGGCTGTCAGCTCTGGATCGGACTCGAACAACGTTGCTCTACCCGAAGGGGGCAACGCAGCCGAATCCTCATCTCCAGAGGACTCAATCCCTTTCTCAGATGCAGTAATTGACATCTGGTCCTCTTGTGGCATTCCAAATGAGATACTGGGTCCTCCATGAGAAGGACCAGCACCAGCATTCAGAAGCTCGACAGCTTGCGATGCCACAGAGGAGTAGGGGGGGCTGCGGGGGTTGGCCTGGTGGGAGAGCCACCAAAGTAGGCTTCTGCCGGCCGACAAAAGGACTAGATCAGGGGATAGCGGAGGGGACCCCACCTCTTTCAAGGTAATGGAGTCTCGATCTCATCACCGAGATGGTTATCTTCCTGCAGTGGGTACATGACTCATCCATGAACGCTACCTCAGCACATCCCAGACACGAAGGGGAGTGATCTTGACTGTCAGCCAGGGCCAGGAAACGACCACATCCAGAAACGCATGGGTGGAATGACATATTGAAAAAGGCAACCCCAGTTCACTGTTTCAGAGGAAAAGATCTTTTGTGTTGAATTGCACAGGGGGAAGATTGCCAACATAGCGTGCAGAAAAGGCTCCAACTGTGCAGAGTTTCTCTTGAAGACCATCACCGCTGATGCACCGTCACACCAACACACAGACAGGAACTCTTCCGGGTTCTGCACCACAAGGTAGGAACACACCAAGCCGGCGGTCGGCCGTTGGTCAGTTTTTGTTTGCCGGCCGACTTAAGTTTTCTCAGTGTGTTCTGCAACGTCGGCTGAAGTTGGTCCCTGTCTGCTTTTTTTCGGACGATTTGACATGTTGAATCGGCATCGGAGCTTTTCAGTCTGTCAGGCCATCTGATCATTCTGATTGGCCGATCAGCTACTGCCACCTGCTGGTTCGGAAAGGCATTTCATCTCACGCAGGTGCAGAACGGACGTGCTACTTGGTCGTCGGCTGTCGAGCGTCGGTTTGGTCTGTCAGGCCAACTTTGGACACAGACGCTGCTGACGTGAGCCAACACCACAGTCTGCTTTCGTCGCCACTAGTTCGTCGGCGTCGGCTTGATGTGTTCCTGCCTATACTCGTTGAAGATTAGCAGAGCTGAATCAACGTAGAAACGCTCTGCTCCTTAGCAAAAACTTGGTGAGTGCATAACTGCTCGCTTCCTTTATACCTGCAGCACGGGGCGTGGTTGGCGATGCAAATCTCACTCGCCAAGTCCATTGGCTGGTTCTGTTAACACTTGAAGATGATAGGGCTCTCAGGCGTGATCCCAATTTGTCAGTCACTGATGTAACTCGTAGTGACTGACTGAATGGGACTGACTGAATAGTCTTTAATAAGGTGAAATAAATTTGTTTTTTAGGAAAGCGAAGAAGAGCCTTGCAGGGTAAGATAATTCATATCTCGTGTTTTAGTGCTCTGAATGTCTGTGTATGGATGTGTGTTTTTTCTGTTTGAATGACAGTAAGGATTTCAAATGCTTTTCATATCATTTTCCAGGTTACAATGTAAAATGTAAATTTTTATTTTTTTTATGTTTTAGGGATCTGGTAAGTAATTCTCTTCAATCTGTTTGTGCCTGTGAGAATGTATTTGTGTTGTTTGCTAAAATTAGGAGTCACTATTACAAAGCTTTTCTTGTTTGTTAGTTCTTTTGGATGTGTCTGTTCTTGACTGTTTGTCCAGATCTGAATCTGTTCTGACCTTTGGTTTCTCTGCCTGTAGCCGGAAAGTCTCGGGTCAAGTCTACGTCACGACTGGGTAAATGCACCCCAATGTAGTATTAGTTTTGTGAAATTGGTACATTTAATTATTGCTTTATTTAATTGTTTTTTCATGTAATTATTTTAAGTACTTTAGTTCTTCATATTAAATGTACAGTCTTGATAATGTGTTCATTTAGTATGTTTTATTTATAAAAAAAACAACCTGTTGAGACACAGTGAATAGAAGAACAAGATTGAAGGTCAGTCCAGCTGCTACTACAGAACCAAACCACACTGAACAAGAGCACAGAAAGCTTGTCTCGAACATTTGTGCTACAGACATGAACAAATCCCTTAAACTCATGTGGCTTCTTGAGGTGAGGTGTGCTGTTATTTTCTAAGCTATCAGATGTAGGTGTTCATCCGGGAGCTGGTAAGAAACCACCCACAGTATGTTAGCATTGTGGCGACACACTTTCATGCCAAGCAGCACTTACATTTGTTCAGAACATGTATAAAATAATTAAAATTATAACGTCAGAATGTTTCCATCACATAACAGTAAATATTCAGTATGTGCATCTTGAAATGAGTTTGTCTTTCAGGTAAGCGCCGTTGGTCTCACAACTTGGGTAAGATACATTTTATATATGTATATTTATATATACAATTTATATATATATATATATATATATATAATGTGTATTTGTTTGTGCTAATATAAATATTGTATATAAATGCATTATATATTATATAGTAGAACCTGATCCCCAGTAGGACCTGTTACTGAACGCACATACAACTTGTATTTCTCTCTCTTTCTCTGCAGACCCGTTACTCCAGCTGGTTTCTCTCCAGAAGGCGTCAGGCTGCTGGGAGCTGGACGCCACACTGGCTGATGTGTTTGGGAAGACGGAGGATGAGCTGACCAATCAGAAACCAGCACAGGTGAGAGATGTGATGAAATAATAACACAGCGATGATTGTGTCCAGTGTCCAGTAACAAATGCAGTGGATGATGGTTTGTACACAGGTGGATGGGTCAGTATGGGCCACTCTCCTGGCTCTGATCTGGTTATACGGCTGTAAAATAGACCAGCAGGTCGAGTGGCAGTTTGTGGCCATGAAGGCAGCGTCATGGATCGGCTCTCAGAAAGGTGGGATCTCCATTCCAGAACACATTCATTCAGATATCTTCAGTTCTTTGACACACACTGATGATTCGAGTGTGTGTGTGTGTGTGTTTCAGTGGGCGATCTGTCTCAGTGTGTGTGTGTGTGTGGGTAATGTCCTGCTCGGATGTCAGGTGACCGAAGAGACTCTGGGAATCTGAAGACGTCTGTGTTTCTACTTCCTGTGCCATCAGAAGACAAAAGAACTTAGTTTCATTCACTGTTTTTCTGTTATTTGTTTACTTAATGTTTAGTCCATTTCATTTGTTCAAATCAACACCAGTTTATAAATATATGTGAGTGAACGGCACCATCATTTGAGTTTCATGTACCAAAGTAAAAAGCTTTCTTATATTTTTTTTTTCTCAAGATACAATCATTTAAATGAATGAGGTCACATAAAAACTGTTCTGTTCTGTGTTTTTTGTGGTTTTGAAACTTGAATCCGATTAAAAATAATTGTTTTAAAAAAGACAAGTCCTGTTGGTCCTGTATGGTTTTCAACACTTAGTGTAATTAGCCAAGGCTAGCATATGTTATTCGCTCATTTGTTTGCTCTGCTTTATCCTTACGTTACTTATTTATCTGAATGCCTGTAATCAATTAGGCAAAACAGCTCAACCGATGTATCACATTACACAATATATACATTGTTTTGAACATGTAAACTCTTGCACTTTATGCTGAATGTTGACACTTTTATTACCATTTCGAAATAATTAATTAAACAGCTGAGATTTGAGGAGCGGGCACTAATATTTTCAGTTCCACTGCGCGTTGTCTCTTGGACACGCCCACAATAGGACGATCTCATGAATATTCATGTAGGCGCCACCCAGAGGAACTGACGAACACCCCCAGACATTTGGCCTCATTAGAGGCCAAATAAAACGGGATTTACTCGCATAAATGAGCCTGTCTGTTCAGATTTAAAGCAGATTTAAAGGAAGTACGTTCTGTGTTTTAGTTTCACTTTCGATTTCGACTTTTCGATTCATTTCGTCTAACGGAGTGTCAGAATGGTGAACTGCGGTCTTGTGACTGAGAAAAACGAGCCAGGTATGAATTCACCCATTTACTGTTATCTGTTTCCTAACTTAACACTTACATGTTGGATGTCAGTTGTTCAATGTCAGTTGGGGCATGTTGTCACGTGTTCCCATTCACCTTTATTCTGTTATTTATGAGTATGGAGTCTATTAAACGCTTTATTTACCTCTCAGAGAGCTGTATGTGAGGGTTTTTTTGTAATGTTGTTCTGCTGTATTTTAGGGTTTGTTTGTTTTTTGTGATGTTATGTTGTATTTGAGGTTTATGTTCTGCTGTATAAAGGTGTATTTGTGATGTTGTTGTGTTGGTTTGTGTGACTCAGTGCCTCTGAAGAGCATCTCAGTGGAGGTTCGGGTTCAGGATCATGTAGCCACAGTCTCCTCCACTCTGCAGTATGTGAATGAGGAAGAGCGCCCCCTGGAGGCCTTGTTCGTCTTCCCTCTGCCTGCTGATGCTGCTGTCTGCCACTTCAGTGCCAAGATCGGAGAGCAGGAGATTGTGGCAGAAGTCCAAGACAGAGAAACCGTGAGTCCAAATATAAGTCTGCTGGAAGCTTATTTGCATATATTTTTACTGTGCACCATGTAACAAAATTGTGTCTCACAGGCGAGGGATCAATATGATGATGCTGTGAGTTCAGGACAGCAGGCGTTTCTGTTGGAAGAGAGCGAAGAGAGTCCTGATGTGTTCAGACTGAGTGTCGGGTGTCTGTCGCCGGGTCAGAACGCTGCCGTCACCATCATCTACGTCACCGAGCTCGCTGTGCAGGCCGACCACTCGCTGCGCTTCTGTCTGCCGGCTGTACTCAACCCCCGATACACACCAGCAGGTACTACAGCAGCTGCTGACACACACTTTATTAGTGGAGAGAAGTTGATTCTAACACACTCTGTGTGTGTGTGTGTGTGTGTGTGTGTGTGTGTGTCAGGTTCAGCTGCTGGTATAGTCTCAGAGATTTCATCAGGATGTGGATCTGTTCCCTACACGCTGACTCTCAGTGTCCATGTGAGCTCTCCAAAGCCCATCTCCAAACTAGAGTCCAGCTGCACTCTGGATCCTCTAGTGTTCCTCCACTCTGATCACACTCAGGCGACGGTACTGTGTGTCTTCATGTGTTTATCTGGATGTGTGAGCACAGCAGTTTTATTCATGTGTTTTTATGTGTGTAGGTGAATCTGAGTCCTGGTCACATGTTTGATAAGGACGTTGAGCTGTTTGTGTACTATCAGGATACCCATCAGCCCTCTGCTATAGTGGAGGCAGGAGTGACCGCTGCCCCATCAGGTATGACCTGCAGCTCACTGGGATTATGGGATTGAGTGATCAAGGCGTCATTGACTCTCTCTCTGTTTCAGGTTCTCTGATGAGGGACCCAGTGGTCATGATAAGTTTGTACCCAGAGTTCCCAGAGGAAGTGATGTCACTGGCAACACAAGGAGAGTTTGTTTTTGTGATTGACAGATCAGGCAGTATGGATGACATGATGCATCATGGGAAAGGAGCACAGATGCGCATAGAAAGCGCAAAGGTATGATTTAAAATGTGCATTCGGGTCTGTTGACATTAGACATGCAGGTATTCGGTAACACAGTATCTCATGATAATGATGAATGTAACAGCAGAAATGCAGCAGTTATTCCTGTACACAAACAGACAGAAAATTCACTTAAAACTTGAAGAAAAATTAGCCAAGTAGTAGCTTGGTAAATTTGTTGGTTATCAAATATTCAAAATCTTTTCCTTCCTAGCTGCTAGATTATCAGCAGAAGCAGTTCAAATTAAAATCACGTAAATCCCATCTCTACGATGTTTGGTTGATATACCAAGTGAGGCTAACCTCAACTTCCATTTCTCTCTCACATTCTAACCACTAAGGAAACAGCCGCTTTGCTGATAATAGTTGACAATAATTCAGACACACAAAAAAAGACACATTTTATTATCTGTCCATGTCTCTCTATAGGACACTCTGCTGTTACTGTTGAAGAGTCTGCCCATGGGATGCTACTTCAATATCTATGGATTTGGCTCTCATTTTGAGTCCTTCTACCCGTTAGTAACTAGATCTTCATTCATAGATATTCAGTTTTGAAATGTGTGAGAGGAAAGATAGCATTGTGTTTTTTTTATTGCAGTCAGAGTGTCGAGTACAATCAGAAAACAATGGATCAGGCTCTGAAGAGAGTGAAGGAAATGCGAGCAGACTTGGGCGGCACAGAGATTTTACAGCCTCTAAAACACATCTACAGTCAGCCCTGTATGCCCAACCACCCCAGACAGGTACAACAACACCTCAACATGCACCTGAACGACACATTGTATTTGTTCACTGATGTGAGTAGAGGTTCATGTGACAGATCTTATCTAAAGACTTTAAACTCAGATATTTTTCTTTTTTTCAGCTGTTCATCTTCACTGATGGAGAGGTGGGAAACACTAAAGAGGTGCTGGACCTGGTGAAACATCATGTTCACTCTCACAGGTAAAGGTCTGCTGGGTTTGATCTTCCCATCATTCATATCTTCATCACTTACACTAACAGAGTTTGTTGTGTGTTCAGGTGTTTCTCATTCGGGATTGGTGAGGGTGCAAGCACCGCCCTCATCACAGGAATGGCCAGGGAGGGATCTGGTCACGCTCAGTTCATCACAGGCACCGACCGCATGCAGCCCAAAGTAAAGCTCTCCACTGGATTTCACAGGCACAAATGTTTCCTAGTCAAATGTCTCAATGGTTTCTCTTTCTCTTCAAACTATATCAGGTGATGCAGTCCCTCAGGTTTGCGCTGCAGCCCGCTGTGGTTAATATCTCTGTGGATTGGACCCTTCCAGATGGCATTACTGTTGACACACTGTCTCCACCCATCAATGTGTTCTTTCCGGGTCAAAGGGCACTTATTTACGCCCAACTTAAAGGAGAGGTGAGATGATGTAGCATGTGTTTCTTTAATGAGAATTAAGGTGTGTTCACACTTGGCAGGTTTGGTGCGATTGCTCTGTTAGTGCAACACAAGTTTAAACGCTGCCATCTGAACCCTGGTGCGCACCAAACAAGCAGACCGAGACCGCTGAAAAGATGGGTCTCAGTCCGCTTCCAAGCGAACTCTGGTGTGGTTCGACTGAAATATGAATGCAACACGGACCAAAGACAGGACGTGACATCACAAGATGGCAACCCTAAAAAGGTTCTTGTCATCATACGTTGCCCAATACAGTTGGGTACAGGCGTCTTCTTGCAGATCTTCATTTGTGTGTGTAATGGAGGGATTCCTGCCACTGTTTTGACATTTTCTAAGCTCTTCATGAGTTCTCAGCTGGTTAAAATACCATGTACGCAAATACAATGAGCGCATTTAGCCAGTGTAAATATACATCATAAAAGCCTTTTTTTGTTTTGTTTTGTATCTTTAGGTTCGGTGTTAAAAATGACAATGTGAACGCGAAGTGAATCAGGACTAAATGTATACTTTTCTTTTTTGGTCCAGACCAAAAGAACCAAGAGAACCAAACTACGTGTGTGAAGTGTGAACACACCCTCATTTGTATAGATTATAAAATCTTCCTTTTCCCTCTCTTATAGAGTTCAGGAGGCTCTGAGGGAACAGTGACAGTCAAATACAGTCTGAAAGATCAACCAGTAACAAACCAGCTCCACTTCTGCCTCAAACCAACTGAGGAAACAGGGTAACACACACTATAGCTGCGTTTCCACTGAAATTACCTGTCCCAGGAACTTTTTTCCCCCAGACCTCTTGCTGTCTGTGCCTCCATCGTGGTCTAAAGTACTTTAAAGATCGTCAGTTTAAGATTCGTAAGCACATAACACAAGACACTTCTCTTTCTAACACAAACACACACACATTCACACTAGTTGCAGAAAGAAAGGAAGTGAGGAAAGAATGGGTTTTAAGAGAGTGAAATGATGAAATCAAATTCTTAGCAATATATGCACTTCATAAGACCTGATCTGAACCATCAATCATTAATTTAACCCTTCTATCACTTCTTGGGCAGGTTATTAGACTTTATATCAATGCACCAGCTCAGCTAGAATCTGGAGGTACTTGCGTTTGTCGTTTGTGTCTTTAAATGGGGATTCCTTTGTCGGCGTCCTTGGTTTGGAGAAAGGTGTTTCCCAGGTTCGTTGCTGAAGGTCTTTTCGTGTCCGGATTGATGTCGTTGGAAGCCAATCATGTTCTGGTGTGCTGACGGAGGAATGGAGTGAAGTTTAAAGCGTTGAGGCGGGCAAAGACTGTAGAGTCATTGATTAAACTTTGCGGCAAAACTTAACTTAGAACACGAGACTCTCTACGGAAAAGAAAGAAAACTAAGGGAAAGAAAGGAAGGTAAGTGAGTGAAACAAGAGTAGTTGGATGGCTTGAATGAATCTGTTTGTTCTTATATTCATCTGATCTTGATCTGCCTTGATCAGGTCGTCTGCTCTTCATCGTCTGCTCGTCATCGTCTTTTTTCTTTGTCTGTCTGATCTTCATGTACTGAATTTTTAAACTGAGGTGTTTGTCCAACCTCTTTGAGGACTTCTGACCAATTAGGTATCGTGTTTGATTCAGAGGTGGCTTTCTCCTTCCCTGATCATAAATTAAATGTTATCTCCTGATCTCTTAACTTTCCCGCTCTCAGCAGAGAATACAGAAAACACATGATTTCTCTAAAAATAATACGATACATTTTACAGATTTCATTCAATCCATCCTTTGAGTTATCAGAAGTCAATCACACACATAGTAAACAACACACTCTTCAAATCAACCATTCAAAAGTTATAACAATTACATGAATTGTGAGTGTTCGGGGCATAATAGTCCCGTATATAGTTTGTAGACATAATATAGAATTATGCAGCAGTTGGACGACGCTTGATTACAAGTCTGTTTAGAAATGTTTTGATGCATTTTTGTTATGTAAAGGCAGTCTCTGTGGTTTCCCTATGGATTTTAACTCCGTGTCACTTAGAAGAAGAAGACCTGTTTTATCTCTCTGTCTCAGGAGATCAAACACACTCTGGTGTTATCTTCTTGCGGCTTAAGTTGCGTTGTCTTTTCAATCATTTAGTCTTGTGTTTACTGCTCAACATTTATAACGTTCTTCCTTAGCTAGGAAGCATGTGTAGCCATAAAGTACTTAGCTGAGGGTTTTGGTAGACTGAATGGAGCCACAAATGACAGATTCTCTGATTTTGGGTAATAAATCCCAGTTTCCGTTGCAGGTTGGCCGTCCACCGGCTGGCGGCTCGGACCCTGATCCGTTCTCTGGAGCAGGAGGAGAGGTCAGGTGATGCAGATGTTGAGGGTATCAGGAGCAGGGTAGTGGAGCTCAGTGTTCAGGCAGGAGTGAGCAGTGTTCATACAGCCTTCATTGCCATTAATAAAGACAGCAGACAGACTGTGAAAGGACCCCTGCTGCAGAGAAGAGTGCCGACACAAAGTTTTTCAGATGTGTATCAACAAAGGGCTCTATTAGGTAAGACAAACAAGAGTTTTGTCAATCTGTTATTTGTATGTATGACACACCACCCATCAAAAGTTGACTGGACTTGAACTTTAGCCACACTTGACTGAATTTATATTTGTCATGATTAAATTTTGTTAAGAAATCATATAATAATATACACTTTGTGTTCAACTCATTAACATGAGAAATCAAATGTTTTACAGATTTGCGTCTAGGATGTAGCCTAGTAAACGGTAACCCACCCACCTCACCAAAATGTTTTTTTCTAAACAAATCATTTAAAGGGATAGTTCACCCAAAAATTAAAATTTTGTCATCATTTACTCTCCCTTAAGTTGTTCCAAACCTGGTGATCTGCTTGGTTACAAACTTTCTTCCAAATATCTTAATAGATTGGAACAACTTGAGGGTGAGTAAAAGATGACAGAATTTTTATTTTTGGGTGAACTATCCCTTAAAAATAATATATCATTATAAATTTGTGTGTGTTGTTTGTTCTTTCTGGGCAGCGAGATCCCTTGATGGCATCGATGAACAAGTGTTTCACTGCTCAAAAACGTTCAGTTCTTTCAGTAAGAAGGCAAAAAAAGGTAAAGGCCCCAATGTACTCATGGCGAAGATCTTTTTTGTTCTTCACTTGAAGGTAAAAAGAAGTTTGAAATACTTGAGGAGTGATATACTGTAAGCGAACATCCTGATGCCACCCAGGCTTCTGAGAGCGGCGTTTACACTGTGTCCTAACCAGATGTGACGCAATGCCGCGACGTGATAAAAGGCATCTTTTCCATATTAATCAGAGTATTTGTCCTAACCAGCTGCGATAAGAGACAATTCTGTTTCAATCCGGCCATATACTGTAATGTTTTTGTTAAATACCAACTCTCACTGTACAAGTAAATCAAATGCAATGCAAAGCCAAATCTCACGATTTATGTGCTCACACTATATTGAGCTGCGACTTCACTGCTCACACTATACATGTGAAATAAATACATGGGACACCCCTTCTCGTAGTCGTGTCACGTCTGGTGTGGATTGCTTGTTGGTGGAATCTTAAAGGATAAGTTCACTTTCAAATGAATATTACATCCCTCAGAGCTATATATATAATTTTTAAATACCTTTTTTAAAATAGTGAAGGAAAGCAGTTCAAATAATAGTCACAGTCATAAATGTTTTCATATCTGTGAAAATGTTCTATCTGTTGTTACTGAGTAAGAAAAACATACAGTTTTCATTTTAACTATCTTTTCTTTTTCAGTGACTGCACCTGAACAGAAGATTGGATTAATGACAAGTAATACAGTGAATACACATTGTCACTAAATGTGAAACACAAATGCAGCGTCGCCTCATGGATAATAATCATTGTTTATCATTTGCAGAGGTCCAGAATTTTTTCCGCCATTTTAAGACTGCTGCTCCGACTGCCCAGACAGAGTCTCAAATCAAACATTATGGTATATACAGTACACACACACACACACACACACAAATAATTGGCAAACACAACATGAGATGGACACAGTGGTTATGTTTAGAAAGTTTAGCTTACTTCTTCTTGAATACTGTGCAGAATAAAATTTAAACTACAGTACCTGCTATTCTTTAAACAAATATATGAGGCATTATTCCACGATTAATTTTTGACAAGGACAAAAGTCCTTCCAAACAAATTTCATGCACATAATATGAACAATATAATGTTATCTGTTCAGCTGCTCCTGATCTCCAGAAGGACCCATTACTCCAGCTGGTTTCTCTCCAGAAGGCGTCAGGCTGCTGGGAGCTGGACGCCACACTGGCGGATGTGTTTGGGAAGACGGAGGATGAGCTGACCAATCAGAAACCAGCACAGGTGAGAGATGTGATGAAATAATAACACAGCGATGACTGTGTCCAGTGTCCAGTAACAAATGCAATGGATGATGGTTTGTACACAGGTGGATGGGTCAGTATGGGCCACTCTCCTGGCTCTGATCTGGTTATACGGCTGTAAAATAGACCAGCAGGTCGAGTGGCAGTTTGTGGCCATGAAGGCAGCGTCATGGATCGGCTCTCAGAAAGGTGGGATCTCCATTCCAGAACACATTCATTCAGATATCTTCAGTTCTTTGACACACACTGATGATTTGAGTGTGTGTGTGTGTTTCAGTGGGCGATCTGTCTCAGTGTGTGTGTGTGGGTAATGTCCTTCTCGGATGTCAGGTGACCGAAGAGACTCTGGGAATCTGAAGACGTCTGTGTTTCTACATCCTGTGCTTTAATACAAACACTGTTAACAAGTCGACAGCATGCGTTCATCAGTGTAATAGCTTTAAATGTTTATAAGATTTATAGCATGAAATTCAGACAAAATGCAGCAAAATCCACCAAAATGCTTTAAAAATGATCCATAATGGAGATAGCACTAACTGCACTTTTTGCATTTGTAATCATCTTTGTTTTAAACAAACATCCAGTTATTAATCATTGTACATTTATATCTGTGACTTTACTCCTGTACTTACCTCTGCTTTGTCCACTAAATTAAACATTATATATATATATATATATATATATATATATATATATATATAAAAATTAGGGCTGCCTCCTAATAGTCGACGAGGCTTAACGTTAGTCCACAGGAAGTGGCGAAGTCACGCAGTCTTGTTGTGACGGACACATCATTAAGCTGGTCTGTGTGGTAAATACAGTCCATCGGGCAGGACATCCATCGACCTCAAATATGGCTTGTCATCTGAAACATGTAAGTAGTAGCAACTTTACATGGCCGCTCGCTTTAACGTTAAACTAGTAAACTGTGGGTTATTCAAGTGTTTGTGTGGAGTGTGAATAGTAGCGCGCTAACTGCATTAGAGCTAAAATGGAGATTTAAAGTGATCACTCTCACTTTAAATACTCCGTCATTTTTGGTCCTACAGATTCGAGTAATACATATTTTGAATCTGTGAAAAGTCTACTTTTATTTGTGTGCACTCACAACAAAACGTTGTGCTTTTGTAACAGGGTGCGCTTTCTGCCGTCTCTCTCTGTGAACTTGAGCGCGCCAAAAAAATAAAAAAAAAGAAAAGAAAGAAAGAACCGAAACTCCATGTAAACTTTCCTCACAGACATGAACAATATCTTTCAAATCGAAAACAACAAATATTCTCAGGTTATGTAATCCATATGAAACGAGAATATGGTCTACTACTGTGGAGATGACGAGTCAGCATCGACGATTTCTTCTTTGCGGCCGAAAATACAGAAAACTAGTTTATCGATTATTAGTCGAGGGCAGCCCTAATATTAATTATATAAAAGTTTTTTTTATTTCCTCTGTAATTCTGTCCTCAGATTAAAGGATCCTGCATTGTGTCTTGCCATTCGGTCCGTCCTAACCAGTGTGTAACCATGACTATAATGTCACAGGTATCATGTGACAATGTTATGAGTGTTAATTAAATAATGTGCATATAAAAAAATAAATAAAATAAAATAAAACTATTTTTTAGTTTGCCTTCATAATATTGTTACTGTTCAAATTTACTTAATTTGAGATATGTGTTGGAAGTTATGACATTGTGGTTGATTATATTAATGGTTTTCAGAAAAAAAAACAAATATTTAAGAGACTTTTTTTATTTTAAAAGTCAGATCAAAAGATCCTTTAATCTGTGACCAGATGAAGGCGTGTTTACTTTCAAAGTCCGTGCAGTGTTCACGGCTCCCTACTTCCTGAGCACGATAGGCGTTTCTCAATGTCAAGGAAGGATCCTCGGAAGCCAGAATTTCGAGGATGCTACGTCATCGACATCCGTCGAAGGACTGTTCCAATGTCGAGGATCCTCGGAATTTCAAACAAGGACTGAGTCCTTCGTTCGAAAAATATCCCATATACAGGAAAGGATGCATATGTGTAGCCTTCGCGCTCTTCGCGCTCTCAAATCACCCACAATCCTATGCGCGCAGCTTTGCGATCTTGTTAAAAAAATTTAAAAAAAAAAATGTCGGACATTAGCGGGCAATATGCTTTCAAATGTAAGTATATTTACATTACCAAACATTTGTTATAACTGTAGTAAATATGTCAGATAAATAAAGTTTAACGTTTAAATGCCAGTACAAATTACTACCGTATTGATATTATAAATTATACAAATACAAATTACGTTATTGATGGCTAACTGAACCGGACCGTCATTTAACAATTGTTAGCTTGGTTGCCGTCACCGGCATTTTTTTTATAAATAATTAGTTAAGTTGTCCAAAGTAATTTAACGTTAATATTATACTATTATACCATTCACAGCGTTATTCATGCAATGACGTGCACTTGCTAGTCTGTTCCATTTACGTGTTCTCCAAATGCTAAAGAGGAGCCTCGCCTAGCCTCTGAAGGAAGTGACTTGGAAGGACCAGTCCTGCCAAGGAAGTATCCTTGACATTGAGAAACGCCTGGTATATCCGTTGAAGTGGACTTCGCTGAGAATAATCGCTCATTTGGAACGCCCTGCAAACGTCATCAAAGAAAGTCAACGACGGTGTCGCGCAGATTATGATATAAATAAATAGATAGTATAATTTACTTTCGAATTTAAAATTGACCCTTAACAGATTTGAAGCTTTAACTGTCATGCCATATGAAAATAAATTCTCATTTGGTTAACTGTATAAATATATTCTTAATCCATGGTCTGGGTCTCATCTCACGCGCTTTCTTTCCCACGCGCAGCCGCATAGTAGCCTAAACACTTCTGAGGTAAATAAAGTAAAATAAAAAAATGACAGAGCCTCAGCTGCTTTTCAACACTTTTACTTTGTCATTCATACAATAAAATATGCAAATGTAACACTCATAGCCATAACCATTCATACTTTCGTTTGTATAAGAATAACAAAATATATGAATACTCAAAACGCATACGTAAATTCCTCCATCAGAGAGCTGTTTAAAAACTCTTTCAACAGCTCTGCTCCATCATAGTTCTGACAGGTGACGTGGTGCGCAATGACAGTTGGGTGATTTTACCTCTCTACTTCCTGTGAAGAGTAGAGTGTTTTTAAATGGCGTCAGGAAGCGCACTGATCTTTGGTGAGGAGTTGAGTATGAGGCTGAATCCAGTTACTTATTTGTTTGTTACTTATTGACGCGTGAACCTCCCCTTTCTGGATAGTCATACCCTGCGTCTCAATTAGCTCCCTAGCTTCCTAGGTGGTGAATCAATATATTGTGTAAATTAATGTGGCCGACCCCCTTATCAGTGCCCTGACTACTGAACTAGGGAGCTGATTGAGACGCAGGCATAGTATCACTTACAAAAGTGTCATGTACGGTGTACATTTTAGGACATCCTCAGACCTCAGTCATACTACAAAAGGCGTCATGTCTCAGATTAAAAGGCTTCAGTCAATGCCAAAATGGCATTGCGCCTCAGAAAGGCAGTGATGTGTCTGTCTGCTACTTCTCCATGTCTCCTCACACACTGAGCAGATCTCTTCAAGTCAAACTCCTCTCTGCCCAGGATGGTGTTTCCTGTTGAACTCTTACCAGATCTTCTATACCCCATCAACACAATCCTCAGCTCTGAGAGATGTTGAGCGTCACCTGAAACAAATAGAGAAAAAAATACACTAATGCAAAATTGTATCGTACTGAGAATCTATAAATATCTACTCTATATAAGCCTCTATTCACAAGATGTAATATAAGCATCCCCAGAATGTGTCTGTGAAGTTTCAGCTCAAAATACCCCACAGATCATTTATTATAGCTTGCCAAATTTGCACCTATTTGGGTGTGAAAAAAAAACACGCCATTTTTGAGTGTGTCCCTTTAAATGTAAATGAGCTGCTGCTCCCGGCCCCCTTTCCAGAAGAGGGCAGAGCTTTAACAGCTCTTACAAACTGGAGTCGGACACTGATGGAGAGACTCAGGAAGAAGTCACAACTTTTAGAATGCATCTGGACATTTCTGAATGGTTAGTAGATAAATTTATGTAGTTGCTGTGGAGTTGATTCAGCTCATCGACTAGCATGTGCCGTCATGTTAATCATGGCATCTTCCAAGAATTTTTCCATTTAACACAAAATAAAAGGAGAAAATAATCAGGAGAAATTTTATTCTTATTCATATTAAGAACATAATAAAAACAGTCCATCGTAATAATGTAATTTTGCTCTTATTCATGGAGTTAACCGGTTAACTAAAGTTCGGGAACAAGCCCATGCCTCAACCATCAGATCCCTGACAACATAGCAGCGTTTGTCTCAGTTTCTCAACCCCACCTTCCCTCCCCTTCTGCTCATATTAACTCACTATAACCCTGTCACCGTCTGTTGTTCAGGATGTTCAGAGCTCTTCTGAATGACTGAGATCCCGTCCATATCCAGCTCCACTGCAGGAACCAATGCCGTCAGAACAACAGCAGGACCAACACCATTCATCAAACACGTTTTACTTTTTTCATTTATGTTTTTTCATTTTAACTAGTGGTTAAATTAAGGGTTAAGGGCTTCTTTATATGCAGACTGATATCTGACAGTGAACTGATTAATGCTGCTTTGTTCAAAATGGTGGAACAATTCTAGTCTATTTTTTTAGCTTAATTTGGCAAACCTGTCGTTTCTTACATTTGTCTGAAGTAGTGCAGTGGAGAAGATGTTGGTATGATTTGAGCTGCCCATCTAGACATCATTTAGTCATCTTCACACTCCACAATATGTTCATGTTCCCACTAGTCAGAAGCAAAATTATGCTACCTTGTAAGATTTCTCATTTTAGCAAATTCTGAGGCAGTGAACATGTATCCTTCTCAAGTAATATAATCTCAGAATACATTACAATGCAATATTGATTTTAAATATAACTATATCTGTCTGATTACAAATGAAAAACTATTTCACTCAATTCTTGTGTTCCATGTATTGTTTTGTGCTTTATTGGAGGAAGGCAATAATTTATGGAATTAATATAAGCATTAGCTGAGACACGTATGCACGTATGATCTCTTGAGGAGCATTTTGATGTTTAGGACGCTGCATTAGAAGCTTCAAATCATAAACAATACATAAATAGCAGCTAAAACACTTTAGCTTTCAAAAGAAGCGAGCTGCATTTGCCAACAGTAGACAGCAAAGCTTCTGTGTGTCTGTGTACATGAACAGAAATCTGGGATTAATACAGAAATTACAGAAAGTTTAATTTACAAATCTATAACAAAATAATCTATTATTTCAATGTTAATTACATATCAACATATTTGTTACTGCTAATGTGAATTACTCAAGGGTAAAACAACTGCCTTACCTTTTAGTTTTAGTAATATTTATCATTAAATATTGTCAAAACTATAAATGTCAACATTTAAAGATACAATTTCTCTTTCATTAATTTTATATAATTCAAGTTTTCTTAGTGTCTTCTTCAATTTTATCATGCTTCTTTACTCTTCTTGAGAAAAGTTTTGAGATCTTGGGCAAAGCAAGTGTTCGTCTGGTTCCCTGAATGTTCCTCAGACTCCAGGATGGACGACAAAGACCCGAATCCTGAGCTGTGAGATGAGACTTTTGAGCGTAATGAGCTAAAAACTGAACCGCTGTCTGCTGATGATCGTGATCTGAATGAACCCACAGACCATGTGTCCGACCGCTCATCTCCACTCACTGTGGGAACAAAACAAATCAGAAAACGGCTTATAAAACTCTTATAGAACAAAATTCTAACATTTAAAACTCTCAATATGTTCCTAAAAATAATGTAGCCTATTAGTAATCATTATCAGTTGTCCTTTAAAACATTATACAAATATTTTATTAATCAGATGGGATTTTTTAAGTCTTATTCCTGTTTTATCTATGAAATTTCTTTATTACAAATTACTTTATATAATTTATAGTAATTTCTTTATTACTAAATATTAAATGCTTTTTATTTTATTTCACATCAAGTTTTCTTTTATTGCCATAAATTAAATATCAGTATTGTTATTTGTGTAAAAACTGACAAAATGGCAGATGTAGAAAGGGTCCAAATTTTGTGATGGGGAAAAAAACGTGGTAACAGATTTATGACAATCTACATTTAAATATTACAGGTGAATCTCAATAAATTAGAAAGTCGTGGAAAAGTTCATTTATTTCAGTAATTCAACTCAAATTGTGGAACTCATGTATTAAATACATTCAGTGCACACAGACTGTCTTTAAGTCTTTGGTTCTTTTAATTGTGATGATTTTGGCTCACATTTAACAAAAACCCACCGATTCACTATCTCAATAAATTAGAATACTTCATAAGATCAATTAAAAAAAAGATACTTTAAACAGAAATGTCAGGCTTCTGAAAAGTATGTTCATTTCTATGCACTCAATACTTGGTTGGGCCTCCTTTTGCATGAATTACTGCATCAATGCGGCGTGGCATGGAGGCAATCAGCCTGTGGCACTGCTCAGGTGTAATGGAAGCCCAGGTTGCTTTGATAGCGGCATTCAGGTCATCTGCATTGTTGGGTCTGGTGTCTCTCATCTTCGTCTTGACAATACCCTATAGATTCTCTATGGGGTTCAGGTCAGGCGTGTTTGCTGGCCAATCAAGCACAGTAACACCATGGTCATTGAACCAGCTTTTGGTACTTTTGGCAGTGTGGGCAGGTGCCAAATCCTGCTGGAAAATGAAATCAGCATCTCCATGAAGCTTGTCAGCAGAAGGAAGCATGAAGTGCTCTAAAATTTCCTGGTAGATGGCTGCGTTGACTGTGGACTTCAGAAAACACAGTGGACCAACACCAGCAGATGACATGGCAGCCCAAATCATCACTGACTGTGGAAACTTCACACTGGACTTCAAGCAACATGGTTTCTGTGCCTCTCCACTCTTTCTCCAGACTCTGGGACCTTGATTTCCAAATGAAATGCAAAATTTACTTTCATCTGAAAAGAGGACTTTGGACCACTAAGCAACAGTCCAGTTCTTTTTCTCCTTAGCCCAGGTAAGACACTTCTGACGTTGTCTTTGGTTCAGAAGTGGCTTGGTACGTGGAATGTGACAGTTGTAGCCCATTTCCTGAAGACGTCTGTGTGCGGTGGCTCTTGATACACTGACTCCAGCTTCAGTCCACTCCTTTTGAAGCTCTCCTAAGTTCTTAAATCAGCTTCGCCTGACAATCTTCTCAAGCCTGCGGTCATTCCTTTCACTTGTACACCTTTTCCTACCACTCTTTTTCCTTCCAGTCAACTTTCCATGAATATGCTTTGGCACAGCACTCTGCGAACAGCCAGCTTTTTCAGCAATGACCCTCTGTGGCTTACCCTCATTGTAGAGGGTCTTGATGATCGTCTTCTGGACAACTGTCAAGTCAGCAGACTTCCCCATGACTGCTGTTAGGATTACTGACCTAAACCCAGTATTTATACCCTGAGAATGGTAATTTAATAGAACTTGAAATTAAATATTCTAGTAATTTGAGATACTGATTTTTTGATTTTGATGAGCAGCAAGCTGTAATCATCAAAATGAAAACAAAAAAGTCTGGAAATATTTTACTTTGTCTAATAAATCTAGAATATATTTAAGTTTTACTTTTTGAATTAAATTACAGAAAAAAAAAAACTTATATTCTAATTTATTGAGATGCACCTGTACAATTTCACAATTAAACAGATGGGATTCATGGAAAACATGGGCTCTAATGCTTTAAAAAATGTCACAGGGAGACCAAAGTTACTGAAAGTGTCAAATAAAACTGAAGACACTCACTGTCTGGTGGAAATTCCATGCTGTTATATCGTTTTATGGCTCCTGACTCATAACTTGTCTGAGATGAATCTCTGGAACGTGATGAACTGAAAACTGTTTCTGCTCCTGGTCGTGATCTGAATGAACTATAAGCAGAACTTCCCAGAGACCATGAATCAGATCCATCATCTCCACTCACTATAATAATGAAAGCAGAGAGCAGATCAGAAGAACATTTACATTAATGTGTTTGACAGACACTTTTATCCAAAGAAACTGACATGACATTGAAGAAATATATTCATCAGTTCTTGTGATTGTAATTCATTCAGATGGTCAACATTATGTCAACTCTAAATGGGTCAATGGAGGATTCACTTCACTGCAGCTCTTTGATTCACACAGAAACGGGATATTACATGATTACAATATTCTAGTTGTTTTATTTTGATCCTGCAGCTCTTGCCTGGAGGGTATTCCAGAAAGCAAGGTTAACTTACCGTCACATACCCTGAACTCTCAGTTGATTAACCCAAAACTTGCTTACTCGAGGCATGCTGGTATATATATATATATATATATATATATATATAGCATAATATAATATTCTATAACTATAACAAAGTTAACAAAGTTATAGTTACATTAATATAACTATATAAATTATATAACACGCATCTGAGTACCTCTTAAGCAAACTAAAGCCTTCTTTACACTGCACGCGTCTGCAGCGCGTTACGGCTCTGATCCGCGGCCACTCTAGTCAATGCTTGTTTAGGCGCCAAGTCTATTTTTGACGGACGCTGCGTCCAAGCCACACCATTCAAACACAAAATAAAGTCAAAATAATCACCCTGTGAAGACTCCCACTCATATTTCACAGCACTAGGAGGCCAAAAATTGACGACAAGAGATTCAAAGTTAAAAAACTTGAAAATCTTTTATTCTTGTTGTCCATAACTTGACTTTTAAGTGTATTAACTTCGTCTGTACGCTACAGCAAAACAAAGTATGGCATAGCAATAAACACAAACTGGACAAAATATAACCAGTTAGCCATTAAAAACACGAAAAATCAAGGAAAACAATGTCGGACAGGAAAATATTGTGGTCTCTCGAATCCAGCCGCTTCGCTTCTGAAATGCTTCTGGTGTGAGGTGACACCTCATGGAGGACAGAACAAAACCACGCCGGAGCAGTGGAACATAACCTGCTCAGGTTATGTTCAGAGAGTAGTTGCTATGGCTACTTACATACCCTGAAAGTTACCTCCGTTTTGGAACCGAAAGTTGAGGTTATCCGCTTGCTTACTCTTAAGCATACCCAGGTATGTCACATAACCTGCTTTCTGGAATACCCCCTGGTTTCCTAATGAAGCTAAACAGGATTTAACCTGGTCAGTGTCAGGATAGGAGAACATCAGATAAAAATTAAGACTGAAACAGGTGTTAGTGAGTGTTAGAGCTCAACCTGAGGTCTGTGTGATGGACACTTTTAAACTATTATCTGAAAAGCTCTAGAACAATGAGGAAACACATCTGAGATTGTGTGTAGACCTAATTCATACAACTTTACGATTTCACTCACTGGTCTCTGATCTGATGTCTTCTCTACATTTGTCCAGTCGCTCTTCTGCCTTCTTTCTACCATCCATCTCCTGTAAAATCTTTCTGTCTATTTCAAAATGGCAGCCGTTGTTTTGTGCCACTGTCTCCTCAATCTTCTCCAGCAGCTCCTTGATCTGAGTGTCGTCACTCCTGTTGTGATTGTTGAGAACATGATACCTGTTCCCACATTTGTCCAGCAGCCGCTGGAGATCCTGTCCTTCACTCTCAATGTGCTGCTCTATAGATGTGTCTAACAGAAAATCTCCATGAGTGAACAGAACTATAGTGTGACTCCAGACTCTCTCACTGAGAAGATCCAGATGATCCTGCACTGCTTTTCTCTCAGTCTCTTTAAATCCATCATCCACACTTATGATCAGTAGTACAGCGTGTGGTCCTGGAGGACACAGAGACACACTGAGCAAAATCTCCTGTTTCAGTATCTCAGGACTCTTCTCTACAGTGTAATTCCTCCACCATCCTGGAGCTTCAATGACAGTGATGTGTCTGTCTGCTACTTCTCCATGTCTCCTCACACACTGAGCAGATGTCTTCAAGTCAAACTCCTCTCTGCCCAGGATGGTGTTTCCTGTTGAACTCTTACCAGATCTTCTATTACCCATCAACACAATCCTCAGATCTGAGAGGTGTTGAGCGTCACCTGAAACAAACAGAACAAGACACACTTATACAAAATGATAATGTACTGAGAACATGTATCTGTATATGTGTCTGCTCTATATACATTTAATAAATGGTCCATCCATCTCAAGTGGTCCAAGAATTCTAAAAATAGTTGCTCAACCATTTTCAATTTTCCTATACATATTGGTAATTGCAAAAACAGACAAAGTTTTATATTTTATTTGGTTTATCCACAGTGGTTGTCTTTGTGTCATGGCTCATACAGGGCTCTATGGAAACTTCAATATCTCAGCTCAGGAAGGTTGTAGCTGCTTGGAACAAAAACTGATCTTTAAAGCACATTACATGGTTATAAACAAAACAAATACAGTCATTTCGCATATTCTTGTTCCTTAGACACTATGTAACTTTTGGCGCACTAGCAGTTAATAAACAAAACTCTTCATCTTACAGATGAACACTGAAGCCAGGACTACTTCTCTCTGTTTATGTATATGATGGGTCACGCATGTACTGGACTACTCCGCAGCGCTCTGTCTAAAATAGTCCAAATATAAACACTTATAGGTGTACCATAGTGATTCAGGATAAGACAAAAACCTGGTTTGGAAGATGGATTCATGATGTACTCGCTCATATTCATTTTGTAAATTTAGAAATTTAAAACAAAATTTACATAATGTACATTTTAGGTTAAATGTAATGATCAAGATCACTCAAAGTTCCATTCAGGGTCGATTTATAATGGGAAGGCTTTGGATCTCTTTTTAGGGAGTACCTGGCTAAGAATAGTGTGCAAGCAAAATTTTTTAGTTTTGAGACTTAAAGGGTTAGTTCACCCAAAAATGAAAATTATCCCAAAATTTACTTACCCCCCGCTAGAAATTTTACGTTCCCAAAACATTCTCAGAACGTCCCCACTGGTGTCTAGTAATGTTCCCAGAACATTTAGAGATGGTCACAGTTCTTTTAAGGGTTGGGGGACGTTATTTGGTGGACCTTCAGGGAACATTCAGGACATTCTGGGAATGTTTAGGGGACTATTACTATAGGACATTCTGTTAACTTCCCAAATGTCCTCTTTGTAACGTTCACGCTTGACCATAAAATAACCAAAATAGAACGTCCCCCTAAAGTCATATAAGGACACTTGAACTGCAGCACTTTCATTACCAAAAGAAGATGTTTTAAGAACGTCCCTAATTTTCCGTAAAGGTTCAGGATTTTTGTCACTTTTAGAGAAGGAACGGTGCGCAAGGTCACGAGAATGTTGCCTTGTACATGGACCTCAAGCCATCTTCTTTAAATTAAAAAATTTAAAAATTTAATTTAATAAATTTAACTTAAAAATATCCTTAGTCCTCCAAGCTTTATAATGGTTGTGAATGGCTGCCCAAACTTTGAAGACAAAAAAATGCATCCATCCATAAAAAAATGAACTCCAGAGGGTTAAAAAAAAGGCTTTTTGAAGCAAAGCGATGCCTTTTTGTAAGAAAAATATCCATATTAAAAACTATCAATTCAAATAACTAGCTTCCGGCGGACGACCGTAGGCATACTGCGCACGTCGATTTGGGCGGAAGAGCAACCTTTGACCTGATGTGATGACGCATTGACAAAAAACAGGTCACGAATTAGAATGGTAAGACGTCATGGCTTTGTGGCAGATGTTTAGTGTGGAGAGTTGGAATCTGTGAAGCATGTAGTAATGGAGTGTGTAATTCATCGTGATGCAAGAATCCGCATGTTTTCTGATCTGTTGGAGTCTGGAGTCTCACCTATATCTTTGAAATCAATTCTTGAAAATAAGGATTATGAGACAACAAAGATTGTTATAAACTTTTTACTCCACACTGGGCTTTATTTGAGGATTTAATATATAAGATGGAGTTCTTCAGATGTCTACTCTATATACAGATGATCGCCTTTAAAGCGTCTAAGCTGCCGCAAATTACACAAGAAGAAGAAGTAGTCATGGCATTTTTTTTGTCTTCAAAATTTGGGCTGCCAGGATATTTTTAAATATATCTCTGATTGTGTTCATCTGAAAGAAGATAGTCATATACAGGTGCTGGTCATATAATTAGAATATCATCAAAAAGTTGATTTATCTCACTAATTCCATTCAAAAAGTGAAACTTGTATATTATATTCATTCATTACACACAGACTGATATATTTCAAATGTTTATTTCTTTTAATTTTGATGATTATAACTGACAACTAAGGAAAATCCCAAATTCAGTATCTCAGAAAATTAGAATATTGTGAAAAGGTTCAATATTGAAGACACCTGGTGCCACACTCTAATCAGCTAATTAACTCAAAACACCTGCAAAGGCCTTTAAATGGTCTCTCAGTCTAGTTCTGTCGGCTACACAATCATGGGGAAGACTGCTGACTTGACAGTTGTCCAAAAGATGACCACTGACACCTTGCACAAGGAGGGCAAGACACAAAAGGTCATTGCAAAAGAGGCTGGCTGTTCACAGAGCTCTGTGTCCAAGCACATTAATAGAGAGGCGAAGGGAAGGAAAAGATGTGGTAGAAAAAAGTGTACAAGCAATAGGGATAACCGCACCCTGGAGAGGATTGTGAAACAAAACCCATTCAAAAATGTGGGGGAGATTCACAAAGAGTGGACTGCAGCTGGAGTCAGTGCTTCAAGAACCACTACACACAGACGTATGCAAGACATGGGTTTCAGCTGTCGCATTCCTTGTGTCAAGCCACTCTTGAACAACAGACAGCGTCAGAAGCGTCTCGCCTGGGCTAAAGACAAAAAGGACTGGACTGCTGTTGAGTGGTAAAAATTTACTTTCTCTGATGAAAGTAAATTTTGCATTTCCTTTGGAAATCAGGGTCCCAGAACCTGGAGGAAGAGAGGAGAGGCACACAATCCACGTTGCTTGAGGTCCAGTGTAAAGTTTCCACAGTCAGTGATGGTTTGGGGTGCCATGTCATCTGCTGGTGTTGGTCCACTGTGTTTTCTGAGGTCCAAGGTCAACGCAGCCGTATACCAGGAAGTTTTAGAGCACTTCATGCCTCCTGCTGCTGACCAACTTTATGGAGATGCAGATTTCATTTTCCAACAGGACTTGGCACCTGCACACAGTGCCAAAGCTACCAGTACCTGGTTTAAGGACCATGGTATCCCTGTTCTTAATTGGCCAGCAAACTCGCCTGACCTTAACCCCATAGAAAATCTATGGGGTATTGTGAAGAGGAAGATGCGATATGCCAGACCCAACAATGCAGAAGAGCTGAAGGCCACTATCAGAGTAACCTGGGCTCTTATAACACCTGAGCAGTGCCACAGACTGATCGACTCCATGCCACGCCGCATTGCTGCAGTAATTCAGGCAAAAGGAGCCCCAACTAAGTATTGAGTGCTGTACATGCTCATACTTTTCATGTTCATACTTTTCAGTTGGCCAAGGTTTCTAAAAATCCTTTCTTTGTATTGGTCTTAAGTAATATTCTAATATTCTGAGATACTGAATTTGGGATTTTCCTTAGTTGTCAGTTATAATCATCAAAATTAAAAGAAATAAACATTTGAAATATATCAGTCTGTGTGTAATGAATGAATATAATATACAAGTTTCACTTTTTGAATGATATTCTAATTATATGACCAGCACCTGTACACCTAGGATGGCTTGAGGGTGAGTAAATCATGGGATAATTTTCATTTTTGGGTGAACTATCCCTTTAAACAGATTTGAGATCTATTTTTTATGAGGCTGAGAAAGTGCAATTTTTTAAAATACCCCTCACTTTCGGATTGATTTTCTCTGGTGGGACAGCAGATAGGAAGCTGAAATCATCACAGATATTAGTCTTGTATGGCAGCATCTGCTGAAAAATGATGAGATTGAGATTCTGCTGGTTAAAGAGCAAAAAGACGTGGCATGCTAAATATCTGGACCTATCTGCGATTCAAAATCCTGCAATGTGAAATGTGTTCTGACTGAATATAGAGTACCTCAGAGATTACGTGTTTTTGTAGGCCAACTCGGAAGTTAGCGGCACACGGGTTCCCTCGATCGAAAGCCTATGCATTTTTCCCATAGACTTTTGGAAAATCGCAAAAAATAAGCTCTCTGTGTACAAGTTAACACAACATTTATACATTTTGAAGCCTAAAATAAAGTCGTCAGCTATAAAAAGCTAACAGTAGGCTATAAACGGACTACAGCACACCATGGTCGCGGATCAACGTCACCACCACCAAGCTTCCTCAAACTTTATTTAGAAAACAACTTTATTTAAAAACATGCCCGCTGATTATGATCTGCGCTGTGTATGAATACTTATCCACTTTTTCATGAGAAATGCTGTCCAAATGTCCTGTTTGTCATGATGACGTCTAAAGTCCCCGCCAAAGGAAGTAGTCCCTTTTAGCAACTTGTTAACAACTGCCGTTTTTAAGACACAATAAAAGTTTTTTAAAAAAAAAAAAATCACAAGAGGGTTATAACTGGTGTGTTTTATGTCATAGATCAAAACGTGAAAATATTTAGAGGCTTTGTTAACCACAGACCTTATTTCAGGTGATTTAGCAAAAACCCATTCAAAAAACCCATAGACTTGCGATGGAAGTCCTAAAATGCTAACTCGCTTCGGGGTTTTGCATACAAAAACACGTCATCTCTGAGGTACTCTATTACATCGGCGATGACCTACAGCCAATGAGAGAGCAAGTTTCAGGTCAGCGGGAATTTCAGGGAGGAGTTATAGACCCGCGTCTCCCCAACCATTTCCTCCTCCAGTCGGGCAGTGTGAAAAGAACAGTGATCTGACGACTTTGAAAATCGTGCAGTGTAAACTCAGCATAAGAAAAAATAATGTATATAATTCATTCACGATGAATTATATACAGAAGCCACTGTATATAATAATTTTTGTATATAATAAATTAGTTGCATCTCAGAGCGCACAGACAAAATGCAATAAATGATGTTTTATTAACAAAGTTTGGGAGGAACACATTCAAATTATCTAACTAATCATCACATCACTCCAACCAACAATCAGCAATCAACATATCTACCCAATCAGCATGAGTGGAGACCTATATATATATATATATATATATATACACACACACACACACACACAGTCGACTCACCTATATTTCTCAAGTTTTCAGCATCCCTCCACCACCCCGTCTCCTCACACTCACCTGGTTACTTTCCTAACCAAAAATACGGGGGAGTACTCTAGGTTCGGGCCAAACACCAGGCTCGGAGCCCTCTCCTCGGACAGCACGCCAAATACGCTGTTTACTCTATCTGATTATTTGTAAGTGTGAACTCGTGAAATGCATTTCGGAGGAAGATGACTGCTGTTTGGGAATGCAGTCGTGTAAGACAGTTCTGGAAGGCAATTATATTATATTAATTATACCTAACCACTTTGACCACAGACTTTGCTCAGGCATTTCAACCAAAACAGCATTTCAGATGCTGTGGAAAAAGATTATGGAAGCACATGTGTAGCAAATTTCAGTTTGAAATGTAAAATGGCAATGCAATTCTGTATTTAAATTTACATTTTCCATACCATATGTGCAATGTTTGGAGCAAAATGATCATTCAAATTCAATAATATAATTTACATTTGCTATTTCCTACACTAGTATTAACATCTAATTTAAACATATTTTAACGCTTTATAAGTTGCAAAATTAAAATGAAAATGTATTACAGAAATGGTTGTATATGTTCAACATGTTCAAGCAAAAATTGTAGCAAAATGACCATTTAAATGTTGTTATTTTTCTTAATTGCATTTACACTCACAGTTAAGACTTGCGATTGTATTTTCATTAAATGTCCCGCTATGAATGTAGCAAAATTCAGTGTGGATTTGAAAATGCATTCTGAGCCGATCACGTCTCCGCCCCGCCCTGTCAATCATTGCGTCAAGGCGTGGCCAGGTGCTGGAAACATGGCGGCAGCAGAGCTAAGAAGAGCGAGGCATAAACTGGCAGATGAAGCTGAGCAAGAACAGAGAAATGTCAATGTTCCTGAAGATTATGCACGTCCGTCAGTGATAGAACCAGTACGTTATTAGAAGCATAGATATTTATGGTTAGAACGCCTCGTAGAGAACGCGCCTGGCGCTCGTGCACCTTATCATGAGGTGAGCGCGCTCGCGTGTCTGTAGAAGTGCTGAAGTGCTTAAGTTTTTTAGGCGCATGTTTACAATTTATGCACATCTTGGTGTTTCCATCCAGAAGTTTTTTTATGCGATATCCCAAAATGCACATACAAATAGGTGGATGGAAACATAGCTTATAAAACTGCTTTACATACAAGGGACAGGTGTCCACTATAGGGGGCCTCAGCAAACATCCAAAGAGACCTAATAACTAAAACTTGTTGTGGTTCATGACACAAATAACGTTGCTGTGGTTAAACCAAGTAAATATAAATAAAAACTGGTTCCGCAATACCAACTGTTGTATTATATCAAGGAAATACAATTACCCTGCCTCCTCGTTTAGATTTTAGATGCCTGTTGCTACACATTTGGCCAATGTATTAAACATTAGGCATTGCTTACAATATTATTGTTATTTATTTTTGTTTGTTTCTAAGAAATGCCTTATACTATATGGGTAGAGGTGTACAGTTATTGTTAGTTATGTGTGTGTGCCTGTCCATGAGAAGGAGCAAAACTGGACTGCGGTTCTGTGTGTGCTCAAGGACACAGAGAACTGTGGTTCTTCTCATAGAACCTTATAAAAACATCAGCCATCTTGGATGAGTTTACTGGAGTTCAAGCACATGAAAAGGCAGACAGCTTGTACCTGCAAGGCCTTGAAAAGGATCTGGGAAACTTTAGGAAAGTTACAACTTACATCAATCAAGAAGATAACCTAACGTCTATGATAAACAGCAGGATACTGATTTGGACAGTGGTGGAAAGAGTACTGAAAATTTGTACTTAAGTACAAGTACTGTTACATTGCTGAAATAATACTCAATTACAAGTAAGAGTACTGGTGTCAAAAAAGTACTCAAGTAAAAGTACAAATTACTCTTCTCAAAAACTACTCAAAGTACTAAAATTACAAATTACTTTGTAGCCGGCGATATTTAATAAATTATCAAAAAATATTAAATCAAATAAAGTAGAAAATAGCTACTTTCAACAACGCACTTTCACCTTATTGACAAAGTGCATGAATTAGTGGTCACAATACTGGAATTTCTAACTTCAATACAATACCCTGAAAATGATAAATATTCAGTATCATTTTAAATACCATGGGGAAAACCACCACATACTGTATACCATAGATATTTTAATATCTAACTTTTTTCATTATTTTCAAGCTTCAAAAAGCACAAGACTCGTAACAGTAATCAATTTAAATGGAGCGGTTTAAATCAAGTCTTCTGAAGAGACCTGTCCGCTTTATACGATGACCAGATTTTAATTTAGGCTTTTATTTGCATATTTAAACTTTGATCAGATACCATTACAATAATCTCATTTAAACATTTGCTCACTCTGTGTATTTGTGTCTTTACAGTATAGGGTAACTTTGTTGCAGTAGCTCACACACAGCACAAGACAACTTGATTTCAAACTGAATTAAATTTACAAAAAATAAAAGTAAACAGTCAGTAATAAAATAAGAACAAAAAAAATTACCTAAATTGAGTTGAGGTATTCAAAATGACAACACTGAATTTTTATATGCCGTGTATATTAAAGGGTTAGTTCACAGAAAAATGAAAATTCTGTCATTAATTTCTCACCCTCATGTTGTTCCAAACCCTTTGTTCATCTTCAGATAAAAATTAAGATATTTTTGATGAAATCCGAGAGCTTTCTGACCCTCCATAGACAGCAACATTATTACCACATTCAAGGTCCAGAAAGGTAGTAAAGACATATTTAAAACAGTCCATGTGACTACAGTGGTTCAACCTTAATGTTATGAAGAGACGAGAATACTTTTTGTGCGCAAAAAATAAAATAAAATAAATAATGACTTTATTCAACAATTTCTTCTCTTCCATGTCAGTCTCTGACACTGTTGACGTAGTAAACACAGTGCAGCACTTCCAGGTTCTACGTCAGAATGCCAGCTCATTATTGGCCGGATTCTGCATCAGCATCACATGCATGTGTCATGGTGCTCACATGAACAGCATCAGAGAGTGACACAGAGAGAGGAAATTGTTGAAAAAAGTTGTTATTTTTGTTTTTGGCACAGAAAAAGTATTCTTGTCACTTCATAACATTAAGGTTGAACCACTGTAGTCACATGGGCTATTTTAACGATGTCTTTACTATCTTTCTGGGCCTTGAAAGTTGCAATTACGTTGCAGTCTGGGGTCAGAAAGCTCTTGGATTTCATCAGAATATCTTAATTTGTGTTCTGAAGATGAATGAAGGTCTTATGGGTGTGGAATGACATGAGGGTGAGTAATTAATGACAGAATTTTCATTTTTTTGGGTGAACTAACCCTTTAAGAGCCATATAATATGTTGTTTATTTAGATAAAAAGAATATCAGAGGGGTTTGACCTGTAATGTCTGTACAATATAGCGATGCAGTTAGACAGACTAGGTTATTTTTATGTACAAATCATACAAATGCCCCATTCTGAAAGATATATTTACATTGTTAAGAAATTAAAGATCCACCTTTGATTGTTGAGAGACTTTCTGGTGCATTTCACTTATAGCCAATAAGATTCCCTGTAGCATTTTCAGCATGACAACGTTTAATTTAAGAGCACGGAGAGATTCAAGATTGCACACTACACAGTCTGACAGCGTGCACTCAATATCTGAGTGAGAGGAGAGGCAGTTCACTTGTATATTTGAGAGCTTGCGTCGTTTTCTGCGCGTTACAATAATGCGCTCTGGACATTTGTAAATTAAAATACGCCATAGAAACCTGCGGGTATGATTAAAATTATGCGCAATACCTGACATTCAGGCTCTGTAACTGAAACGTGTGAGTGACAGGAGGAGGCGGATGTGTGTCAAACTCGCTGTCGGGGAGATGAGAGAATGAGAACGCGCCGCTGGTAAAATATCAGGGTTTGGTCCGGTTATGATCGGATTTCTTTATTGGCTACCGATATGCCGGTCAAAGGTTTGAATATTCAAATTGTTGGCGTACTCGGTAACGGAATGTGATTTTACAAGTAGCGAAGTAGATTACTTAGCTTAATTTGTACTTCAGTACAAGTAAAATTACAGATTTAAAAATGTACCCAAAAAAGTGTAAAAACCCAAAAAAGCTACTTAATTACAGTAAGTTGAGTACAGTGAGTAGTTGTAATTCGTTACTTCCACCTCTGGATTTGGATACTGATACGTCAGTACCCCCGACGCCTAGAAGCCCAGAGCTGAGGACAAGAATCCCCAAGCTGAAGATGGGAAGCCCAGAGCTGACTACACCTTTGACTCAAAGCGTGATTATTGTATTTTATACTTTAATGATGAAGTTTTATTTGCCTTTACATTTTTGTTTATTATAAAAAGAAAAGTAACCAATTAAAAGAAATTTAATTGATTACAAAACCTTGATTTATAGTGTTTTAAGACTTTGAACAAGAACACACCACAGAGGAGTCTTCTGACCAAATTTTAAGTCATTTAAAATGCTTATGATTTAGGCCAGACTCGACTTACTTTACCTAACCTGAGAATAATAAATAAGGTTAAAGGTGTTAAGATCAAAATACACACCGCAAAACACAACGGATAGAGCGAAGCGGATTGCTTGAACATTACAAATGGTCAAGCAACCGCCTTTAGACCACTTGAGATGGACTGACTCACATAATAAAACAATTCAGGGATAATGTAGAGTCATTTTCAGACAATAATCCTGACAGGGTGAACAGGACCCAAACGTGACACTGAGTCTGTATGTTTGCATTAAAAATTATGTTCATGAAATGATAAGTGCATTTCAAGTATTCTTGACCAACAAACACCAGAAACACCAGCAACATTTGCTGTTGGACTAATAATATCAGGAAACATGACTGTCATTGTCACACTGATCCAACAAAACCCAAGAGCCCCTGGAAGCTGATGTTTGTTGGGTCAAATCCTTTACGTCTCTTAATAATGTCCATCTTAAACATGAAAACAGACAAAACAGAGACAGAAACACAGAATAACAAAACACAGCCCTGTCTGTATGTGGACTCACTCATCTGTGATCTGATGTTTTGATCTGAGGTAAAGCGATTTCGTTTTTCGAAAACACACCCAATGAAGAACGGGATTGTTTAAGAAATTAAAGTGTTTATTTCCTTCAGTAACAGCTTTTAGGGGCGTCACTGTGAGCTGCTATTGGGAATGAATCTACAAATAACAGTTAATGACAAGAAGTTTCTTGTTATTATTGCTGTGACTGTTTCATGATTTACTTCATATACTCAGTGTGAATATCTGCTCTATAAAGTATGTGGACTCACTCATCTGTGATCTGATGTTCTCTCTCTGTTTCTTCATCCTCTTCATTCGTTCTTCTGCTCTCTCTTCCTCTGCTCTTCTTCTCTCTTTCACCTCCTGTAAAATCTTTCTGTCTATTTCAAAATGGTGGCCGTTGTTTTGTGCCACTGTCTCCTCAATCTTCTCCAGCAGCTCCTTGATCTGAGTGTCGTCACTCCTGTTGTGATTGTTGAGAACATGATACCTGTTCCCACATTTGTCCAGCAGCCGCTGGAGATCCTGTCCTTCACTCTCAATGTACTGCTCTATAGATGTGTCTAACAGAGAGTCTCCATGAGTGAACAGAACTATAGTGTGACTCCAGACTCTCTCACTGAGAAGATCCAGATGATCCTGCACTGCTTTTCTGTCAGTCTCTTTCAATCCAGAGTTCACACGTATGATCAGTAGTACAGCGTGTGGTCCTGGATGACACAGAGACACACTGAGCAAAATCTCCTGTTTCAGTATCTCAGGACTGAACTCTACAGTGTAATTCTTCCACCATCCTGGCGCTTCAATGACAGTGATGTGTCTGTCTGCTACTTCTCCATGTCTCCTCACACACTGAGCAGATCTCTTCAAGTCAAACTCCTCTCTGCCCAGGATGGTGTTTCCTGATGAACTCTTACCAGATCTTCTATACCCCATCAACACAATCCTCAGATCTGAGAGATGTTTAGCGTCACCTGAAACAAATAGAGAACAAAACACATTTATTCTGTTGTTTGTGCGTTCTGAACAGCTAGCAAGAAAGCTTTAGCCTAAAATATGTTAATCATAATAATAGCCTACAAATGCCACATGAATAGAGTTAAGTTAATCATCATCGATGGTTAACTATATTATGAAAAAATGAGAATCGTTTAATTTTCTCAGTCAAGAGTGTGGTTATTTTTTAAAACTAATCATAATTAACTTTTTTCTTACAGGCCTAACAATTAACTCATGTTAAGTAAAAGTATTTACTAAGCCTGAATGTGTTGTAACAGTGGAAAATTTTGCTATGCTGGCTAGACAGCATCCAGATATAAAAGTCTATAATAATCTCTTAACATATTGAGTAATCAAACGAACTAATAACCTTGTGATTTTGATGATTCTGTGATTCTGATCTAAATTTGCTCTGCCAGTAATAGAGGAAGTAGGTGGAAGCTTGTTTTGCTCAAATCTGAACCAATCATATTAAATAATGATGATAATGAGTAATAGATCATGTTATTTTGGCTGTGTGATGTACCTGAGATCTTATAAAAACCTGCTGTATTCTTTTTGCTGGTGAGATTCTCTGAGATTGTTATGAGAAATCTCCCGGCCGTGATTACAAGCATTCAAGGACATTTGCTGGAGTCTGTGTTTATTTGCTGCAAGTTAGAGCACTAGAGATCTATTTCCCATTATAGTGTTCAAAAGGGTCAAAACGTTGACCAACTCAGCCGACGTCGACTAGGAGACGCGCTAGAGGATAAATTAATGTTAAGCGTCGATTAGGAGACGACCAGGTAAACTTGCCTAAGTCAGGTGCGTAGGGGAAAAATCTACCGCAGGAGAAAACAAAACCACAGATTACATAAAACTCAGGGCTAAACTGCCATTTGTTGCAGAAATAACATGTTTTTCACTAATTATATATATATATATAGGGCTTTAAAAATATGCAACATGTAAAACGGCGAACTAAATTAATGAATAAAACTCTCTCTTGCGCGCACAAACACTTTAAAACACATGACTGTATTCTGCAAATAAGCACAATCCGTGACAAGTCATATTTATAAGCATAAGCGACTTTATGGAGAACAAAAAGCAAGCCCTAAGTGTCTTACAAAACATTATTAGCTGTCGACCAATATGAAAGTGAAAGCACTAGCAATGTCTCACAGATACAACAAACACGGCGAGTTTGATTAAAATACCTTTTTACAATGAATTAACAAGGAAAAGATGATTAGTTTTTAAATAATAATAATAAATGCTTACTTAGGTCCATTTTGTCTCAGTCGGAGTTCCAGAGTAAATGTAGGTTCAGCAGCACTCTAGTCGTGTTGATCTTTCACACAGGTGTTCAGATCATGGGCGGGGCTACAGGTGTACGGAAGAGTGCGAAGGTGATCTTCGAGGTTGATTACACGCACACAAAAATAAGATGTTAGGAATTTTTTTTTTTTTTTTTTTTTCAAATGTGATATCTTTAAATCCAGATATTTAAAAAAAAGTGACTGATATTTTAAGAGTAAACTACTTCATATATCATATACTTTTTTTTTTTTTTTTTTTTTTTTTTTTAAGTAACTAACAGTTGCAAGTTGTAGAATTATTTAGTTTCCATGCAGTCAATATTTTTGCCATTAAAACTCATATTTGATCATCAAAATGACATATTTAAACGTTGTGAAAATAATTTCTTCATGCCCTAAAATAGTTTGAATGTAACTCTACACCTTTGCTTCATTTAGTATAAGCATAGATTCATGAATATGCAAATTAGTCCCCGTCTCCACTCAATCACACCAGCTCAGAATACCTGATCCACTTGGTCAACTTTAGTATAGTAACCGCAACACAATGGCAACTGGAAATACTATATTAATTCAGCCAAAAGTTTGAACCAGAAACTAGTACATCGACTGATACGTGTTTGTGACGTAGAGAACAACTGCGGTTTCAAACCACGTCTTTGGTTCACAACAGTTTTAAGTTGATCACTCAGCAGTGCTGTTGACTTGTCTTAAAGCATATTAAAAGCACCACATAGACATATTAACAACTTGATTTTCCCCACAGGAGTCTTTAATTATTTAATCTTAATGTGAGTACTTGTGATATACAGTACAATCAAAACACAAGTAAAAGATTCAAGCATCAACATGGTCTTATAACATTTTCTTTCACATTTAGTACAGAAAAAAAATAAGTCTAAATGTCATTGTTCAAATGTTTTTGATATATTCCTTATTTTTAAAAAATCCTTTCATTCTTCTTCAGGATTGACGAATGTTAAAACGTGATATGAAACAAATGTTTATAAATGTTATATTTACAGAAACAATATCAGTTTAATTGTTATTTAAGGCAGTCAGATTTCTGTGGTCGTCTGTTGTTCAGGATGTTCAGAGCTCTTCTGAATCACTGAGATCCCGTCCATATCCAGATCCACTGAATGAACACTGAAGGAACCAATGCCCTGTCAAAACAACAGCAGGACCAACACTATTCAGAAAATACATTTTACTTTCACCATTTCTGTTCTTCTGTTTTCACTAGGACACTAAACACACGCAGGTCTTTCAGCATCAGTCCTGATGAGTTTAAATCGCACAGATATTGAATGATTCAGAGAGAAGTGCTTCTACATTATCAGTTTAGAAAGGGTTAAAACAACCGTTCTTCTTCATGTTCTCATTCTGTAGCGGCTGAACCAGTTTCTCTGCCTCACCTGTATGTTTGTGAGAATCTCTGTCACTGTTTCCTTCTGCTGAGGCTCACGGGTGAGTAAGAACAGGAATCCTCCTCCTCCTGCTCCTGCCAGACTCTGTCCTAAACTCAGCGGCTGAAGAGCGTTCATCATGGATCTCACTGCCGCCGGCTCACAGCCTGGAGCCATCAGCTTCTTCTGCTGCCAGTATGTGTCCATACACTCGCCCAACCTGAGGAGAGATCCTGAGAGAAAGAGTCAAATAATAGTGTGTGTGTGTGTGTGTGTGTGTGTGTGTGTGTCTCACCCTCTCTGCAGGCTTCAGCACACTCCTCTGCATTGGTCACCAGCTGCTCTGCGTTCTGTACGATGGAGGGTAAACGCGCGTACCAGCTCCGCACCACGTCCTGCACACACACAGTGATCCAGTGACACAAACACACCGTTCATGAAGTCTGACCGTCAGCATCAGCCGCTCGTACCTGCAGCAGGTTCCGTGCTAAACGCGTCTTTCCAGTGTAAACCAGAAGAAGATGCTGCTGCAGGACAGACAGGAAGTCTTGAGTAAGAGAGAGCTGTTCTACTTCCACTCTCAGTGGTAACTGAGCTGCAGATCGCGCCAGCTTCACTCCTCCAAACAGCCCGCCAACCTGATCCTGCCATCCACCACCTAAAACAGCAACAAATATACAAAAGGCCTTCAAATTCAGTTTGTTAAACTTTGCTGTAAACTCAAATGATGAAAGAATAAGATGAAAAATATATAAGTGTTACAGTACAGAGGAGGTCGGAGACAACAGGTAAGGTTAATGATGTTTATTTTGAGACAACCAGAGCAAGTGCAGGTGAGTGAAGCCAGATAGAGTTTGTGATCGTGGATGACTGTGATACTAATCCTTGTTTCTTCTAGGTGACTTGGATGACGGATGGTCCTTGGGGCAGAAGACACACAGAGACACTCACGGAAGACTGGAGAACACGGAGGATCTAGGAAATACACTGGAGACAGGTAAGTAGTAGTTCGAGGAGTCCGTAAGGTAAGCATTCGGGTAGGTATGCGTTAACGAGACCGGACAATGACTGTGTGGCTGTGAGTGTCTTAAATGGTGTTGCTGATTGGGATAGTGAGGAGCGTCAGGTGTGCACGATCAGTATTCTGGTGAGGGAGTGCGTCGTGATTGGGTGAGTGATGAGCCTGGCGTGTCTGTGACAATAAGAATAATGACTTTGGACCATTAAATCAGCTCTATGTTTGTAAAACTGTAAGTGTTTTACCTCGAAATATAAGTTTCAGAATCATTTTGATGGTTCACTGACTTCTAATATTTTTGTCTAATATCTTCTAATATTTCTTTGTCACGCTCTGCTTTACAGCAGCAACAAATGCACAAGTTCAGCTAAAGCCGCTTTAAGACAAGCTTCCAAGATTAGTAACACTGAGTAGAGAATGAGACCAGAGGCCGTTTTCTGAATGAAAGAGAGGCTTCACTACACTAAATAAACTGCTTTTCATTTAATAAATCTTCATCATGTTATAAATTGATCCATTTTTAGAGTTTACACCGCTGTTTTATAAGAAATGTAGGACAATTTTGCAACAGGTATGATTCAGTTTGCAGCTCTTCTCATTCATATCTATGGTATTAACTAATGGTGCAACCAACTCAAGTACAGACACTAGCTAGTAGTTACTAATCCTCTAGTGTGGACTTTACGCTCCAATTTTAAGTACAAACTTACAAACGGCTTATTTCGCGCTGTGATCTGATCACAGAAAAACATGTTAATATCAGGTGTAAACTATTCAAATACTATAATGCTGAATATAATGTATGATAATACAATGAGAGGATTGCAGTTTATTGGTCCTGCTGATGCCAAACTTCCCATTTTAACTCTTCTTTATTTTGGCTTTGTTTTAAGAATGGTGAGAGCATTGTATCGTGAGATCAGTATCGTGTATTGAACCCAATCATGACATGAGTATCGTTACTAATATCATATTAAAAGTAAATTTCAAGATCAAACTCATCCAAAGATTCTTACTGAATAGTGGATTATACATGCTTTGAATCAGTCTTGTGTATTGTGGACTGTAATGTGATCTGGAGATTGGCATCTTCCAAGAATTTTTTCCTTTAACACACAAAATAAAAGGAGAAAATAATCAGGAGAAATTTTATTCTTCATATTAAGAACATAGAAAAACAGACCTCAATAATCATGTAATTTTGCTCTTATTCATGGAGTTAACCGGTTAACTAAAGTTTGGGAACAAGCCCATGCCTCAACCATCAGATCCCTGACAACATAGCAGTGTTTGTCTCAGTTTCTCAACCCCACCTTCCCTCCTCTTCTACTCATATTAACCCACTATAACCCTGTCATCGTCTGTTGTTCAGGATGTTCAGAGCTCTTCTGAATGACTGAGATCCCGTCCATATCCAGATCCACTGAAGGAAACAATGCCCTGTCAAAACAACAGCAGGACCAACACCATTCATCAAACACGTTTTACTTTCACCATTTATGTTATTTTTTTCATTTTAACTAGTGGATAAATTAAGGGTTAATGGCTTCTTTACATGCAGGCTGATATCTGACAGTGAACTGATTAATGCCGCTTTGTTCAATATGGTGGAACAATTCTAGTCTATTTTTTAGCTTCATTTGGCAAACCTGTCGTTTCTTACATTTGTCTGAAGTAGTGCAGTGGAGAAGATGTTGGTATGATTTGAGCTGCCCATCTAGACATCATTTAGTCATCTTCACACTCCACAATATGGTTCATGTTCCCACTAGTCAGAAGCACAATTATGCTGCCTTGTAAGATTTCTTATTTTGACCAAATTCTGAGGCAGTGAACATGTATCCTCCTCAAGTAATGTAATCCCAGAATACATTACAATGCAATTTTGATTTTAAATATAACTATATCTGTCTGATTACAAATGAAAAACTATTTCACTCCATTCTTGTGTTCCATGTATTTTTGTGCTTTATTGGAGGAAGTCAATAACTTCAGACTATTCTGGAATTAATATAAGCATTAGCTGAGACACGTATGCACTTATGATCTCTTGAGGAGCATTTTGATGTTTAGGACACTGCATTAGAAGCTTCAAATCATAAACAATACATAAATAGCAGCTAAAACACTTTAGCTTTCAAAAGAAGCGAGCTGCATTTGCCAACAGTAGACAGCAAAGCTTCTGTGTGTCTGTGTACATGAACAGAAAAGTGGGATTAATACAGAAATTACAGAATTATACAGAAAGTTTAATAAACTGACAAATATATGAAAAAATAATCAAAAAATACTGCACTATGTCAATGTTAATTACTTATTAATATATTTGTTACATCTCTGCTAATGTCATTACAATTAACTCAAGGTTAAAACAACTGCATATAACTTTTAGTTTTAGTAATATTTATCATTAAATATTGTTAAAATTATAAATGTCAACATTTAAAGACACAATTTCTCTTTCATTAATTTTATAAAATTTAAGTTTTCTTAGTGTCTTCATGTTTATCATCCTTCTTTACTCTTCTTGGGAAAAGTTTTGGGATCTTGGGCAAAGCAAGTGTTCGTCTGGTTCCTGAATGTTCCACAGACTCCGGGATGGACCGCAAAGACCCGAATCCTGAGCTGTGAGATGAGACTTTTGAGTGTGATGAACTAACATCTGAACCGCTGTCTGCTGATGATCGTGATCTGAATGAACCGTAACCAGAACTTCCCACAGACCTTGTGTCCGACCGCTCATCTCCACTCACTGTGGGAACAAAATAAATCAGAAAACGGCTTAAAGCTCTTATAGAACAAAAATCTGACATTTAACTCATTATGTTCCTAAAAATAATGTAGCCTATTGGTAATCATTACCAGCTGCCCTTTAAAACATTAAACAAATACTTTATTAATCAGATGGGATTTTTTAAGTCTTATTCCTGTTTTATCTATGAAATTTCTTTATTACAAGACTGATCACTATTTATTGCAAGTATATAAAGCCGACCATAAAGATTTATAGAGTCTGAAATGGTCAAAAGGTCTGAAGAACAAATTATTAGTAAAAACAGGTGCTTAACTTTCAGAAAATGTTGATCATCAACCTAATGAAGTTTTCATTATATTGATTTTTTATTGTATCAGTTAAAATATCAGTATTGTTATTTGTGTAAAAATTGACAAAATGGCAGATGTAGAAAGGGTCCAAATTTTGTGATGAAAAAAAACATGGTAACAGATTTATGACAATCTACATTTAAATATTACATTTTCACAACCAAACAGATGGGATTCATGGAAATCATGGGCTCTAATGCTTTAAAAGGAGGTCACAGGGAGACCAAAGTTACTGAAAGTGCCAAATAAAACAGAAGACACTCACTGGTTGGTGGTAAATCCATGCTGTTACATCGTTTTATGGCCCCTGACTCATAACTTGTCTGAGATGAATCTCTGGAACGTGATGAACTGAAAACTGTTTCTGCTCCTGATCGTGATCTGAATGAACTATAAGCAGAACTTCCCAGAGACCATGAATCAGATCCATCATCTCCACTCACTATAATAATGAAAGCAGAGAGCAGATCGGAAGAACATTTACATTAATGTGTTTGACAGACACTTTTATCCAAAGCAACTGACATGACATTGAAGAAATATATTCATCAGTTCATGTGATTGTAATTCATTCAGATGGTCAACATTATGTCAACTCTAAATGGGTCAGAAACAGAACATTAAATGATTACAATATTCAAGTTGTTTATTTTGACCCTGCAGCTCTTGCCTGGTTTCCTAATGAAGCTAAACAGGGTTGAACCTGGTCAAAATCAGGATGAGAAACATTCTGAGAAAAATGAAGACTGTACGAGGTGTTACTGAGGGTTCAAGCTCAACCTGAGGTCTGTGTGATGGACACTTTTAAACTATTTATTACTACATCTGAAAAGCTCTAGAACAATGAGGAGGAAACACATCTGAGATTGTGTGTAGATAATATTCATACAATTTTATGATTTCACTCACTTGTCTGTGATCTGATATCATCTTTCCATTTGTCCAGTGGCTCTTCTATTTTTTTTCTACCATCTATCTCCTGTAAAATCTTTCTGTCTATTTCAAAATGGCAGCCGTTGTTTTGTGCCACTGTCTCCTCAATCTTCTCCAGCAGCTCCTTGATCTGAGTGTCGTCACTCCTGTTGTGATTGTTGAGAACATGATACCTGTTCCCACATTTGTCCAGCAGCCGCTGGAGATCCTGTCCTTCACTCTCAATGTGCTGCTCTATAGATGTGTCTAACAGAGAGTCTCCACAGGTGAACAGAACTATAGTGTGACTCCAGACTCTCTCACTGAGAAGATCCAGATGATCCTGCACTGCTTTTCTCTCAGTCTCTTTAAATCCATCATCCACAGGTATGATCAGTAGTACAGCGTGTGGTCCTGGAGGACACAGAGACACACTGAGCAAAATCTCCTGTTTCAGTATCTCAGGACTCTTCTCTACAGTGTAATTCCTGCTCCATCCTGGAGCTTCAATGACAGTGATGTATCGGTCTGCTACTTCTCCATGTCTCCTCACACACTGAGCAGATGTCTTCAAGTCAAACTCCTCTCTGCCCAGGATGGTGTTTCCTGATGAACTCTTACCAGATCTTCTATACCCCATCAACACAATCCTCAGATCTGAGAGATGTTGAGCCTCACCTGAAACAAATAGAGAACAAAACACATGAATGCAAAATGATACTGTACTGAGAATATGTATGTGTCTGCTCTGTACATTAAATAAACTGTTTTCTCTCCTTATCAAAGACACAATCTGAGAATCAACGATGCGTCGGCAACGCCCGTGAGATATTTGGCATGCTAAATATCTGGACCTGTCTGCGATTCAAAATCCTACTGTGTGAAATGTGAAAATGACATCGGCGATGACCTACAGCCAATGAGAGAGCAAGATTCAGGGCAGCGGGAAGTTCGAGGAGGAGTTATAGACCCGCGACTCCCCAAACATTTCCTCCTCCATAATCTTTTTTTCTTTTTCTCCTTTTCGCTGCAAATCAGCGCAAAGACAATTTGGATCGCAAGCTTCTTGCGGGCTAACATTTTTAATAAAATTTTAACAATTCCAGTTTTGCACAAGAACTCCGGTCTCACACGTGATTTTGCATTATCTCCTTCCCTTCTCACGTGTGTTTGGTTGTGTAACACATAGTTTGTGGACCAGACAGAGTTGTCGGCGATTCTTCCTATTGTAAAGACATGTAATGTGTAACCCCCTGTCACAGATCCATCATGTGATGTGCACACAACAGCGACTGAATGCTACTCCAGATAGTTGTGCAGTGTGAAAAGAACAGTGATCTGACGCCTTTGAAAAGCGTGCAATGTAACATCTGCATAAGAAAAGTAGGAGAAGCCACTGTATAATAATTTTCGTATATAATAAATTACTTGCGTCTCAGAGCGCACAGACGAAACACAATAAATGCATTTAGGAGGAAGATGACTGCTGTTTGGGAACGCAGTTATGTAAGACAGTTCTGGAAGGTTATTATATTATATTATATTATATTAATTATACCTAACCACTTTGACGACAGACTTTGCTCAGGCATTTCAGAACAACCAAAACAGCATTACAGATGCTGTGCAAAAAGATCGGTCCGCTGGTTGGTCCAGTTATGCCGTCCCATCGCGAAAAGTCACATGATATTTTTGATGCGCATTGAGAAATTTATTCTGTAAATGTGTTTCCGTCGTAGTTTATGCACAAGTTTTCTTATCAGATAAAAAATTATCCGACTCAAACAAGCACATACGTTTTGTATGCGCATTTTTACAATTTATGCACATCTTGCCGTTTCCATCCAGAAGTTTTTAATGCAATATCCCAAATTGTGCATAAAAATAGGTGGATGGAAACAGCTTATGAGGAATAAAATGCTTTTCAACCAGGGGACAGGTGTCCACAAGAGGGCCTCAGCAAACTTCCAAAGGGGACCTAATAACTAAAATTTGTTGTGGTTTATGACACAAAGACCATTGCTGTGGTTAAAACAAGTAAAATTTAAATAAAAACTGGTTGTTCTGCAATACCAATGTATAGAGCTAAGCTCTAAAATAAAGGAAAATGAGAAGTGGTCAAGTAACCGCCATTAGACCACTTGAGATGGACTGACTCTAAAATCTCTACATAATAAAACAAGTCAGGGATAATGTAGAGTCATTATCAGACAATAATCCTGACAGGGTGAACAGGACCCAAACGTGACACTGAGTCTGTGTGTTTGCATTAAAATGATGTTCATGAAATGATAAGTGCAGTTTAAGTATTTTTGATCAACAAACACCAGAAACACCAGCAACATTTGCTGTTGGACTGATAATGTTGGGAAACATGACTGTCATTGTCACACTGATCCAACAAAACCCAAGAGCCCCTGGAAGCTGATGTTTGTTGGGTCAAATCCTTTACGTCTCTTAATAATGTCCATCTTAAACATGAAAACAGACAAAACAGAGAAAGAAACACAGAAGAGCATCTGATGTTTTGATCTGAGGTAAAGCGATTTCTGTTTTCAAAAGCACACCCTATGAAGAATGTGATTGTTTAAGAAATGAGAGTGTTTATTTCCTTCAGTAACAGCTTTTAGAGGTGTCACTGTGAGCTGCTATTGGGAATGAATCTACAAATAATGGTTAATGACAAGTTTCTTCTTATTATTGCTGTGACTGTTACATTTTCATGATTTACTTCATATACTCAGTGTGAATATCTGCTCTATAAAGTATGTGGACTCACTCATCTGTGATCTGATGTTTTCTCTCCTTTTCTTCATTCTCTTCATTCGTTCTTCTGCTCTCTCTTCCTCTGCTCTTCTTCTCTCTTCCACCTCCTGTAAAATCTTTCTGTCTATTTCAAAATGGCAGCCGTTGTTTTGTGCCACTGTCTCCTCAATCTTCTCCAGCAGCTCCTTGATCTGAGTGTCGTCACTCCTGTTGTGATTGTTGAGAACATGATACCTGTTCCCACATTTGTCCAGCAGCCGCTGGAGATCCTGTCCTTCACTCTCAATGTGCTGCTCTATAGATGTGTCTAACAGAGAGTCTCCATGAGTGAACAGAACTATAGTGTGACTCCAGACTCTCTCACTGAGAAGATCCAGATGATCCTGCACTGCTTTTCTCACAGTCTCTTTAAATCCATCATCCACACGTATGATCAGTAGTACAGCATGTGGTCCTGGAGGACACAGAGACACACTGAGCAAAATCTCCTGTTTCAGTAACTCAGGACTGAACTCTACAGGTTGATTCCCCCACCATCCTGGAGCTTCAATGACAGTGATGTGTCTGTCTGCTACTTCTCCATGTCTCCTCACACACTGAGCAGATCTCTTCAAGTCAAACTCCTCTCTGCCCAGGATGGTGTTTCCTGATGAACTCTTACCAGCATCTCTATACCCCATCAACACAATCCTCAGCTCTGAGAGATGTTGAGCGTCACCTGCAACAAATAGAGAACAAAACACACTTCTTAAGGTGGGTGACATCTTAAATCTTATTAAGTAATCTCTCTCTGTGAAAAAGAAATTACTGAAATAAAGTTCACCGTATCTGTATGGGTGTCAAACTACACATTATTGATTTAAAAAAAAAAAAAAAGCCATACAAGTGCTTCTCACATTAATTAAACTCTTAAATCAGAGTTGAACAAAAGTTATTGATGGACAATAATTATGAATTATGGAGAAAAGAAAACTGCTAAATTTCAATGATCTGAACACAAAACATAACAGATCAAAGAACACACAGATTAAGCAAAACTAAATTACAAATAGCTTCAGAATAATGTTTTCAGGAAATATATTCATTAAAAATAATTAAATTGGCGCTCTAAACCAGTGAATGAATCTCTCTCTTGTGTGTGTTCACACCTGGGAAAGTGTTATCAATGCACTGGTGTCTATTAGCTCCAGCAAACACATGACTGTATTACATTTACATTCATTTACTAGATGGAAAGAAAGCCAAAAAACACCATTTGTGACTGCTTATATTTATAAAAGACTTTGTTAAAAAAAAAACACTGACCCTAAAGTGGCATAAACAGATCCAAAATCTTATCTGTATTAACCAATATGAAAGCAGTAAAAGTGTCTTGCAAAAACTGTAGACAATTTGACATTTTTTCTTTCATAAAAATAACCTTCTATTACGAGAGTAAATTTTACTGGACATATTTTTGCCTTATTTGAAGCTCCAAATGAAATATAGATCCACCAGCAGTCTAGTAGTTTTTACTTGTAATGTTCTTTCAAAGTGTGTTTGACGAGACTCACTTCCTGCTGCTTCAGAACAGAGACAAACATGAGCGTGTCTATAGATGTGAAGATGATGTTTAAGGTTATATTCAAGACAAGCTGATTGCAGTTGTTTTTTGTTTGTTTGTTTGCTTGTTGTTTTCTATGGATTAGGTAAAGGGATTTCCATTTTCAAAAGCACACCCTATGAAGAACTGGATTGTTTAAGAAATTAAAGTGTTTATTTCCTTCAGTAACAGATTTTAGGGGCGTCACTGTGAGCTGCTATTGGGAATAAATCTACAAATGGTGGCTAATAACGAGATGTTTCTTGTTATTATTGCTGTGACTGTTACATTTTCATGATTTACTTCATATACTCAGTGTGAATATCTGCACTATAAAGTATGTGGACTCACTCATCTGTGATCTGATGTTTTCTCTCTGTTTTTTCATCCTCTTCATTCGTTCTTCTGCTCTCTCTTCCTCTGCTCTTCTTCTCTCTTTCACCTCCTGTAAAATCTTTCTGTCTATTTCAAAATGGCAGCCGTTGTTTTGTGCCACTGTCTCCTCAATCTTCTCCAGCAGCTCCTTGATCTGAGTGTCGTCACTCCTGTTGTGATTGTTGAGAACATGATACCTGTTCCCACATTTGTCCAGCAGCCGCTGGAGATCCTGTCCTTCACTCTCAATGTGCTGCTCTATAGATGTGTCTAACAGAGAGTCTCCACGAGTGAACAGAACTATAGTGTGACTCCAGACTCTCTCACTGAGAAGATCCAGATGATCCTGCACTGCTTTTCTCTCAGTCTCTTTAAATCCAGTGTCCACACGTATGATCAGTAGTACAGCGTGTGGTCCTGGAGGACACAGAGACACACTGAGCAAAATCTCCTGTTTCAGTCTCTCAGGACTCTCCTCTACAGTGTAATTCCTCCACCATCCTGGAGCTTCAATGACAGTGATGTGTCTGTCTGCTACTTCTCCATGTCTCCTCACACACTGAGCAGATCTCTTCAAGTCAAACTCCTCTCTGCCCAGGATGGTGTTTCCTGCTGAACTCTTACCAGATCTTCTATACCCCATCAACACAATCCTCAGATCTGAGAGATGTTGAGCGTCACCTGAAACAAATAGAGAACAAAACACACTTATTCTGTTGTTTGTGCGTTCTGAACAGCTAGCAAGAAAGCTGTAGCCTAAAATATGTTAATCATAATAATAGCCTACAAATGCCACATGAATAGAGTTAAGTTAATCATCATCGATGGTTAACTAAATTATGAAAAAATGAGAATCGTTTAATTTTCTCAGTCAGGAGTGTGGTGATTTTTTAAAACTAATCATAATTAACTAACAACTAACATTTATTTTTTCTTACAGGCCTAACAATTAACTCTTGAGAATAGAAAAGTATTTACTAAGCCTGAATGTGTTGTAACAGTGGAAAATTTTGCTATGCTGGCTAGACAGCATCCAGATATAAAAGTCTATAATAATCTCTTAACATATTGAGTAATCAAACGAACTAATAACCTTGTGATTTTGATGATTCTGTGATTCTGATCTAAATTTGCTCCGCCAGTAATAGAGGAAGTAGGTGGAAGCTTGTTTTGCTCAAATCTGAACCAATCATATTAAATAATGATGATAATGAGTAATAGATCATGTTATTTTGGCTGTGTGATGTACCTGAGATCTTATAAAAACCTGCTGTATTCTTTTTGCTGGTGAGATTCTCTGAGATTGTTATGAGAAATCTCCCGGCCGTGATTACAAGCATTCAAGGACATTTGCTGGAGTCTGTCTTTATTTGCTGCAAGTTAGAGCACTAGAGATCAATTTCCCATTATAGTGTTCAAAAGGGTCAAAACGTTGACCAACTCAGCCGACGTCGACTAGGAGACGCGCTAGAGGATAAATTAATGTTAAGCGTCGATTAGGAGACGACCAGGTAAACTTGCCTAAGTCAGGAGCGTAGGGGAAAAATCTACCACAGGAGAAAACAAAACCACAGATTACATAAAACTCAGGGCTAAACTGCCATTTGTTGCAGAAATAACATGTTTTTCACTAATTATATATCCCTTAAAAATATGCAACATGTAAAACAGCGAACTAAATTAATGAATAAAACTCTCTCTTGCGCGCGCAAACATAGTTGTATCGACCAATCTGAAAGTGAAAGCAGTAATAATGTCTCACAGAAACAGTAAACACGTCGAGTTTGATTAAAAGTAATTTTTTTATAATAAATTAACAAGGAAAAAACGATTAGTTTTTAAAATAATAAATGCTTACTTGAGTCCATTTTGTCTCAGTCGGAGTTCCAGAGTAAATGTAGGTTCAGCATCACTCTAGTCGTGTTGATCTTTCACACAGGTGTTCAGATCATGGGCGGGGCTACAGGTGTACGGAAGAGTGCGAAGATGATCTTCGAGGTTGATTACACGCACACAAAAATAAGATGTTAGGAATTTTTTTTCAAAAGTGATGTTTAAATTCAGATATTTAAAAAAAAGTGACTGATATTTTAAGAGTAAACTGCTCCTAATCCCGCGATGAAAAGATACTTTTTTTTAAAAAGTAACTGTTACAAGTTGTAGAATTATTTAGTTTCCATGCAGTCACTAATTTTTTCCATTAAAACTCATATTTGATAATCAAAATTACATATTTAAACGTAGTGAAAATAACTGTCATGCCCTAAAATAGTTTGAATGTAACTCTACACCCTTGCTTCATTTAGTATAAGCAGATTCATGAATATGCAAATTAGTCCCCGCCTCCACTCACTCACAGCAGCTCAGAATACCTGATCCACTCTGTCAACTTTACTACAGTAACCGCAACACAATGGCAAGTGGAAATACTGTTTTAATTCAGCCATATGTTTGAACCAGAAACTAGTACATCGACTGATTTCAAACCGCGTTTTTGAGACTGTCTTTGGTTCACTGCAGTTTTAAGTTGAAAATACTCAGCAGTGCTGTTGACTTTTCTTAAAGCATATTAAAAACACCACATAGACATATTAACAACTTGATTTTTACCACAGGAATTATTTAATCTTAATGTGTGTCCTTGTGATATACAGTACAATCAAAACACAAGTAAAAGATTCAAGCATCAACATGGTCTTATAACATTTTCTTTCACATTTAGTACAGAAAAAAAATAAGTCTAAATGTCATTGTTCAAATGTTTTTGATATATTCCTTATTTTTAAAAAATCCTTTCATTCATTCTTCTTCAGGATTGACAAATGTTAAAACATGGAAGAAATCTATATTAAACAAATGTTATATTTACAGAAACAATATCAGTTTAATTGTTATTTAAGGCAGTCAGATTTCTGTGGTCGTCTGTTGTTCAGGATGTTCAGAGCTCTTCTGAATCACTGAGATCCCGTCCATATCCAGATCCACTGAATGAACACTGAAGGAACCAATGCCCTGTCAAAACAACAGCAGGACCAACACTATTCAGAAAATACATTTTACTTTCACCATTTCTGTTCTTCTGTTTTTACTAGGACACTAAACACACGCAGGTCTTTCAGCATCAGTCCTGTTGAGTTTAAATCGCACAGATATTGAATGATTCAGAGAGAAGTGCTTCTACATTATGAGTTTAGAAAGGGTTAAAAACAACCGTTCTTCTTCATGTTCTCATTCTGTAGCGCTTGAACCAGTTTCTCTGCCTCACCTGTATGTTTGTGAGAATCTCTGTCACTGTTTCCTTCTGCTGAGGCTCACGGGTGAGTAAGAACAGGAATCCTCCTCCTCCTGCTCCTGCCAGACTCTGTCCTAAACTCAGCGGCTGAAGAGCGTTCATCATGGATCTCACTGCCGCCGGCTCACAGCCTGGAGCCATCAGCTTCTTCTGCTGCCAGTATGTGTCCATACACTCGCCCAACCTGAGGAGAGATCCTGAGAGAAAGAGTCAAATAATAGTGTGTGTGTGTGTGTGTGTGTGTGTGTGTGTGTGTGTGTGTGTGTGTGTGTGTCTCACCCTCTCTGCAGGCTTCAGCACACTCCTCTGCATTGGTCACCAGCTGCTCTGCGTTCTGTACGATGGAGGGTAAACGCGCGTACCAGCTCCGCACCACGTCCTGCACACACACAGTGATCCAGTGACACAAACACACCGTTCATGAAGTCTGACCGTCAGCATCAGCCGCTCGTACCTGCAGCAGGTTCCGTGCTAAACGCGTCTTTCCAGTGTAAACCAGAAGAAGATGCTGCTGCAGGACAGACAGGAAGTCTTGAGTAAGAGAGAGCTGTTCTACTTCCACTCTCAGTGGTAACTGAGCTGCAGATCGCGCCAGCTTCACTCCTCCAAACAGCCCGCCAACCTGATCCTGCCATCCACCACCTAAAACAGCAACAAATATACAAATTCAAATTCAGTTCGTTAAAAATGTGAAGTCCCGCCTGGTCGAGCTTCACAGCCCAGTGAAATCCTATATTACTCTAGAAAGGAAGTGATGCGTCTCTCATACCGGTGGTGAGGATCTGCTCCAGGTAAAGAACATCATGAATGAGAGAGTTTGTGTCGAAGCTCCGTCCCGTGCATCTGTATACTGCTGCAAGAGCTGCACCTGCCAGAATACTGCTGGTGCCTGAAAACACACACACACACACACACACACACACACACAGATACACTTTATCATTTAAAAATATAATATAGTATATATTATTTCGTTGTGTGATCCAAAATGCAACGTAATCTATTTAAATAAAAATATTAATATATAATCAAGTAAAATAGATTACACATTTCTTACACAAATAATTAATATATTTACATAATAATTATTATTATTAATATGATTATCATCATCATCATCATCATCTAAAAATATTAATACATAATAAAAAAGTAAAATGGATTATTATACATTTGCTATACAAATAATTAATATATTTACATAGGAATTATTATTATTAATTATATTTAGATATTATTAATATTTATATAAATTATATATTTTATTAATATAATAAAATTATAATAAAATGGATCATACATTTGCTATACAAATAATATATTTACATAGGAATTAATAATAATAATAATAATAATAATATTTAGATATTATTAATATTTATATAAATTATATATTTTATTTGATATTAATATAAAATAAAATACATAAATTAAAATGGATGATTATAAATGTGTTACAAAAATAAGAAATATAATTAATATTAATATATTTACAAAATTATACTAATAATTATTATTATTATACATTATATAATAAAAGGATTATACATTTGTTACGCAAATAATTATAATTAATATGAATGTATTTACATCATAATTATTTTAATTAGTATTGTGTGAATATACAGTATATTAGTAAAACATGTATACAATCAATTTTATATTACAGATTAATATATTTCATAATAATAACAATAATAATTATTTTGATTATTTATTATTATAAAGTATATTAATCTATAATAAAATTATAATATACATATCATAAATAATTAATATATTTACATAATTACAATAATATTATTATTATTCATTATTAATTATTTGTATAGCATGTATAATCACTTTTATTTTATATATTAATATTTTATTTTATTTTATATTATAATAATATTATGTAAATACATAATTAATAATAAATTATCTAGGCATCATTATGCATTACCGATATTTCTTCTGCTCTTTCTTGCGCATTTTTTTTGTACGGGAGACGTTTTATGTGCGTTAATCCAAAAAAACTATTACTGCACATTTAAACGGTGAAGTAAGTCAAAAGTAACGTCCTCACCGAGACCAGAACCATGTGGCAATGAAGAGCAGCTGTGGATCTCCAGTCCTCCTCCCCAGCGCTGCAACAACTGCTCCTTCAGAGAGACAGGAGACGACACACACACCAGATCACTGCACACACACACGGCTTTCAGCAGGGCACCTGAAATAAACATAGTGAACATTTACAGACATTTCTGCAATTTATTTTTTACATAAAAACATTCTCAAGCACAGAAAAGTGTTATGCCGTGTCATATTGTATGTCAGTTGTGTGCTCCTCACAGTATCACATGTTCTCTCACCTGGAGCATGAGGTTGGCAATAGTCCTCCAGGTCAGTAAGATCCTCACAGAGAGTTTCTGTGGAGAAGCTGCAGGCCGGTTCACCGCTGGTGCTGACCAACAGCAGATGAGGCTTTGGGACGCGTCGAACTCGAGCTCCAATCGGACGTCTTCCATCCACCTTGATGGCCACATTGACCACCAGTCCACCATGTTCAAACGCTATAGGAGGAGTGTCACTCCAGCCGCCTGGTGATGTATTCAAACACACACTTTCAGCACACAGTGAGAAAGACACAATGAAATCGAAATGCTTATGACAGGAAGAAATCTGAATATAAAGTTAAAAAAAATGAAGATAGTAAGTATTTATTTTTCAAATAAACTGCACTGACCCCGAACTTTTGAACATTAGTGTATCTATCTGTAGTTCTGTCTATGAGGCCTGTAAACCTTCATAACTCAAAGGGTTTTAAAACTTTTTTTTTTTTTAACTCCAAGTGTCACACAGCACCGTCAAACATAAACTCTCTGATCAGATTACCTGCTGTACAGCTGAAATGAAGAATGCTGTTCTCACCTGACAGATCCAGTCGAGCAGGACACTCCACTTCCTGCCACTCGCCTAAGGGCGGCATCTCTCCTTGACCAATGAACACAAACTGTCGCGCTGACATCACTGCCTTCCGCAGCAGTATCTGTCCCGCCCCCTCATAATGTCTGGCAGCTCGCACCAACAAATCTGGTCTTTAGAAAGCAATGACAAATCTGAAAGCCTCTCACTTTAAAGGCCCTCATATACTCATGACAAGTTATTTTCTGTTCTTTGCTTAGGGGTAAAAGAAGTTTGAAATATTGGACCAGCGATATACTGTTATTGAACTGAGAGCGGCGAACAACTGTCACGTCACATTTATTTATATAGCACTTTATACAATAGATAGCTTTAAAGGGGACCTATTAAGCCCCTTTCACAAGATGTAATATAAGTCTCTGGTGTCCCCAGAATGTGTCTGTGAAGTTTCAGCTCAAAATACCCCACAGATCATTTATTATAGCGTGTCAAATTTGCCCCTATTTGCGCGCCGTTTTTGTGTGTGTCCCTTTAAATGCAAATGAGCTGCTGCTCCCGGCCCCCTTTCCAGAAGAGGGCGGAGCTTTAACAGCTCGCGCTTCGGTCGCTCAACAACAACAAAGCTGGAGAATCTCACGCAGACAAAATGAGGATTGTCAGTAACGGTGTTCAGCCTTACATTGTTCAAACCGGAGTCGGACACTGATGGAGAGGCTCAGGAAGAAGTTACAACTTTTACAACACTCTACTACAACAACTCTTCCTCTTCTAACAGTGTCAGTGTCCCTTTTAATTAGAATTACAACTTCAATTTCTTCTATAAAGCACATCTGACCTCGACAGATTGAACAAAAGAAATGAACCAGAGATCCACACCAAAGAAGGCGGAGCCTCAAAGCCACACCTACCTATTATGCAATCGCAATGGACCAATGGTAGTTTGAATGTTTTCCAGAAAGTTTGTGCGGAAAGTTGTTTCAAAGTCCCAAAGCTTCGATTGGGCATAATTTTGTTCGAAATTACATCACAGCAGTTCGTTCTTCAATTTCGCTTTAAGTACATCAGGGCCTTAAGGCTATCAAATTTTTACACTTTTTAAAATTTATTAGTTCTGACCTGCTGATCCAGTGCTTTCTTTGATTAGCCAGTTCTTGGACACCAGCGGATAAGTTTCCATCCTCTAGGAGTTTAAAAGCAGGAGCCCATGATGGATTTGCCGCTGGTCCGCTGCGCAAACCGCCCTTACCCTCGCCCGCCAGACAGCCAAGAACATCTGCGATACAGGCCAGACAACGTGCCGCTACTCCCAGATCACCACTGCTGTTTGCAGCAACTGAGAAAAGAGACAAAATATTAGTACCCTCAAAAGTCAACAGATGTGAACCATTTCTTATCTTTTGCTCCTCACCCGAATCTAGCGCCTGTAGTAGCGCCTCCTGCTGGCCGGACAGCGCTGCTGCTCTGAAGAACGGCAGTAGATTGAGATCCGTGTGGCCTTGCAGAGTGTCCACGGCTCTTCGTCGACCCACACTGAAGAACAGCTCCTCTCTCCAGCGCAGCTCCGTCTGCTGGTCCGTCAGGATCAGAATATCCCTGAGCGAGAGTCTCCAGGCTTCCTTCCAGCTGTCCAGCCCACCAGCGCCGCCCAGAAGCCAACAAACACCCTCCAGTCCTACGGGTCCTGAACGTGGCATGAAAACCGGGAACAATCGGGCGTCCAGCAGACAGCATGACTCGGTCCTCTCAGGTCCCCAGAGGTCCAGAGGCCTTTAACACACACACATATTTTGGAAACACTATATGATGCCATGACCAGGGCTTAAATCTTTTTGCCAAAACTGCCAATGGCAGGTGACTTGAGAAATTTTACAGACCAGAAATATTTTTTTACCAGCCATAAAACTGTGTGAACGACTTTAACCCAAAAATCTTGTGGCTGTGACAGTCTCAGTCTAACCCAAACATACAAAAAATGAACTGTGGTTGTACACTTTAGATATCATTTAGACACCCTCTTCCAGGGTTGTCAAGTTTTCACAACAAAATACGCCCAATTGCTACTCAAAACTAGCCCATATGTGTTTCAGGGGGGTTCCCCCGGTAAAAATTGGGCTCCAGCAGGTAAAATCCGCGTTTTTGGTGGGGTTCCCCTGGTAAAATTCGCCTTCCAAGGGCTAAATATCATGTTATTTGGGGTCGCTTCAACACGCGGTCATGAAAAGCAACCCGCGGCAACAGTGTTAAAGTAGCCCCATTCCGCGGGAAAACCTCAGACTTGGCAACGCTGCCCTCTTCCTGTATAATCAGGTGGTTTTGGCCACAATAAGCTGAAAAATAGACCAAACCATCAGTCTAAAGTCTGATTACATGAGGTATGAATGTAGAAGTTTCTTACTGTATTCCAGTCCGACTGTAAAACTCACTCCATTTTTGATTAAGGAATGAAGCAATAACATCATCAGCATGGGCCTGTGTGTAGTTAAAAGAGCATATAATAAAGCACAAAATTAGCATAATTTTCTTCAAAACAAATATATACAGAACTTACTCATTTGTAAGTGGCTTCGGATTAAAGCATCTGCTAAATGAATGGGTAAAAATAGGCGGTAAACTCACCTCTAAATTATCATGAGCTCCAAAAGCGGTGTACACGGTTAACTTTAACTCTCCGAGCATCACTCGATGACCCTGAACGATGAGGTCACTGGACAGAGGTAGACGCTGGATGCAGGATGATGAGGTCAAATCAAGCCCTGACAGCAGGCACCCAGAATGCACCTGGACTGGACCCTTTAGCACATTTTGATAATTGTGTTATTGCTCACAACAAGCAATTTCACTTCCATAAAGTTTATATGTAAGTTTATATAAAAACAGTAGGGTCAAGTTGCTTTTCATTTCCTTTCCTATTCATTTCTTATTTGACCAAGATTGGTTAAAATCCTCCAGACCTGTAGGTGGCAGTGCTGCACTACAGCTCCTGCTGATACACGAACATCTCCTTCCAACACGCTATTAATCACCCTGCTGCCTTCTGACACAGACTGCACATCCTTTAAAACCGAAAGAGCAAAACATTTATGAAAACATACTTTATTAAAAAAAAATATCTCAGAGACATGTTCACGACATTTCCCACCTGAATATGAGACAGAATTATTGTCTCTGATCCTGATTTTGTAAGACGGATGACATGTTCTCGGCCCGACTGAGTCATATAATCATAGCGGCCCTCTGGAATGTACACTGGCAACAGAGACAAAGGTTACATCAAAACAACATACTATTCTTAGTATGTGAATTTTCAAGTATGCAAGGCCAAAATGTGAAGTATACAACAGAGTACAAACAGTGCACCAGATCTTTTGTGATTAATGAACTGGTAATAGCAGTTACTTTCTTGACTCATTATTTGACTATATGTCAAACATATTTTTGAAACTTGGTTTAAAATGCAAAATTCAATTTCTAAATGCAAACCATATTTATATCCAAGACAAAGGGAAGGTGCATGCTGAGTTAAACGTATGTATTGAGCTCATGTGAATGTATAAAAACATGTTTGAAACATTGTCATTGCATAATGTTTTACATAATGTTTCTGTAAATAATAGTCAGTATACAATATGCTATTATTCCATTCTTTACACATCCATGCAAACTTAGATGTTAAATTCTATGGAAGCTTGTTTCCGCCACTAAATAAAAAATAAAAAAAAAGGTAATTGCGACTTTTTATCTCACAATTCTGGCTTTTTTCTCAGAACTGCGATATTTAAATTCACAATTGCGAGTTATAAAGTCAGAATTGTAAGATATAGAGTTGCAATTCTGACTTTTTTTCTCGCAATTGCGAGTTTTTAATCACGCAATTCTGACTTTATAACTCACAATTCTGACTTTATAACTCACAATTCTGACTTTATATCTCTCAATTGCAACTTTATATCTCTCAATTCTGACTTTATATCTCGCAATTCTGACTTTAAATCTCTCAATTGCAACTTTATATCTCGCAATTCTGACTTTATAACTCACAATTGTGAGTTTATATCTCATAATTCTGAGAAAAAAAATACATTTTTTATTTATTTATTTATTTTTATTTATTTTATTTTATAAACAATATATAGAGAGAATATAGAGAGAAAAAAACTAAAAAAAAGAGTACACAAGTTGCGTCCCAAATGACGCATTATACACTATGCACTTATACACGATGTACTTATGCGCTATGTACTCATCCATGTAGTGTATGAATTCTATAAGTTTATTTTATCATTTAACAATTAAAGCTGCGACAGTTGAGTGCATGAAGTGTTTTTTTCGTTAATTTTTTCGTTAATTTAGTGCATCATCCGGGTATTTAAAGTGCACTTTTTCTTTTTGGAGTTTTCTGTGTGAACACACTACTCACACTATTTGTACTTAAAAACGTCATAGAATAGTGCATATTAAGTACGCAAATTGGGACGCACATATAGAGATAGAGGCTCCCCTGAGCGTCCTCCACAGCACAGCGCGGCCGCTCCTCACTACTGCCCCCTGAGGTCCGGAGGGTGAGGTGCAGCCTGCTCTCTCTCCATTGATGAATTCATGCTCTGTCAGGTCAGAGCAAAGGCACACCAGAATATCCAGAAAGAGAGATATCTGCAAGAGAGCAAGAAAAGTGAGAGTGGGATCTGAGAATCTGAGAAAAAACTATGTTGTGTGTGTTTACCTCAAGCGGTGGAGCTCCTGAATCCATGCCAAGATACGTACAGCCGTCCAATGGTGACGTAACATGAGTCTGCAGGAGTTTCTCTGCAACAGCCCTAGAGAAAAACACCGGCCCGGACACCTGAACACCACACAGACACTTTTAGGAAGCTCCCAAAAACAATTCAACATGCAATCAGAACATCCCATGCCTCTTTAAATCAAAGAAAAAAAAATTATAAATCATTTTTATAATTATTTTTAGGGAAAAGACTGAATTTAGACAATAATGTAGACAAATCTGTGTATTTAAAGGAAATAACTTTTTTTTTTTTTGAAAGAAAGTAATACTTTTATTCCCCAAGGATGCATTAAATTAATCAAAATTTTTCTAATGTTACAAAAGACTACTATTATTTCAAATAATTTCTTTTGAACTTTCTATTCATCAAAGAATCATGTGAAAAATGTATCACAGTTTCCACAAAAATATTAAGCAGCACAACTGTTTCCAATATTGATAATAATAAGAAATATTTCTTGAGCATGAGCTCAACATATTAGAATGATTTCTGAAGGATCATGTGACACTGAAGACTGGAGTAATGATGCTGAAAATTCAGCTTTGATCAAAGGAAACAATTACATTTTACAATATATTTAAATAAATAAAAAAAACTGTTGAATTGCAATAATATTTCATAATATTACAGTATTTTTGATCAAATAAATGCAGCCTTGGTGAGCAGAAGAGACTTTTTATAAATACATACATAAAAAACTTTTGGTAGTATATATATTTAGTTTAACTGCATAGTATATTGAAATGTTTCACAGCATCACATCATAACCAATTATAATTTTTATATAAAGTCTTAAAGGTACAGTACCAAAACTAGTCCTTTTATTCTGATGGTAAAAGAAAGGGTGGAAAACAGTCATATAAAATTATGACTGTTTTTGGTGGTTTATTTGGTTTATTGTGGCCCAAAACTGCTGTGATTCAAAATCATATTTTAATTGACAAATACAGGCACATTTATAGCAACAGACATTATCAATCAAATTCATACCAGCGGTACTTTCCCATCAGGGAGTGCGGCAAGGCTGATCTTCTCCTTTGAGCCCTTATAGATAATGTTACGCACTCTGTTCTGTAAAAGCAAAATTTTTAGAAAATTAAACCCAAAGGCACAATAAAAAAATAAAATAAAAATCACACTAATTTTGAATAACGCACCTCTGCATCGGTGAGATAAACGCCATGATTAACAGCAAAACAAGCGTCACCAGGCAATGCCACAACCTGAACCCCAGAGAACCCGTCCCATGAAAACACTGTAAAGAAAAAAGCTATTAGATATTGATCAAATTCACAAGTAAAAACACCTTCCTGAAGTGTTTTCGAAGCTTTAAACTGCTGATTTGTCTGTACGTAATAACTAAACAGGTAATTGTAACTTTATATATCACATTCAGAAAAAAATCAAATGCTTTTTGAGATGTTTGTTTATGCATCAGACATGTGATTGTATAAATGTCAGCTCACGCTGTCGTGTTGGAATATTCAGGATCATATCAGTACCGCACACCCAAACGCCTGGAGGAGAACCAGCGCAAATCTGGAACAACAGGATGCTTCACTAAACATGGATTTGCATAATAGTTCACTCACCTTGTTGTGTTACATATAGAGAGAGTGGTTTATGAATTCATGTACATATATGTGTGTGGATAACTGTGTGTGTTCCTCTCACTTTTGTGGACAGACAATCCAACAGCAGGTCTAAGCAGCAAACGGCTCCTTCTACAGCATCTGATCTCTGTACGGGCATCCAGCAGAAAGCCCTGCTGCAGCTGTCCCACGGGAAATCTCTACCCTAAAAACACACTCCTATGAGCACACGTCTGAGAATCATCTTCATCAAAAATGCCTTTTGTCTTTATTACAGACCGTGTGAAGGATGAGAATATGAGCTTCATCCAGAACATCTGCGTTCACCACCTAAACACAAACACACACATTTAAGGGTGTTTAAAACTGTATTCTGATCATCTTTCATAACATAGAAATATTATAGTGCTGGATAAGCAAAAGATATTCAAAATTCATTCCCTAGTCTAAAATCCTAAAGAATGTACACTACCGGTAATTACAATATTTTTAATGTTTTTGAAAGAACACTATTATGCTCACCAAGACTGCATTAGTCCCTAAATTTGATCAAAAGTGACAGTAAAGACATTTATAATGTTGCAAAAGATTTCAAATAAATGCAGTTCATTGAACTTTCTATTCATCTATTCATTGAGCCTAGATGGGAGACCTTCTGGGAAAGCCAGGTTTGCTGCTGGAAGAGGTGTTAGTGAGGCCAGCAGGGGGCGCTCACGCTCTGGTCTGTGTGCAGAGAAGGAGACTATACTGTAACAAGCACCATTGGCCTTTATCAATCATGTCCTCCTAATAATCCCCTCACTCTCTCTCCTCTACACCTGTAGCTGGTTTGTGGTTGAACTATCCCTTTAAGAAAAATTCTTTCAACATTCATAATAATAGGAACCTTTATTAATAATTGAGTACCACTAATATTTGAGCCCTAAAGATATGTTTCAACGTTGTCAAAACGATCCCTATTCATACAGATCCACAAAAACGACTAAAAACGCTGTATTCTGCTGCCAGGCCAGTAGTTGGCGATGTCACTTTGTAAAGAAACACTATAGATGTAATACGCACACATATGATGTCACCGTTTTCACAAATTCACGTTTTTGTAGTTTACACAATGACGATAGCGATTGCACTTTTTCAAAAGTTTGCATTTTCACGCCCCCAAAATGCCGTTGTTGTGTAAATTAATGGCCAAAATGTATAAAAAGTTTTTAGTTGAAAACGGTGCGTGTAAACGGCCCCTAAATCATATTAGAATGATTTCTGAAGGATCATGTGACACTGAAGACTGGAGTAATGATGCTGAAAATTCAGCGTTGCATCACAGGAATAAATTATATTTTACAATATACTAAATTAGAAAACAGTTATTTCGAATTGTAATAATTTTTCACAATATAACCATTTTTACCGTATTTTTGAACAAATAAACGCAGCCTTGGTGAGCATAAGATGCCTATTTTTAATTTTTTTTTTTTTTAAATTTCTAAACTTTTGACCAGTGGTGTATACAGTATTGCTAATGGAAATTCATAATTTGGAAACAATCCTCTAAAATCTACTAATGGGAAATTTAAAAAATATTATTATTACTTTAATAGATAAAATAAAGCATTATTTAGTTTTTTTTGAGGATCTTCTTTTTAAAAAAATAATAAGTCTATTTTATAAGATCTAATAGGATCATATTTAAATCCAGGGATCTATTTTATCCCATTTGGATTCTTTAAGATAAAGACATTCCTTTGGCAATCCTGCACACACCTTTTAGGATTCCTCCCCAAACCTCCAGCCATCTGCGCACACACACACACACACACACACACAGAGCCCTGTAGAGTAATGTGAAGCTCACGCTGTATCCGGCTCTAGCACTCAGGTGTTCTGCAGCCACCAGCAGGGCGTTCAGTGTGGCCCCGCCGCTGCCCAGCCGGGCGTTAGGGTCCGGGACCGTCAGCAGCAAGGCATCATCCGGGAGAACACCACGCTTCTGACGCACCTCCAGCTCTGAAACACACAAACCTCCATGAGATCCACCTGAGCCCGCTGTGGAGATCTGTTCATGTGACCCACATACAACAAAATACATGGTACAGTGATGGCATAGACCATGTTACTTACTTTGGTATATACTATGGCCCCTAAATTCATGACATTATATACGGTACTCCATGATACTTCCGAGAATACAGTGGTATTACCATTGCAAATGTCTAAAGATATAATATGGACCATTTTCAGTTTTAAATATACATTTATAACGCTATGCTTTTGCGTTGTTACCTTGGGAGTAAATGACAATAAATAAATAGTTTTATTTATTTATTTTTAAAATAATTTAACACTGATTAGTGGGCGTTTCTAACATAACGGCTAAAGGAGTGATCTGACTGTCGTAATCAATCTCTTCATATTTTTCCCTCTTTTGGAAATTCTTGGAAACTGCATATTTTTTCTTTGCTACTGGATCAAATAGGAATACAAAAAGTATATTTGCTGTCGTCTCCCGTTCACCACTATGACGACTTCCGCTTCTGAGAACCCCGGAACTGTGAAAAGGGTCCCCAAAACAAACCAGAGTAATACCATAGTACTTTTTTGTTATCGTCTACATGTCTTTTAAATTATTACTGTAACGTAGATTGATGCTTTAAAAAAATCAGCAGACACACGATGTGCATAAATCATGAACTCACCTTTCTGGAAAGCATAAACACTGTCTTTATGTTGACATGTGAGCACAATAACTGTCCACTTCAGCAATCCTTCATCTGCCATCCTGACGAGCTGTTTCTCCTCATGTGACCGACAAACGAGGTCGTGCAAAGACCAGAAGAGTGAACAGCGATCAGATCCGATTTATTCACCATCTGTCACTAGACTAGAACTTAAGTTAATTGTTAATTTCTCCAAGTGTCTATACCTCCAAAAAGGGGAGGAGTCTCCACACGCAAAGACGAGCACTAAACAGAGACCACAACACTTCCAGACTACAAAACAGCTTCTGGACTACAATCTGACTACTGGCATGGTGCGCTGGGAAATGCAGTTTTACACTACATAAAACATTTAGGTTTGTTTTTATAATATGGATGATTATGGGGTAACACAACCTATATAAACTATGAATAACTGAATAATGAAACAAACCAGCAACTTGAATAAATTCAGTAGTTTCTACATACATAAAGCTGGGAAATGTAGTTTGAAACAATCAAAAAGTGGTATAATAGCCTAATAAAACTGTTTGTATGCTTTTTGGGAAAGTAAAACCAAAATTTTAAAAAATAAAATAAATTCATTGGATAAAGCGATTTTAGGAAGAAACGAAGAACTAGCGGTTTCTATATAAATACAGCTTTTTGCTAGGAAATGTAGTTTGAAACCGAGAACTCGAGTAAATTGAGTAGATTAAAAATCAAAAACTAAAATAATAAATTAGCTAGCTGCTTTTGGTTATTAAAACAAAACAAAAATTAAAATAGATAAAAACTTGGATAACCATGATTGTAGAAAGAAACAGTGAACTTGATTAAATAGGGTAGTTTTATGGGGAAATGTGGTTTTAAATGAACAAAAACTAAAATAATGATGATGATAATGCTTACCTGAAATTAAATCTGCGAGTGCTTTGAAGCAAACAAGTTCCATTACTTTCCATATACTTCAGCTTACCAAAAGACCATAAAGAAAACAGGAATATATATTTAAAAGGCACTCGACACGTCAATATGCTCTATATATATTAAATGTCTATAGAGAAATACAATGAGTTATATTAGCAACACTTCAGAGTTACAACTTCCAACAGATTTCCATGACTTTTTAATTTATTTTACAAAAAAGAAGCTTGAAAGCCTATGCTCTACTATAATATGGGGGGAACTTTTACTGTACCTTCTGATCATACTGCAAAAAAAGTAATGTTCTTCCTCTGTATTTTTGTCTTTTTTCTAGAGCAAATGTCTAAAGATTCTTAAATCAAGATGCATTTTCTTGAGATGCAAAATGACAAAATATGAAGTCTAAGAAACTGATCAAAATGAAGGAACTAATGATTTAAACAAGAACAAATTTCTGGCAGTGGGCTCAGAAAAATCAACTTAATTCAAAGGGAAATTTTCATAACTCACTGACATTTATTTTATGTAAATGTATCTTGATTTAAAGATGTTTAGAGATTTGTAGTGGAAAACAGGACAAAAATACTAAGATTTTTTTTTTTTGAATGCATGCAACATTTAATGCCATGACTTTAAATTTAAAGGGGACCTATTATGCCCCTTTCACAAGATGTAGTCTCTGGTGTCCCCAGAATGTGTCTGTGAAGTTTCAGCTCAAAATACCCCACAGATCATTTATTATAGCTTGTCAAATTTGCCCCTATTTGGGTGTGAGCAAAAACACGCCATTTTTGTGTGTGTCCCTTTAAATGCAAATGAGCTGCTGCTCCTCGCCCCCTTTCCAGAAGAGGGCGGAGCTTTAACAGCTCACGCTTCGGTTGCTCAACAACAACAAAGCTGGAGAATCTCACGCAGCCAAAATGAGGATTGTCAGTAACGGTGTTCAGCCTTACATTGTTCAAACCAGAGTCGGACACTGATGGAGAGACTCAGGAAGAAGTTACAACTTTTAGGACGTTTCTGAATGGTTAGTGGATAAATTTATGTAGTTGCTGTGGAGTTGATTCAACTCATCGACTAGCATGTGCCGTCATGTTAATCTTTAATGCAAATCCAGCGTTGAATTGACCTCGTTTGTGAAGCAGTCCGGCGTAAAATGACGGCATGTCAACAACACTCCACTACAACAACTCTTCCTCTTCTCTAAAGCAGCCCAACATGGCCTCGCCCCCTTTGTTGAGCGTTCTCGGGGCGGGGTTTATGTAAATTTTGGGGTTCGTGATGTCACCAACCCAGGAAGAAGCTCATTGTAGTCCCTACCAGCCGTTTGTTTTAGTCCTTAAAAAGCGATTTCTGTAAAAGAAAATATCTCCCTTTGCACTGAACTTTGCAGATGTTGTTTATGCTCGAACAGCAACATTACACACTAACTAAAGTTAAAAAAGTGAAATCATAATCAAGGAGGGGACTTTCTGCTCTTTGTGTAAGGGCAAATTAAGGACCCACAGAAACCCTGAGCCAGTATAAATGAAACATGCACTGCATAGATTAAAACGAAAAAAATTAAAGAGGAAGAACTCCCTTTTTATTTATTGAAAACATTATAAAATATGAACTCCCAGCTGTAACATGTCTACATGAATCACTAGAAGCAGAGTCAGACAGATCATCACATGGTCCCACAAAGATTTCAGAGAGAGATAATTCTGATCATTAGGACGAGAACATATACTGCGATTTTAATTTTCCCCTCATAGTTAAATCAAAATGAACCCTAAACACCGTCAGTAACATGATACTACACAGTAACAGCTCAGGCATTGGCGCTGAAGTCGAACTAGTGCTAGACGTTTACATTCACAGTAAGATTATAATGGCGTTCGATACACCGGATCAGGCCGTTTTGGACTTGCACATTATCAGAATACAGACACACTATCACAACACAACAGCACACAACCCACTCACTGCGACTAGATCCTATACACGGACAACATGAGCTTTGGGATGACTTTTTCCCATTTATCAGACCCAAAAGGTTCTGTCTACGGTTTCCCAGCATCAGCGAGATGAGTGTTTTGGCTGTTATGGTCTCACGCACACATTCACACATGCAAACGGAAGGTTTTAACAACGTAAAGTTCTTCAATTTTGGTCCAGTCATGGCACTGACCCATGTTAAAAAGGTCAGAGGGATTGTCCATGTGTGAGTTGCTTGTGTAACAGGCACACTAACCTCCTTTAGCATCCTAAACATAGCAGAAGTATACAGCCGATTAAATAATTACATTCTCATAGCTTTTTAAATATAGTTTTATAGCTTATGTGAGATGTTTAGGCGCACTTTCCCACTAAACGTCACTTAAAAAGGATTGTTTTATTCATAAATGGCTATATGTGCACTTCCTCTACCCCCAGCTCACTGCATAGTGTTCTGCATCGACATGTGTCTTCCTGCATAGCACCGATCAATAAACCCCAAACCAGAGGGACAGTGGACCCCGAACCCTGAACGCCTCACCTATGTAACGGCTACAAAGACATTTTTTCCTAAATATACAACAACGCTCTCCGTGTGGAGAGAAAAATGATGGCATCAACTTGTCTGGAAGCAGCTCGACAGACACCGTGAGTGTTGGTATGATCTGAACAGGATTACAAACACAAATGTGTGTCCAGTTGCGATGTGCAGTGCATGGCTGTTAGTGTGTGGAAGGATGGATTCATGACTTCCTTTGTCGGACTGTGTCCATGCTGCCGTTTAGTTTGCTACGGCCAGACGAGGCCGTATTGCTGCCGTCGGCATGTCCAGGGACTCTGTCCCGCTCCGAAGACCCTTCCTGTCTGCGCCGCCGTGTTTCTTTGTATCGGAGTGTGATGTCACTGTCAAAGCAGAACACATCTTAGTCAGAACACTGGGTCAGTTTCTAATGCTTTACTAAATGAATTGCAATATGGTTTGATTCATTTGAACTATTTGGATGATTTATCTTCTGGTAAAAGGTTAAAAAAAAATATATATATATACACATTTTGTGTAAGAAATTAACAAATGTTATTAATAATAATTGATTAAATCTGCATTTATAAAGAGCTGATATGTAGGGTTATTACCGGATGAAAAACCGCCACAAGGTCCAAATAAGGATGAGAACGATTCCGAGTATCCAGCACTGAGTGACGAAGAAGGGGATTGGCAGCATGATGGTATTGGGATCGTATTTGACCACGATCAGAAACTCTGTAACAGTGATGGTCGCCACAATCCACGCTTGCTGGCCCAACTTTTTATGGAATTTCCTAAAATGCAAATTATACATTTGGTTTACTTACTGCAAACACACAAATGGAGGCATGACAGCACAAAAAAAAAAACAAAAAAAAAAGCTGCCTAACTAGGTCATATTTTTTGGCCCCTAACAAGCATGTCCCAGAAAAGCCACTCCAAACAACACAATCTTAGTAGCACACAGTGGCAGCTGGTGGAAAATTTTCTAGGTAGGGCTGTGTTTAAGAAAAAGGTCAACAGAAGGAGACTTAAAACATATTTTGAAGGCTTGAAACATTTTAAATAAAGATAATCATTTTACCAAGTTGAGGATTAAGTTTGAGGATGATTCTTGTATCATATATGTGACCCTGGACCACAAAACCAGTCACAAGTCAATACATTGTATGGGTCAAAATTATCGATTTTTCTTTTATGCCAAAAATCATTAGGATATTAAGTAAAGATCATGTTCCATGAAGATATTTTGTAAATTTCCTACTGTAAATATATCAAAAATGTATTTTTGTGAGTGGATATGCATTGCTAAGGACTTCATCTGGACAACTTTAAATGCGATTTTCTCAATATTTTAATTTTTTTGCACCCTCAGATTCCAGATTTTCAAATAGTTGTATTTCGACCAAATATTGTCTTATCCTAACAAACCATACATCAATGAAAAGCTTACTTACGTAGCTTTAGATGATGTATAAATCACAATTTCAAAAAATTGACCCTTATGACTGGTTTTGTGGTCCAGGGTCATATATATACACACACATATAAAGTCAAACTGCAGTACCAAACAGGACCACTAGATGCCAACAGACTACTAGACCAGCTGCTTTAACCTTAATACATAGATATACAGACCCATCCAGAATCATTAAACACAGCAAAACACAAATAAATAAAATGAAAACATTCTGAATGTGTCAAATGTGGTGATCTGAAGGCGGCTCAACATCATCAGTGTACTCTTTCTTTGTCAGAGCGAGTGTTTGATGTCCATATGTATATAAACACCACAAACCCTCGCAAACTCCTATATAAAACACTCACCAGACATGCGACCATACTGAAATATGTGCTCACAGAAAAAAGTTATCAGTGCACCGATAGCGCACTTACACACGTGCCTTGATTACAACTGTCATCCATCAAAACTTTACTGGTGAGATACTTGTTTGCTTTATTCAGCCTCTGCATGTATTTGCACATAACACAATCCCTGATTACATGGCAACAAACTTCCAAAACGGAAGGGAGAACTGAGAGAAACTGATTTTTTTTTCTCTGATGACACGTTTACTGGTGCAAAGGCAGGACGACCTGTCACTTACATGAGATTGACCAACAGCAAACCACAACCATCCAATCAATTCCCAATGGATAAAATCAAGTCTCTCTCGACATTTTTCTGTTTAACTTGGATATACATCACAGTAGAGAAGAAAAGACTATCGCAACTTCCGTTTCAAGCCAACTTTAACGAAACTGCTGAAGCTAGGATGTCACCTTAGAAGGTAGCAACCTACATTGACCACGGTTAGCGAGGCAGCTCATTTGAATTGGAAAAGCTCTAGATTGTACTTACGGATCATCCATGAAGTCGTAAATCTCTCGCATGGCCACTCCGCCCACGTTCACAAAGAAGACGAGCCGCAAAAGCACCAGATAATGCTCCGGAGGCATCCACAGCACGAACTTCAAATAAAATGTATTCAGCTCTGCCAACAAGAACTACAAACAAGGGTGAAAACAGGGTCATTTTTATTTCAAAATCATTGTGCAGTGATTGTATGCACTAGTCATGTGACTCACCATGAAAATAATACCCAACACCGCCAGCCATCGTCGCAGGTTAGACGCCGGACGCCATTCAAACTTCACCCAGCTGTATGGGGTAAACTGGAAGGCGATTCGCTTAATTTTCCCCCTGTAATACAAAAATTGCAGGGTGTCATGACCCTTCAGTGTGTTTTACATGCTGACAGATCCTTTGAGAGGTTTCATGTGTTTTTACTTGTATGTTGGGATGTGCCACAATCCCTGCCACTGATACGGCTTCATGGAGAGCCAACCGAGCGTCTTCATGCCGCAGTAAATGCCCAACCCGTTACACAGCAACACATCCATGATCCACTGCAGCAGGAGAGATTCATTTCATCTGACCACTTTAAAACAGAGCGATGTCTGATTCTCAGGGTGTATCTGCTGTGTTTTACTCACATGGTCCCACCAGCACTCTGAGAAGTTGGGCAGCTGGTGTTCGAGGCTGTACTCCAGGAACTCAAACATCACGCTGATGATCATACACATCCACCAGTCCCTGATCATCAGTGTCTGACACACACAGAGACAAACACATGACTAAATGTTTCTAATTCAATTTTTTGATGCTGTCTGCTGATTTCAAACATGTGGTAGCGCATTTATTTGCCAAACCCAGACATGCTCTTGCACTGAATAAATCAGACAGCGGTTGATAGATTCAGATATAGATAGTTACAACACCAACCTTAATGTACCAGCCGAGAAAATGGGCAGGAACAAATCCATCCATTTTGTCCTGTTGGGAAAATAAGTAATATAAAAGTTTTAAAAACAACATTACAAATAAAATGAACCCTATTCATTTCAATAAATGTCCCTGGACACGGCATTTAAAACAGAGAATCTGCAGGGTTTTTAAAATCAAATTTAAGGCTTTTTGAGACCTGCACAAATAAAATTAATACCATATAGGTAGAGCAGCGCTATTGTAACATCCAAAACCATAAAAATCACAAAATTAACAACTTTAAATTATACACGTTGACAAAAAGTTTTATAAAATGATAAACCTCACATTTCAGGAAAGGCATAAGTCAAAATTTTAAATAATTATATTTATATTCATTTAAAAAAACAAACAAACAAAAAAAAACGAGCCTGTAGAATAATCACATTAAGCCATATTCCTGTTCTGCTGTCTCCAAATTTAAGACCTCTTGAAATGATAATTAAAGAGATAGTTCACCCAAAAATGAAAATTATCCCATGATTTACTCACCTTCAAGCCATCCTAGGTGTATGACTATCTTCTTTCAGACGAACACAATCAGAGATATATTTAAAAATATCCTTTCTCCTCCAAGCTTAATGGTAGTGAAGGGGGGACCAGATTTTGAAGCGAAAAAAAAAAAAAAAAGCATCATAAAAGCAATCCATACGAAAGCAATGGGTTTTTGTAAGAAAAACATCCATATTTAAAACTTTATTAACTATAATAACTAGCTTCCGACAGACGTAACGATTTGCGGCGGAAGAGTGACCTCTGACCTGACGCAAGACATAATGACAAACGTGGAAGCGCAGAGGATAGAGCAAAACAAAACACTGGTCACGAATTAGAAGTCTAAAACGATCATTTTTAAAGAGAAATGTCGGAGGATTTTGATATAAGAGAAGAGGAGCTTGAGTTTGTTGCACAACCATATTTGTTTGAACCGCGAGAGGCGTCTAAGCTTACGATACTCCAACATCCTGCGTCATACATCGCGTCAGGGGGTCGACTTGCGCAGTATGTGTACGGTTGTCCGCTGGAAGCTAGTTATTTGAATTTATAAAGTTTTAAATATGGATATTTTTCTTATAAAAACACATCGCTTCGCTTCAGAAGGCCTTTATTAACCCCCTGGAGCCGTATGGTTTTTTTTTTTTTTTTTAATGGATGGATTTTTTTGGGCTTCAAAATCTGGTCCCCCCTTCACTGCCATTATAAAGCTTGGAAGAGCCAGGATATTTTTAAATATATCTCCGATTGTGTTCGTCTGAAAGAAGATAGTCATATACACCTAGGATGGCTTGAGGGTGAGTAAATCATGGGATAATTTTCATTTTTGGTTGAACTAACCCTTTAAAACTTTTCATATACCATTTAAGATACTTAAGACTATTTATGGCCTTAATTTAAGACTTTTTAGGACCTGTGGGTACTGTGATTTAAAAGAATTTTTTTTTTTTTCATTTAAAAAAAAAAAAAAAATTATAATATTCAGTTGGTTGGTAATACATCACATTACAGAAGTTTAATGTGGTTTCATTTTGTTCCTACACAGCTGTGCTAGTTTTATGTCTCTCATATCACAGTGCAGCCTCTACTCATAATACTTCAGTTTAAATCAATATTTCATGTCTATTTATTTATTTATTTGAAAGTAACCTTATAAGAGCAGGATAATGTACAGTCAACCAGTCATTATCATCAGAGTTTATTCTGTGATGTACAAATCATTGTACATTATCTCTAGGATTAGATGTATATTTAATACCCTATAAGTGACCAGGCTTATGCCTGACCCTCTGTAACAGATGCATCTTTATTATCTGTGTCGATATTGTTTTTTTTTTATGTTGGCTGTAATGCATACCCAGATATTGTGGAAGGGGTCGGCAGGGTTTCCAGGGTCATAAATGAGACAGTTTCCGCCATAATCTCTTTCAGGAAGAGGGACGCCCAGCTTCGGGTCAATATACTTCATAAACTGCCTACCATCATGTACTGTCTGAAAACAAAAACCCAGAAATGTTAAATTTATATATGATACAATATCAAAAAATATGTAAGCTTGTGCTGTTGAGGCTGATAACAAACCTGGAACAGGATGAAGATGAGGAAGAGTTCATACACAACAGAAACACACAACCAGAAACGCCAGTAAGCTGCAGAGACAAACGCATAACCATAAACATCAACTCTTACATAAACAAAAAAATTACTAATGCAGTAAAATATAAATAGCTCTAATTGTAAGTCTTGAACAGGAGAATATTGGGGGTTTGTTGTTTGTATCACACCTGAACTTTCTGACCTGAAACAATTACAATTCATCTGCATTTGTGTTATTGAGATTTGTTGATGTTTCAACAATAAAAATATGTGCTAGACTCCAGACGCTCTTCTATAAAACAACTTCTTGCACTTCACTGTGATTAAATTTCAACACCGTTTTCACTATGACAGGAAGCCAAACCTATAATTTGTGTCTACAATTTCTTCTCTGCTGACCGGAGGAGTCCAATCAATCACCTTTCAGGCTCCTGAGAGTGATGTGTTGAAAACTTCAGGACCAGCTCATCCAGCAAAGCGAGTCGGCCCTCATAACACAACAGTGTGTGTGTTGAAAGGGGAAGCGTGTTACTGTTGCTACAACAGTATTCTCATTGTTTCTTTATGTTGAAACTCTGTTTTAAGCTGGGTCTCTGGAAGTCTCTGGGTCTCTAATCATATCTTATCTAATCATAATTTAAAGGGTTAGTTCACCCAAAAATGAAGATTATCTCATGATTTACTCACCCTCAAGCCATCCTAGGTGTATATGACTATCTTCTTTTAGACGAACACAATCGGAGATATATTTAAAAATATCCTGGCTCTTCCAAACTTTATAATGGTAGTGAATGGGGGCGGGGTAGATTTTGAAGCAAAAAAAAAACAAAAAAAAACGCATTTATTTATCATAAAAGTAATCCATATGGCTCCAGGGGGTTAATAAAGGCCTTCTAAAGCAAAGCAATGGGTTTTTGTAAGAAAAAATATCCATATTTAAAAAGCTTTATTAACTATAATAACTATAAACGCTCATACGCATCTTGCGGCGGAAGAGTAACCTAAAACGAGAATTTTTAAAGAGAAATGTTGGAGGATTTCGATATAAGAGAAGAGAAGCTTGAGTTTGTTGCCCAGCCCTATTTGGGCGCGAGAGGCGTCTAAACTTATGCTACTCCTACATCCTACATCCTACATCGCATCAACTTGCGCAGTATGCGTACAGTCGCCTGCCGGAAGCTAGTTATTTGAATTTATAAAGTTTTAAATATGGATATTTTTCTTACAAAAACCCATCGCTTAACTTCAGGAGGCTTTTATTAACCCCCTGGAGCAGTATGGATTATATTTATGATGGATGGATGAATTTTTTTTGGCTTCACAATTTGGCACCCCCTTCACTACCTTAATAAAGCTAGGAAGAGCCAGGATATTTTTAAAATATATCTCTGATTGTGTTCGTCTGAAAGAAGATAGTCATATACAGGCCTGAGGGTGAGTAAATCATGGGATAATTTTCATTTTTGGATAAACTATCCCTTGAAATAATAATAATAATAATAAATCATAAAAATAATAAAAATCGTTTATTAATTATAATAATTATTATTATTTAATAGTCCTATTGCTATACAATCACACTTTTTGGCCAAATTGTGCACCCCTAAAAGCAAACATGGAAAATGTTTTATGCGTTTTGGCTGTTCATTTACACGACAACACCATTTTGGGGGCCTGAAAAAGCAAACTATTGAAAACAGGTTTCAAAGTGCAAGATTTTGAAAACGATACCGTTATCGTCTCCGTGTAAACTATAAAAACACAAATTCTCAAAAATGGTGACGTCATGCGCATGTGTATTACATGTTCAGTTCAGTCTATAGGCGCGTAGTCTTTATTTACAAAGTGACATCGCCAACTACTGGTCTGGCAGCAGAATACAGCGCTTTTAGTCGTTTTCGCGGATCCGTGTGAATGAGGACCGTTTTGACAATGTTGTCGTTTGTACACGAACATTTTCAAAAACGCAAAGAAAAAATGTTTCAGTTTTTACATCGCTGTCGTGTACACTTAATTTCTTTGTTTTCAAACGTTAAACCATCAAGCTTTTATTTTGGCAGAAATTCTACAGTAAACCAAGCCACTCTGAGACGCTGAAAACACCAGATCTTGAGCTGCTTGCATGTAAATGTACATAGTGCTGTGCTTAGACATATCACAATTTTGGTTTTATTTCAATTAAATGTGCATCCTTAATTCACAGTTAATATACTTTAAAAAAAAAACTCAATCTATAATCTAATCTAAAACAGGAATGCAGTTAATTATTTAAATTTATATTTTAACACAAGAAGAAAACATAAAATGCCATGTACTTCTGGGAGCACTACTGAGTGATGACTCAAATGACTATGTGAATCATTTTTATGAACTGGTTCACTGAAATAAAGACAAATGAATCAGTTTTCCCAACACTACTTGCAAAGTCCTTCCAGAAGACTGTCTGATCATTGCATCAGCTTGCTCAATTGTAATGCAATGTGAAAAACAAAGATGCATTTGTTTAGTCATGCTACACTGCTAGTTGTTGGAAAGCATGTTACTGGAAATGCTAACTTATTCTCAAAGCAGCAGAGCAAATGTCACACTACTGAAACGTGTGGTTAAGTCACTACTTTTAGCTACTCCACCCCAATGGCACCATGGGATCATCTCACAATTATAGCATCTCATCCTCACTGTAAACCGCACCAACAAACAGAAGCCGAAGTTGACATGAAGGTGATGTGAAACCTGGGTTAATGTTAAATCACCTTTGAATAAAGGTTATGGTTCTAGCTTCGGTTAGGGTTAGGTTATGTTTAAGTGAAGGTTATGGTCTGACCTGGGTGAGGGCGCGTGAAGGGACCATCTTTAGCTTGTGTTACTCCAAAACAAAGGAACACCAGAATACTGGCCACAATTCCTCTGAAAAAGACAAAAAAATACATATTAAAAACCAAACACTGATTAAGGGAACTGTAACTACACAACTTTTTGAAAAAAAATGTGTTTATTTTTTTCCTGCCACAATATTAAGATGTTCTGGGGCATTGCTAGGCAAAAGCTAAAGTATAGAGCGCAACAGAGGCTGACCACTTTTTCAGAGGCCTTGGTTCCCGAAGTATTTTTCCAATTTATTTTGTATAAAAAGTCTTTATACCAAACCAACCCGCTACACGGTGAATCACAACATTACAGTCTTTGATATGAAGCGAAAAATTATTCGACCATTGGACAAAACTGTGTACTTAAAAACTTTAAAGGCACAATATGTAATTTTTCGCCACTAGAGGTCGCCTATTCAAAACAAACCGTAGCTTGATGATGTCGACATTGAGTGTGGAATCATGGGAGTTGTTGTCTTTACCTCACAACCGGTAGAAAAGAATCCCATGTTTATGGATCATTAGTTTTCTGTCTATAAATGTATCCAAACAGTTGCTCACCTGTCTAATAAAACATATATTAAAGTGTCTTTGGTGTTTCCATGTTTTCTACAAAATAAAACAGGAAATCGAGGGTAATGCAGGTATGATGTCATTGATAGGCGACGGACGGACACGGTCCGTGTCCTGGTTAAAATTGCTTATTTCTCTGGAATTAAACATTCTTGGAAACATTTGGGATAATGTAAGTCAACATTTTAATCCAAAAATCTTACATATTGTGCCTTTAATAAGGCAAAGACCTGCAAAAAGAATAAAAAAAAAAAAAAAAAAAAAAAAGACAACTGAAACTAAAAATGATGAAAAAATATAAAAAATGTATTTAAAGATGTTGATATATATATATATATATATATATATATATATATACACACATACATATATATACACATACATATATACACATACACACACACACACAATTATATAAAACAAGATATTTTATGTTTATTGCAAAAATATGCATAATACACATGCATATATTTAAGTAGTTTGAGAGTGTAGGGAAATTGGCTCTACTTCATTCGAAGTGTTTCATAGGTACTTTGAGCGATTTGATTCTGATTGGTGGAGATGCTCTGCAGAATTATGGGTAATGTAGTTTTCACCAGGAATGCCGCTGTTGAATATGATTATTTAAAAAATAAATTAAATAATGTGTGTTGATGGCTTCCACAAAAGTATATTCCATCGATTAACAAACTTGTACCTCAAAATGTTCCCTATGGAAAAAATGAATGGGATTTTTACGTCCGGAACCTGACTGTTGCACTCTTTACTAGGTGTTTGATTTATAAGTTGCTATTAAATTTGTCATGGTTGTCTCATAAAGTTCAATATTTAGGGACTGGTTTTAATCTTGCAGGCACAACTAATAATACCACACATGACATTCATACAAAAATACTAGCTGCTCTTTCTTCTGATAAAGGTCATGTGCTCTTAAGCACAGCGGGTCAGTCTGTGACCTGGACTTTGTGATCAGCAGCAGATGTCACACATAATCCTGTTAGCCAATAGAAAGCAAGACACTTGCCAAGCCCCTCCCAGCTACAGCCATTTGACATTTCTGGCCACATCAGACCACTTTAACTTTAGCTTCTGGTGGTGTGTTTCTTTCTCTGACGCTCTGAACTGCGTTCTGGTCCCAGTGCTGAAGGTAAAGGACACACCGACTGCATGTCGGCCATACCTTTTAGTGTTGTACGCAGTGTCTTGTGGCGTCTCCTCCAATAGTGTCACATAAACCAGAGCACATGTCAGGATGAACAGCACTGTCAAGGTATGTGCCCTCCTGCAGATACAAGAGGATCAGAGTACAGAGCTTGTATTCAAAAGTTATTGGCAGAAATCCGGTCTAGTGATTTTTTCTTTCTTTTCCCACAGCCAAAACCTGCTGATCTGGTATACAGATTGATCATAAACACAACCCCGCCTCGACATACACACCCCAACACACATTCGCAGGGGGAAAAGAGAAGAGATCAGTACAGCAGTTCATTACAGCAAATTTAGTTCTTGGGATTGATTTTCAAGGAGCATTTCAACCTTTATCAGGTCAAAACAAGTTTTTAATCTGAACAATTATGGCTGTTACCTACAAAATCTTGCCAGAAAAATAATTAAATAATTATCAAAATAATTTCAGATATTTACGGGTTTTAAAAACAGACAACCTAAAACAAAGAAAACCAATGAATTCGTTAGCACAAGTATTATTGTATTATCATAATTATTATTATTATTATTATTATTTTATAATTGTAGTCTGATTTCATTGCATAAAAAAAAATAAGAAATATTGGTTATAATGACAACTTAGCATAAGTACTATTGAATTTTTATTACTACTATTAATAATATAATTATTTATTTTACAACAACAATAATAATTTGTTTTTATAGTTGTAGTCTGATTTAGTTATTGCATCAAAAATCAGGAATAAAACAAGAATGGGTTCTGAATAGTGATGCACCGAAATTTTGGCTAACGAAAATTTTTCGGAAATCGAAAAGAGCTGAAATGTTTTTGTAGGGAGAAATCAGTGACCGAAACAGACGTTTAATTAGCTCTTCTCCGATAGCAAGTTTTGACCGCATTCAGCTTTGTGCACACAACGTGGATAAGCTACAATAGTTAAACATATCAGCTGTGTGGACAATAGGTCTGGATTGACAATTTTAATTTCTTGATTTTAATCAGTAGCCTATTGAATCTAAAATTTCTTAAATCTAAAATCTTTTAGTCTGCGCTATTTTCTGTTATTAACAAACAAAACTTCAGTAGACATTTGTAGCGCGCTTGCCATCCAATAATCACAAAAAGTGTCATGCTTTGTTACTTTTAATATGACGCAAATTCAACTTAAAAATTATTTTTGATTTTATCACAAAATTCAAACAATAAATGTTGTTTTGGCGCTCTTTAATACGGCGTGACGGATCACTGTAGCCGCCTATCTCATCTCCTCTTTACTACTAGTTACAGCACCAAATAAACATGAATGAACATCAGAAGGATTGTTAAAAGATACATTACAACTTACCGAAATGAATCCTGTCTCATGTAATCGCTCAATCAGTGTTTCAACCAGGAAATGACGTCAATAAACAGCTTGTAGGCTATACAATGTTACTTAACGTTACATTTACCTCAAGAAAGCTATTCAATGTCCATAAACTCAGTTAGCTAGCTAGAAAAAAATAACTCTAGAGAAGAGCAATTTGCTAAATATATGCACTGTATTACATAATCGTTGGATTTTTACTTAACCTGTTAGTGTTTTCTTCATTATTTAATGAATAAATATGTCATGAAGACAAGTTATTACAGTTAACTGTTGATTAAATGTTTATATTTCACCAACAAACTGGAGTAGAAGCAATTGTGTTATTAAAGGGTTGATATAAAATCTGCCTTATGTGCAATTTAACTCAGTTTTAGCTATTTAAGTGTTGATTAATTAATATATTAACCTATTTATTTTCGGTTTTGGCCCAGAATTTTCATTTCGGTGCATCCTTATGTTATAATACAAAATGAAGACAAAAAAAATAATGCAAAACAATTTAGCATTATTGGATTATTACACTGGATTAATAACAATAATCATAATTTGGGATGATTTTGGATATTAATTATGAAATATATCAAATGTCATTCTTTGGCCACACATTTTATTTTTTCCAAAAGCCTAGGTCAGCTTTTGACACATAACTAACCTAAAGAAAGTGTCCAGATTTAAACAGATGTGACAGCAGTTAACTTATATAAACTATTCATCAATCTGTCTTGTTTTTCTTCTCTACGAGTCTGTGTTAGTGACTAATAAGAGGGAAAGAGTCTCTTCCCAAGGCATCTGTCCATCTTAAAGCCTTTAATGGCTCGAGTGTCATTCTGCTGAGGTTGCAGAAGAGAGAAAAGCCGAGCAAAGCTGTAATACTACTGAACAGCCTCTGGACATAACACACAACATAAACCACACACACAGGGAGGGAAACTACAGAAAGACACTGAAATCAAAGAGCAGAATCAGCAAATAAACAATCATCCATTATCATAACATAAGAGGTGTGAACTCACCAGAAGAATGTGTTGGTTCCATCATCGAACACTTCACACTCAGTGCGGCCGGATAACTGGAGATCATCTGTGCCTGACCTCTTCCACTCGCCTTTAGCCATCACGGCAGAGATAGTTTAAACTAAACCTAAACTAAACTAAACCTAACTCAGTTGTGATTTCAATTACAACTAAACCCAAAACACATGAACCAAACTTACTCTAACACATCTATAATTTCCAATCTGAACTTGAAGCAATGGTTGTGACTTCAACATGAACAAAACCTAGTTGACACCTGAACTATCTGTAAGCCAACAGACCTGTCATTTAAAAGTGGACAAAACTCAACAGACCTGTGCTGAACTGACTCAACCTGACCTGCAACTAAACTAGCCCCTAACCCAACCTACCCATGCTGTGATTTACAACCATACTAATCCTGAATAGCACACCTGATATTAAAACAACTTAATCCTAACTAACCCAAAACCGCTGAGATTTACTCCTGACCTAACTCAACCTATATAAATCACTACAACTCAATAAATAACCCAAACAAACAAAGACTCACCAGTACCACCTAAACCAGCACATCTGTGCGGACCTTTAAACCTGCAATAAGACATAAAACAACTAAAATCACAGTAAGTCACAGGAGCTCGCGCGCGTCCCGCCGCTGGCCGGTAACGGAGCGCGAGCGCATTAACCGGATCAACAGTCGCTCGTAGATGCGAGGCTTTAAGAACCAGTAGGAAAATAACGTCTTCAAGCTTTATACATAAAACTAACGCGGGCGCATCATCCTCCGAGAGCCAATAAAACGATATTACAGACTGCAGCAGACGCACGCGCACCTCTCGTGCACTTCAGAAAAATATAACCATCCTAAGGTCGCGCGGCATGGCGTCATTTCCGCTCATACCACAGGCGGCGTCACAAATTTGTGTTTGTGGTCATCAAACCATGTGCACAAATATGTAGGGTACCATTATGTGTTTATTATTTGTTGTTTATGTATAATAAATTTAATGACGCTGCAATGTGATATATAGTTAGGCTTATATATTATCTATATTTTTACAATATATGAAGTATAAGTATAGATTGACGTTATATAGTTTATTAAATATGATGAGAGCACAAATAATCTTAAATAAACACTAACAAACCGTGTTTCTTTCCAGGTTTACACATTGATTGACAGATTACGTGTGTGGTGGAAAGGTTTACATAAGGACAGTCTGTCACATGATCATAGGAAACATTATGATGTCTGTCACATCCGAGACACCAGTACCATCCACATTAATAAGTACATTAAACCAGGAACTTTAAAACTACTAGACAACACTGGAATAATTGCCATATATTATGTAAGCAGACTGTTTATGTAAAACACATTATGCCCTGCTTTAGCATGGTAATGGTGTGTACAACTCTAAAAGCCGTCACAGAAAGCAGAGTCGGCACAAATACAGCACGTAGCCAGTCTAAACACGTCAGTGTTTCTCAGTACAGCTCATTTCCCTTATTTAGAATTGTATGGGCTAAATTATATTATTACTAAGGGCTTGCTGCAACTGGCTGCAGCTCATAAAGCTGGTCAAACTTGCTTGTTGTAGGGAAAGACTGTACTAAAAATTCAAGATACTTGTATTTTTTAAACGCCAATTCAGACCCATTTGTCCGAAAAGACATACAGGTTACATAATATAAAAATGATGACTAAAGCGAGTAATTAACAAGGTCATTTACTTCTGATCTCTGATCTTATTGAGATTTACCTTGAAGTTTAACCATATCAAAAGGGGGCGCTGTTGTATTATACACAAAGCACAACTAGTGAACCCAAACGATTAATTTCTGGGTTTTTCTCAGAGGTTGATTTTTAACATTCATTTCTTTTTGGTATGTGAAGGTCACGTTAACACTGAGTTGGAAATGTTTATACTTTAAAAAATATTATTATACTAGGTTTATAATTATATAACGATATATAATATAGATAATACTCATTTATTTTTGCTCCTTTTGAGTCATTTAATGTATAGATTTTTTTCCTTTTCCTCTGCCCACATTTTTAAAATAAAAAAAACATCGTAAAAATATTAATTATTATGTCTTAAAAATCGTGAAATCAAGTAATTTCAAAATTAAATTGATTTATATTAATATTTTTTAATAAAAAAAATTAACAAAAATATGAATATAAAAAATATATTTTATATCAAAGGGTTAGTTCCCCCAAAAATGAAATTTCTGTCATTTATTACTCACCCTCATGTCGTTCCACACCCGTAAGACCTTTGTTCATCTTCGCAACACAAATTAAGATATCAAATCCGATGGCTAGAAAGCTACTAAAGACATATTTAAAACAGATCATGTGACTACTGTGGTTCAAACTTAATGTTATGGAGTGACAAGAATACTTTTTGTGTGCCAAAAAAACAAAATAATGACTTTATTCAACAATATCTAGTGATGGGCGATTTAAAAACACTGCTTCATGAAGCTTCGAAGCTTTACGAATCTTTTGTTTCGAATCAGTGGTTCGGAGCGTGAATCAAAATGCCAAAGTCACGTAAACCGTTGAAATTTCGAAACATTTCGAAACACTTATGACATAACGAAACCTCGTTTACTGAAATCACATGACTTTGGCAGTTTAATACATGCTCCGAACCACTGATTCGAAACAAAAGATTCGTAAAGCTTCGAAGCTTCATGAAGCAGTGTTTTGAAATTGCCCATATTGTTGAATAAAGTTGCTATATTGTTTTTTTTGGCGCACAAAAAGTATTCTCGCCGCTTTATAACATTAGGGTTGAACCACTGTAGTCACATGAACTGTTTTAAATACGTCTTTAATAGCTTTCTGGGCATCTGAAAGTGTTAATTATCTTGCTGTCAATGGAGGCCTCACTGAGCCATCGGATTTTATCAAAAATATCTTAATTTGTGTTGCGAAGATGAACGAAGGTCTTACGGGTGTGGAACGACATGAGGGTGAGTAATTAACAATTGACAGAATTTTAATTTTTGGGTGAACTATCACTTTAAGTTAGTGTAGGTACTTGTTTGCCAGGGATATCAGTTCAGTTTTATTCATCCCTTAGGAAATTTGGTTTGCACAGATGCCACACATCACATTAACACACATATTTACTACTCCATAACATTTTAAGACAAGGACATTATAAGATTAAATATATATATATATATATATATAATAAAAGTAGAGTCAGTGAAGAACGTGTTTGAGATTAAATATGAGACATTTTTATGAGAAAATTTTATTTTAAAAATCGAGGAAAATATCGCTTGAACAGAATAGTTTAATTGTATGTCATTTCCAATCAAACGGTTAAATTAATTTTTGTCAAATAATGAAAAAAAGGATAGGCTGCATTAACCACATATTCTTTAAAAATAAGCTATTTGCGTTTAACTTTACACACTTATCTTGATAGCTAGGCCTATATGTATTGTCGGAATGCATACATGCATTATAGTTACTTTTTTAATTAGACGGTTAATTTAATTAACAGTCTCATTAATTCTCGTAAAACACTCATTTTATTCCAGGTGGTGCAATGCGAACGAGCGAGGGAGAAACGCTAAATATTCAGAAGAATAGCGAAAGGCAGCGGGGTACAACCAATCAGAGCCATCTCTATGGCTCTGCAACCAATTACATGTGAATGTGTGCGGGTCTAACCAATCACAGCCGAACAGAGGCGGGTCTAACAACAAAGACAAAAGGGGTAGTGGATTTTGACCAATGGGAGCGGAGCATGTGGATTTACACTGCTGAGGCGCAGGACTTTAAATCTGACGAGATTAAATCACGGCCAGATCAGAATTATAACGACGTGTGGTGTAATTCACACTGACTTTTCTTGTTCTTAGGAATTTTCCACACCCATTTGGCCATTATCAACGATGTCTACCTGTCTAGCGTCCGCCATCGCCGGGGAAAGACTGGCCTCAAGGAAAGCGGTCCCTCTCCAGAGGAGCACAGAGATTCCCCCTCTCCTGAAGCTCACGGGAACATGCAGAAATCTGTTCGGACCTGTGGATCATGACGAGCTGAAGCGAGAGTTGGCATCCAAGCTTCGCGAAATATCTCAACGAGATCAGCTGAGATGGAACTTCGATTTCAGTGAAGGACAGCCGCTGAACGGGGATTTAAAGTGGGAGGAAAGTCCAGCTGAGGACTGTCCGGAATTTTACAGAGAGAAGACTGCCGTGTCAAAGAGACCATTTGTGGACTTACCCACGACAGAAAGAATCGTTGCCCCAAAATGTGGGAGCCGTACAATGAAAGATTTGAACCAAAAGAACAAGAACCGAAGAAAATTATCTCGCAAAACAGTCGCGCGCACCCAGACGAAGAGACTCATGGACCTGCGCATTACAGGTAAACAATACGCGACCGTTACTACAATGTCATTAATACAATGTCAACACATTTTTAAAACAATGTCAATACATTTTAAAAACAAAGTGTTCACATTTTTAATCTTATGAATTTGTTTTCTTGTAGACTTTTATGGGAAGCGAAAGAAAACAGACAGCGTCCATAAGGAAAGCAGAAACATCCTCTGAAGGAAAAAAGGCAGCGCACCCGTCCGTGCGTCACGGTGGCGGGAAAAGGCCGGAAGTAATGACGTATCAGAGTCTGACTCGCATTATTACGTGATAATGTGATAATTCTGGAATCTTATTTATGTATTGATGTAACTTATGTGCCTTTAGTGCGGTTTATTAATAGGAGCAGTACAGGTTGCTCTGTACAGTGTACAAATGATAAGTAACTTTAAATTAAAGTCAGGACAAGTAAGCCTATTTATTGTTGACTAATATATACCAGTATGTATATATTTTGTAATGGCTTAAGTTATTTATTTATTTTTATTCACTTTTACATTTTTGTGGTTGAAAATGTAGCTTTTAATCTTGATCCTGAGCCATATTTGTCACTATTGTAAAGATGTTGTTTTAATAAATGTGTGTATATAAACGTATGTTGCGTCCTATCCAGTTTATTGTGTTCTTTCCTGCATGTTAAAGTTGTAATGGATCAAATAACAGGCTACAGTTATCTAAACCTTTACAGAAGCAAATACATTCAATACACTTTTGAATCGGGTCTAAATGATCACATGTCTTCTAGTAACTTTACAGTAGGAACATAACGAGGATAACAGTATTATTTGGGTCATTTTTATTATGTACCATTTGAGCTTTGTAATTAAAAAATGAATGATATTCTCTGGTTAAGCTCAGGAACAGACACTTAACACAATAGTAAAAAAAATTAAATGGAAATAGAGCTAAAGACAGTCATTGCTCAGTTTATACCTTAAATAATAGTTCTAATTTGAAAATTTTGATATACTGATTTCTGTAATTTTACATAATATGATCGCTTAGCTGTATGTGTGGGTTTTTCACAACCAAAATTACATTTAAAAATTTCACCTATTCCCCAAAGATGATGTCATTGATAAAGTGACTTTTGTTAATTTTTTTATAAGACTAAAACGATAGAAAGTGAAACTGAGGTCACAGATTATCAATTAAAACGATGTTTACATGTAAAAATGTTTGCAAACGTTCCGATTATAAACATAATCGGACGTTTATAAAAAAATATCTAAACATTTCTATTATAAAAATAATAAAATTATTTTAAAAATAAAAAACTATCGAAATTGGAATATTAATCGGATTCATTAATAATACATTGCCTATTTTTCATGTTACAATTCGGCAAAAAAAAAAAAAAAAAAAGGCAACATCCTTTCATACTAAACAGGCAGAACACGCCTCACGATTTAAGGTATCATTAATGCCTGCATCCCGTCAACATTTAGCCTAATACTAGGAGAATTAAGGGTTTGTTCAATTTGCCTTTGCAAGCACAACTGACAGAAAGAAAGAAAGAAAGAAAGCGCAGTGGGGGAGGGGAGGGAAAGGGACGGGGGTTGGATGTTTTCAAGACCACATAGGCAGAACAAAAGCGGGTCGAAAACGAGCGGGAGAGATGAAGGAGAGCGGTAGAGATGAAAAGAAAGGATGAGAGTGTGCCGTCTCTCTTTGACCTGCAAATTAGGCCGAATTAAAGCTCTGTGACCCGCGCGCTCCTCCCACAACTCAGCTAATTCCTCTCAGCGCGCGCGGCTCCCCGCGAAAACACCTGCTGGAACGCGCGCATAGGAATGGCGAGTGTCTGCATACAAAAACAAGACACTCGCCGGTGATCTGCTTAATATTCATGTGTGTTTAACATCTGTATGACTAGAGCTCATATTCACTGTCAGACAGCAAACAGCTGCGTTCAAACTGCTCCCCTTCACAGTCTATTATTACTTGTTGCCTACAAATCTCGGTTGTTTTCAAAGTTTCTGATTGTATTTGCTCGACTTCAAATTTCAAAGCTCTCTTCAAATTTACAAAGTACTTAAACTACAAAAGACTTACCTGTATAAACAAGATAAAAGAACCAACATATATGACTTGAATGGAACAGGAAGGACCATCTGAGTCCAATTACTTTTAACTGATGTGGTTTTCTATAGGCACATGAATCAGGATTGGGGGGACCAAATGTACCAGACTGAGATGAAACCATTGAAAAGTCCACATCAATCATGCACTGTTATGAATATAGGGGTGGGGGAAATGCACATCAATCAAACGTCATTGTATTTTAACAAAATTAAATACACTTTACCAAAAATTGTAAGTAAAATTTTGCATAAACTAAACTAATATTTAGAAGGGGTTACTTTGGAAAAAAAAGTTGGTGTGTAGCTACTGATAAACCTATATTTGCCATAAATTGAAGAAATATATATATTGTGTTTTCTTAGAATAACTTGTTGAATGTTTTTTCATAAAGAATGCAGTCAATACAATATTTGTAAAAATTGAGAAAATTGAATGAAATTATTCATTTGTTTTCTTGGGCAGTGCAAACAATGCATTCTGGGTAATATTATTTGTCGTTTTCGAGAAAGTAACCTATAGGCTACTTTCTCGAAAATGACAAATATTACCCAGAATGCATTGCTTTTACAGTATATAGGCTTGTTTGAGATGCATCGGCGCTGCGCAGACCAATCGGCGAATGACATCAAAATACCGCGAGAGCGATTCAAAAGCATAAGGAGTCGTATGCTCTCCAAATGCTCTTGCGGTACTTTGATGTCATACACCGATCGGTCTGCGATCGGTATATTACAATGCATTCTGTATATTACAATGCATTCTGGGTAATATTATTTGTCGTTTTCGAGAAAGTATAGGCATCTTTTCTTAAAACAACAAATATTACCCAGAATGCATATTACTTTGTAAATTTGTTTTGTTTTTTTACAGTTATTTTTTAGAGTGGGTGTCACAATTTTAGGAATTGTTACATTTCATGTAACAAAAATATGCAGTAACAGGGTTGCATATAAACTAATACTTTTTAAAATTTGGGAGTAATTAAAAGTATTTAATGATTAAAATATATTGTTACTACAATGAATTTAATATTAGTTCAACAGATTATGTCAAAAGAAAGCATATTTACAAGTAGTTAATAATTAAAAACAGATTTTTACTGCAATTTACTGAATATTAATTCAACAGATTATTTCAAAATTTTGACATCGATATGATAAAGTTGAGAAAGTCCGACTTCTATACGTGAGACTGGCCAAAATCAACATTTAAAGTGGGATACGGACACTTGATGCCTTAACTTTTCATCCTATGTTATAATAGTTTAACATGGATTGTGCATTAAAATATTAAAAACTAAAAACTCAGAACACTAAAATGTATGATATTCGTGAAATGTCCTTGTGTATATAAACCATTTCTGGATCATTGTGAAATTACAGGGCAGATGTCGTCCCTCATGAGTGCTGAGGTCTCCAGTCTTTCTCACCCACTCCACAGCTGCGTCTCCATGGACACCAGCTGGCCAACCACATCCAGCAGAGGGAGGGGTCAGCCGAGGGTGTAGATCACCAGCTGACACACTCGTTCAAGCACGTCAAATCGAGCGGATCTGTGATGTCAGAATGTTGACACACGTGATCAAGCAGCATTTATGAATTAGTAACTTACCAGCTGACTGAATGACCATTCTTTGGAAAACTCTTGTCCGTGTAATTAACGATTTACTCTTGGGTGAGCTGTGGAGTAAAATAAAGGTGAACAGACATTCAAACAACATTATGCATAGAAAGTAGTTACTGTTTAAATGTGAAAAATGTGTCTAAAAATACTCAATCAAACATAATTATATCTATAATCTTTTATCATCACACAAAAAAACAAACTGGTTTTGCTATATTAAAGACTATAGATATAGAAAGACGGTTCACTCCTATTAGTTATGAATAGTTTTAGTTATTATGGGAGAAGGTCCCACCTTCTAAGTAAAAGAGCCAATCGTTGATTGATAAAGTCATTGCGTCACTGCACTGCAGTCTCGCTTAGGACTGCACATGTGCGTTGTCTCGTCTAGCCTGAAACAGGCTTTTTAACGCTATTTGAGCACAAGAAACAACATTTATGGGACAGTTCATATCAGATTTTGTTGCTGATTTGAAATATGTTATTTAATTGTGAGTTCGCCAAGCAGTTTCTGAGATTTCAGGATTCCCCCATTCAAATAGATATACTTGGTCTTGGATGGCCGCCGAGTGAACAGACTTTCCTTGAAAGGGACTTTGGCTATATCACAGGAGACCTCATGTAATTTACCATACAGTGCCATCTGCTGGTGCTTACAGAATACGAAGGTGCTACCACATGGAAGTACCATGGTCCTTTGAGATGTAGCCTCCCATGGTATTTATATTGTAATTTAGAATACCATAAGATAATAGGCAGGTACATATGAAAAAAAAATTGTCACTGATTTTGTAGGCTAAGTGGAGATTTATCCACAAATGTGGTTAGCCACTAGAAGGCGACCGAAACAGATGTAGGCTAACACACATTTATTGACAGTTTTATCGTTCTATCCAAAGACTTTATTTATTAGTAGGTATAGGCCTATGTGTGTGTACGGTACCATGGTACCACATAACTTTTTAAAGAGATATGTACCTAGTAAGTAACGGAAACTTTTAGACCAGTAGGCCTACTACTAACTGATAACAAATATATCAAGTCCGCTGTCTTACCCGTTATTAAAACTGGGTGGGAGCTGAAAACCACCCAGAAACTACCGAGCTTCATTATAGAGCCTCAAACCAGGCGGAAGGGCAAGATTATGCCTCAGTCCTCTCAGATCAGCTGCATATAGACGTCTGCTCCAGCGGGTAATTTCAGTTTGTGGGTGTTTATGTGTGTGATCCTCCCTAATGTGGTTGTGCTCAAACCACGGGAGCTAAAAAACCCTCCTGCTTCCCCTTGAAAGCAGATGAATCTTACTGAAACTCTAATGAACAAAAAATAGTCAGCAAGAAAACAGAAGCTGTAACTCAATTCAAGAAAATCTGTTTCAGAACAGTACACGGGCATCCCACATGAGGTTATCACTGCTGTGCCTTCGAGCAAGACAACCCCAGGTTTCAGGGGGATTGTCCCTGTAATAAGTGCACTGGAAATAGCCTCGGATAAATGTGTCTAAAATGACTACTCACAATCAAATCATTCGTTTCTGGATTTGGACATATTAGCATGCATGTTTTAAAAAAATGTCGAAATGCTAAAACAAATTTTTAATTTTACACACGAAAAGGTATTTATTAATATAATATTATAATATAATTAAAGAAATATATTGTTTTTTACATCCCCCCCCCCCCCTCCGATATTATGAACATTATAAATATCACATTAAAATACTGTTAAATATTGTATTAAAATATTTTGTATATATAAATCTTTACGTTACTTAAATATTTATTTTCAAAACAGTTCAAGACCACATTTCCCCCCAAATTATCATTATTATTTATTATAAAAAACCTATTTCAATTAGCCTGAATTACAATTAAATGCAGTAGGCTATAACAAATACTACAATTGTTTATATTTTTACATGTACAAAATATTTCAAACTGTGTGTGTGTGTACACCATGGTATTCCCTACATTATGGTAAACCAAATGTCCCCACAAAGATAGAAATACCAGTAATTTTTGATGAGAAAGATGAGAAATAGGCAGAAGGTCTACATGAGGGTGTGTTAACTGCTCTTTAATCGAGTCCCTGCACATCTGTATCCACTCTGTATACTGACTGAAATAGAAGGGGAGTGAAGGTTGGCAAGCAGCTCTGTCATTTAAATGATAAAAATACCAGTAGAGCTGGGAGGGGTCACCGCTGTAAGCACAGGCGGCACGGCCGAACATTACAGAGACGCATGAGAACTAAACCACAGCACCCCTTCAGTCTCCCTGAAACACAAGCTCCCAGAAAGCACAGAACTCGTGTTAACCTGCTCTTCATAACCAATTAACTTCCCTGATGAAAAGAAAATTAGCTTAAACCAGCCTAACATTATCTCCATTCCCAGGCCAAGCTGGTCTAAACTGAAAAGTGGCCAAAAGCCAGCAAAAAGACAAGCCTGACCAGACTGGAAGACCAGCAAATTAGCTTTGTGGGATAAAAAAACTGAGGGGGAGGGGTCAACAGAGAAATCAAGGTTAAAGTCTTTTTTTTTTTCTGGTAATAAAATAAATATTTAGTCGTTTATGATTATCTTTTTACATAAATTACACAGATTTTGCACTATTTATGGTTGTCACCAACCTCATCATTATTTTACTACTAAACACGATCAAATATCACTAAATGTGCAGTTTTACCAACGCCAGACGAAGTTTCGCGGGCGAAATCCAGTCATTGGTCACGTGAATTCGCGCTACTTTGCATGAAAGTGACTTCTTTGTGAGCTGTGATTAATACATCGCTACACTATTGACAATACCTTTTTTGCCGTCGAAATTTCGCTGAAATATCGCTAATGTGACAGCTCCTTAATGTGATTATTCACATTTACCGTTGCTATAGGCGAAATTTCCCGGGCGAAATCCAGTCATTGGTCACGTGAATTCGCTAGGCTGCTTTGTTTGAAAGCGACGTCTGTGCGTTATATTATCACTACACTATTGACTTTTATTGCCGTCGAATTTTCGCTAAAAAATATCGCTAATGTAATTACTTAATCCCATTGTTGACAGAAATCTGTTCAAGGAGACGCATGTGGAAAAATATTGAGGACATTAAATATTTTATTAAATACAGAGAGCCAATTTACTTCATAAAATAGAGTTGTTGGGTAGATAGATATACAGTACATTGACATTAATTATGAAAAAAAAAATCTAAATAATAATAAATTCATCATCACACAGCCAAAGAAAATAACATGCTGATAAAGTGGAGAGAGGGTGAACTGTCCAGAAGGTTTGCAGGAGCTTTTGGTGGTGGGATTGGTTGAGTTGCTCTGTCTACCTGCTGAAGAGCTTCATGAAACTCTGAAATCCATCTTCACCGAAGAAATCAAACGTTCCCTCTGAACTGCCCAGATGAACCAGAAGCAGGACCAGCAGACCCAACAGCAGCAGAGGAACCAAGAGATTCCAGCCTGATGCCAGAATGTTGTACCACTTCGCCTTGTCTGAGCATTCCTGTGCTGCACGCATGTCGCCCAAGGTCTTCTGATCTCGAGCCTGAAACCACAAACGCACAGAGAACGGAAATGAGAGTCTCGGATAGTCATGTTTTAGCACATGAACTATGTTCAATGGTTCCTTGCATTACATTCTTACCTTTTCCGCACTCTAAAAAAATATAGGTTCCTCACACTAAGAACACCTTTTGAAACCTTTATTTTTAAGAGTGTGCATCTCATCTCTGTAATTGCTTTATGGTTCTTTGGAGATTAAAAGGTTCTTGATGTTGCATTATTGGTTCTTCAGATAGGTGTTTTGGTTTCTAGGCTATTTAAAGCACCAGTAGATCATCTTTTTCTAAACTAGAGGTTCTTCTATGGCATTGGGCTGTACAAACCATTTTTGGTTCTAATTTGAACCTTGCTGGTCCATCATGAATATTTCTGAAGAAGTTATAGCCACACAAAAGACATTTGGTGTTGGAGCTCACCTTGATGGAGTAGATCAGAGCCATGAATCCCAGGCAGCAGAAGTTGACGTAAAGAGTGTTACAGAGCGACCAGATCAGGTAGTCGTTTGGTGGCTTCTTGCCCGCATGGCTCATGTTGACCACCGTGGAGCCACCAGCCTTACGGCCGGACTTACAGTTAGTAAGCGGAGTGCAGTCGTTCACATAGCTGTATGTGGCGTTATCCATCCTCGGAGGTCAGGGGTCAAAACTCCTGGAAAAATCTGAAGAGGAATTACTGAGGAGAAAGATCAGGACACTACTTATACAGCACTGCAGATGGGTGGAGTCAGAGAGAGAGAGAGAGGTCATTCATTATGTGGTTGTTGCTGGAGAGATCAGGGCAGGGTGCTGCTTCTATACATGGACCCATTTCGAGAAAATCTCTAGGTTTGTCGAAAAAACGCACAATTATGACTATTTTAAAAAAAAAGTTAAATAAACAAAATTAAAATACATAAAAATAAAACTAATTTTTAATACACTTCTTTTGACTAGGTTAAAAATATATACTTATGAGATTTCTGAATCATTCTTGGGGTATTTAGGGGCTTTTTACCCATTTCATTAGAAAGGGGCCTAGAAAGGGGTTTTGGGGAGATAGAAATGGGGATGGGACGCAAGCCGTACTCAAACCTGCATCCCCATCGGAGCACCAAAGCTCCAATGTTTAGGAAGCATGTGCGCTGCAGCTGAACAATATACATACATACACATATATATAAAAGAAGAAGAAAAAAAAAAAATTCAAGTGATGTTTATTTTTGTCACCACAGTGTCCTGTTACAAACCATCAGGATCTGGGGATCCTGTGGAAGAAAATGGCGCCTCCTACTGGAAAGAGCAAAGCATTTAAAGGAGAAGTTCAATCAAAAATGGCAAGTCATTTACTTAGAAAATAATACAGGTGTTTTTTGTTTTTTCTTCAGAGGGTTTTTGAAGTTCCAAAATTCCAAATAAAAAATTAAGCCATTAGAATATGAACCATGCAATATTTTGACTCTTCCAAAGCCATACAGACAATAACTCTGTGAGAGGAACAAGCTGAAATGTATACATTTATACATATATAAAATTTTACCCTCCAAATCTCACACTTGCAAGAATAAAATTTAAAAAGTATGACAATGATGAAGATTTTCAGTGAATTTCCTAGAAATTCAGGCTTTGGAAAAGCAAAAAGAGAAAAAAACAACCAACCAGGATAGAGATCAAATATTCTGATTTATTAATTACAAAATGACAAAAGGCATTACATTCGTGTTAACACAACTGAATTATATTCAGTTAAGGCAAAAGGGACGGAAAGAGTTGAGAATGTCTCCTATTCAGCTTTAAACTGCATCAGTAGCCAAGATAAAGATCCAAAGCATCACAGTATTTCTATTTAAAACATTTGTGTTAATTCTCAGATTATTTTTGGCTATTCTACATTTCACACACAATCAAAATGCAGAAATATTCTGAAACAGGCTGATTTAGTTTGGATTAGCTCAAACTTGCGTATGCATCAAAGGCCCTTATTTGGTTTAATGGCATAAATCATGATTAAGGAATCAATGTTGCATTTGCAAATACCAATCGTGTGTGAATTGGCAACATTTGATATGATGTCTGTATTTCTACAGCACACAAGGAATGAGTTAAGCATCATGACTCTAATATCACACTCTATAAGAGAATGAATGTGTGTGTGTGTGTGTGTGTGTGTGTGTGTGTGTGTGTGTGTGTGTGTGGGGATGGGCAAGCACTTTTAAATCACATCTTAGAGGCTGCAGCCACAGCAGACGGTCCACCGCGATTATAAACATGAATAGTGTTCTGGAGAGACAAAGACAGAGAAAATAATGATATAAACACCAGTGTTATTTAAATATTGCTGAGATATTATTATAGTTCGTTTTTGTAAAACATTTTGAATTAGTTTTTTTTTTTTTTAATATTATTTGTTTTCAATTTAATATTAGTTACATTTTTAGTAATTTTGTTTTTGTCTCTTTAAAAAAAAATGTCTATATAGTTTTTATAAATTTTTCAGTTTTCTTTACAATTATTTTAGTACATCAAGCCAGTTTTTTATATTTTATTTTATTTCAGTTAACGTTTTATTTCAAGTGACATTTTTTTTTAATGGTTTTAGTTTTAGTTATACACCCTGATACACGCTAAAATAACATACATGAATGTGTGTGAGACTGATTCAATGATTTCTACCTTTTTTCCTTCAGCGTTGTGTTTATCCAGGAGAGTCTGAACACGAGTCCCATAATCACGGTGAACGGCCATCAGGTTTTGCACCTGCAAAAAAACCCCAAAAAAACATCTGAATTATCTGGAATCATGTTTTTTTCCAGGCGTGTTCCTCAATAGTTTGCATGAGATTAACATGACCGAAAATGAAAGATCATACCATGCGTTTCTGGATAAACAGTTGAGCTCCTTTCAGATGGCCGGCCATGTTCTGACACAGACGCTCTCGCTCAGCTTCGTTCAGCACCTCGGTGAAGAACGTGCGCACCTGCGGAACGGATCAGAGCGGGAAATATTATAACTCACCATACGTGTGAGTATCCGTACACAGATGCACATGATCGCTAACAAACCTGGGTCACATTGTCATCGTCTGAACTGTTGTATCGGCCCACGTCGGGAGACACTTGACACTTTGACTCGATGAAGCACGGCTGGGTATCAGGAGCACTAAAGCTGTTGGGGAAGTAGTTAGGAGCTCCCCCTACAGGAAAGGAAGAAACTGCTTAACATTTCAAAACAGGTTTCATTGTGCCACAACAAGATGTTTATAAAAAAAAAAAAAAACTCATGGAAGCCCATTTCCGCCACATAAGAAGAAAAAATTATGACTCTGGTAAGTCAAAATTATCCTACTTAATCCATACTTGAGTAAAAGTAAAGTAGTGTTTTTGACAAGTTTGGGTGAGTAAAGGCAAAACACACAAGATATAGTACCTTCAATGCCCTGTAGATGGTGATATTGCTTCTTTATAGCAGAAACAAACTGCTACAGAAAAAGTTTTGTGCCATGTAAAATGTAATATGTAATTGCATTACTTATCACAAATGTACTGGAGTAAAAAGTATATTTACTTATTCAAAAATGTAGTCAAGTAAAGAGTAAAAGTTGCTAATATCTTTGATACTCAGTACAACTACAAAGTAGCCAAAAAGATACTTAAGTACAGTAACTAATTACATTTACTCAAATACTTTTAAACCCTTGCTTAATTATGAGATGAAAAATCTAAATTAAGAAATTAAGTCATAATTATGAGATAAAAAGTCAAAATAATGACATACTAAGTCGAAATTGACTTAAGTCATAATTATGAGACAAAAAATTGACATGTTTAATCTCATAATTGTGACTTTTTGTGTCATAATTTCATCTATCTCTTTGTCATAATTTTGACTTTTCTTCTCATAATAATGACTTACTATGTCATAATTTTGACTTACCAGAGCATGATTTTGTCTTATGTGGCGGAAATGGGCTTCCATATATGTAAACATTTGGGTCAGTCACATCCTGATCCGACATTCCAGACAGATGTTGCGTTAGTAATCTGAGACTAATACCATCTCTTACCACATCCCAAAGCCGGTATGTGACATGATGTTTCATTCTGCTGTGTTTGGAGTACGTCACTCACCCTGGTTGTCGTACATGCACATGGGGCCGTCTCTCTGGTAGTTTGCCACACGGGTGCGGTAGGGGCAGTTGACGGGCAGCTGGAGGTAATTCGCTCCGAGCCGATGCCGATGTGTGTCTGGGTAAGAGAAAAGACGCCCCTGTGGCGAAAGAATTGAGTAATTACAGCATTTAGTCATTCTAGTAATTTTTGTAACTAGTGATTAGTCATTGACGCTTTAATCCAAAGTGATTTACAGGATGCTTATTACAAGTAACCAAAGCTTAAGTGCCTTGCTCAAGGACAAAATAGTGAACAAGCATCTTTTTGTGCATCTTAAACCTGTGCAAACGAACATATGAAATATGTGTCTAGGTATGTTGCTTGATAGGATTTGTGACATAGTAGTAAAAACGTACCTGCAGCATCTTGTCCGGGCTGGCCTCAATGCCGGGCGGCATGTTACTGGGATCGAATGCCAGCTGCTCAACCTCAGCGAAATAGTTCACGGGGTTTCGGTTCAACACAAGGCGTCCCACAGGAATCAGAGGGAATTCCTTATGGGACCAGACCTGAGAGATAGAGCCAGTCATCAGGATGGACACACTCATTCTTTACTACAACTATTTTTAATCGAAACCATAAAATAACACAAATGGAAGTATATATACACACACACACACACACACACACACACACACACACACACACACACACTATATTGCCAAAAGTATTGGGACACCCCTCCAAATCACTGAATTCAGGTGTTCCAATCACTTCCATGGCCACAGGTGTATAAAATCAAGCACCTAGGCATGCAGACTGCTTCTACAAACATTTGTGAAAGAATGGGTCACTCTCAGGAGCTCAGTGAATTCAAGTGTGGTACCGTGATAGGTTGCCACCTGTGCAATAAGTCCATTCGTGAAATTTCCTCACTACTAAATATTCCACGGTCAACTGTTAGTGGTGTCATAACAAAGTGGAAGCAATTGGGAACAACAGCAACTCAGCCACGAAGTGGTAGGCCACGTAAAATCACAGAGCGGGGTCAGCGCATGCTGATGCGCACAGTGCGCAGAAGTCGCCAACTTTCTGCAGAGTCAATAGCTACAGACCTCCAAACTTCATGTGGCCTTCAGATTAGCTCAAGAACAGTGTGTAGAGAGCTTCATGGAATGGGTTTCCATGGCCGAGCAGCTGCATCCAAGCCTTACATCACCAAGTGCAATGCAAAGTGTCGGATGCAGTGGTGTAAAGCACGCCGCCACTGGTCTCCAGAGCAGTGGAGACATGTTCTCTGGAGTGACGAATCACGCTTCTCTGTCTGGCAATCTGATGGACGAGTCTCGGTTTGGCAATTGCCAGGAGAACGGTGCTTGCCTGACTGCATTGTGCCAAGTGTAAAGTTTGGTGGAGGAGGGGATTATGGTGTGGGGTTGTTTTTCAGGGGTTGGGCTTGGCCCCTTAGTTCCAGTGAAAGGAACTCTTAATGCTTCAGCATACCAAGACATTTTGGACAATTTCATGCTCCCAACTTTGTGGGAACAGTTTGGGGATGGCCCCTTCCTGTTCCAACATGACTGCGCACCAGTGCACAAAGCAAGGTCCATAAAGACATGGATGAGTGAGTTTGGTGTGGAGGAACTTGACTGGCCTGCACAGAGTCCTGACCTCAACCCGATAGAACACCTTTGGGATGAATTAGAGCGGAGACTGCGAGCCAGGCCTTCTCGCCAACATCACTGCCTGACCTCACAAATGCGCTTCTAGAAGAATGGTCAAAAATTCCCACAAACACACTCCTAAACCTTGTGGAAAGCCTTCCCAGAAGAGTTGAAGCTGTAATAGCTGCAAAAGGTGGCCATTTTAAACCCTACACATTAAGAATGAGATGTCATTAAAGTTCATGTGCACATAAAGGTAGGCGTGTATATATATATATATATACACACACACACACGCACATATACACACACCGATCAGGCATAACATTGGTGTTAGTGCCCCTTTTGCTGCCAAAACAGCCCTGACCCGTCGAGGCATGGACTCCATTTGACCTCTGAAGGTGTGCTGTGGTTTCTGGCTCCAAGATGTTAGCAGCAGATCCTTTAAGTCCTGTGAGTTGTGAGGTGGAGCCTCCATGAATCAGACTTGTTTGTTCAGCACAACCCACAGACGCTCGACTGGATTGAGATCTGGGGAATTTGGAGGCCAAGTCAACACCTCAAACTCATTGTTGCGCTCCTCAAACCATTTCTGAGCCATTTTTGCTTTGTGGCAGGGCGCATTATCCTGCTGAAAGAGGCCACAGCCACCAGGGAATACCGTTTCCATGAGAGGGTGTACATGGTCTGCAACAATGCTTAGGTAGGTGGTACGTGTCAAAGTAACATCCACGTGAATGGCAGGACCCAAGGTTTCCCAGCAGAACATTGCCCAAAGCATCACACTGCCTCCGCCGGCTTGTCTTCTTCCCATAGTGCATCTTGGTGCCATGTGTTCCCCAGGTAAGCAACGCACACGCACCCGGCCATCCACGTGATGTAAAAGAAAACGTGATTCATCAGACCAGGCCACCTTCTTCCATTGCTCCGTGGTCCAGTTCTGATGCTCACGTGCCCACTGTTGGCGCTTTCGGTGGTGGACAGGGGTCAGCATGGGCACCCTGACTGGTCTGCATCTATGCAGCCCCATACGCAACAAACTGCGATGCACTGTGTATTCTGACACCTTTCTATCAGAACCAGCATTAACATTAGCAATTTAAGCTACAGTAGCTCATCTGTTGGATCGGACCACACGGGCCAGCCTTCGCTCCCCACGTGCATCAGTGAGCCTTGGCCGCCCATGACCCTGTCGCCAGTTCACCACTGTTCCTTCCTTGGACCACTTTTGATAGTTATTGACCACTGCAGACCGGGAACACCCCACAAGAGCTGCAGTTTTGGAGATGCTCTGACCCAGTTGTCTAGCCATCACAATTTGCCCCTTGTCAAACTCACTCAAATCCTTACGCTTGCCCATTTTTCCTGCTTCTGACACATCAACTTTGAAGACAAAATGTTCACTTGCTGCCTAACTTATCCCACCCACTAACAGGTGCCTTGATGAAGAGATAATCAGTGTTATTCATTTCACCTGTCAGTGTTCATAATGTTATGCCTGATCAGTGTATATATTCAGTATATGCTTAAAATGTATATACAACATTAAACTGACAATTTTGTTTATTTTTTCTACATCAGAAGTACCAGAGGTACATATCAGTCTAAATAGGAGGGCCTTTGAATATTAAAGGTTGAGACCCACTGGTGTAGTGTGAGGGTACCTTAGTTAAATCAAACGGATTCCACTTCCAGTTCTCCGCCTGCTCAAAGGTCATGACCTGGATGTAGAAGGTCCAGGATGGGAAGTTGCCGTTGGAGATGGCATTATAGAGATCTCTGATGGAGTAATCTGGGTCGGTGGATGCAAGACGATCCGCCTCTTCAACGGTCAAATTCTTAATGCCCTGATCAGTCTGAAACACAAAAACAAGTGACAGGGTTTCCTAACTAGGTGACATCATTAAGTGATAAATTACATCTCTTAAATTACGCTTATTGTCAGAGTTGTAAACATGACGTTGTTCTTCTTCCACAAGGGGGTTTGGCGTCAACACTTTGTTTCTAGGTAGATGTTAAAGCCAACGGTCTGTGGGCGGGATGTCTGAGGCTGAGACTAATGGGGCCCTATGTGTTACATTCATTCTCGAGGTGTAACAAACAAGTTGAATGCATTTCCAGACCTATTATTGGTATGTAGGGTTGTCAAAAGTACCGACTTCGGTACCAAATTTTTAAAATGTGATGATACCAGCATTTGAAAGCAGGCATCTATCATCGGATCCCTAATATATCTGCTGATAGACTCCTGTTTTCAAACGCATCAAATATGTATATTTACAACATGTTTTTGAAGCGTTGATCATTGTAGCCAATCACAGACATATCTGTTGAGCACGTGAACACAATGGCCAATCAGAGGTGTCTACGAATCCACTCAACAGTGCTCAAAATGCTAGGGGGAAATGCTGGTATCGCCACATTTTTAAAATTTCAGTACCGACTTGATACCGAAGTCTGTACTTTTGACAACACTAATGGTATGAAATGAATATTGTGATAAATATCGATATCAAATTATATGGAAAAAAATAGTGTGATAATATTTTTGCCCATTATTGCCTAGCCCTAATTAAAAATCTAATGTGTCCATATTGGCTATATTAGTCATATTGACTTACAAACAGTAAGTACCTTGTAGTGGAACTTGCAGTACACCGGCTCTCCCTGAGCGTTGACCAGTTTGAAAGTGTGCGATCCGTATCCGTTCATATGACGGTGGCCATCCGGAATTCCCCGATCGCTGAACAGGAAAGACACCTGCACATACACGTAAATCAAAGTGAGCGAGACTTTCTCCATTAACGTGAGAACACAAAAGTGATCAGGTGTACCTGGTGCAACGATTCAGGACGCAAACTCCAGAAATCCCAAACCATATCCGGATCCTTCAGGTGAGTCTGCGGATTCCGCTTCTGAGAGTGGATGAAGGACGGAAACTACAAACACAATTAACACACATTTTCAGTAAATATTGGGACAAGGCACTTAATGGATTCATGGACTGTGTGTGGATTGAGTCTCTCACCAGAAGTGCATCCCTGATAAAGAAGATTGGGGTGTTGTTTCCAGTAAGATCCCAGTTGCCCTCATCGGTGTAGAACTTCACCGCAAATCCTCGAGGATCTCGCACGGTATCCGCCGACCCAGACTCACCAGCTACAAACAAACAAATACACATTTATCAAGGTGCAAAGGTGGTAAATTTTACTTATAGCAGGCAAGCAAGCGAGAGTTTGCCCTATGTTTCTATTACACCGTTTCTGCATGTGCTCTTTACCCTCTTACAAAACCATTTGGCTCCGTTTCAGAGACTACTGTTACAACATGATTTCCTGGCATTTCTAATCCCAAAATAACAATCGATACATACAGAGTCCAGACTCCACCAGAACTATTATAATATCCCTACAGAAACGTACCCACGGTGGAAAAGCGAACAGCGATGGGTGTCGTCTTTCCAACATGCTCGAACACTTTGGCTTTACAATAGCGGGTGATGTCATGGGTCACTTCGAAGTAGCCAAACGCTCCTGCAAAGAGACAGAGAAAAGATTTAAGTTTATACTCTCTTTCCAATCACATACAAGCTCTAAAGCGTCACAATATTGTCTATCCAATCAGAGCACAGCTCTTATGAGCCAATCTCTTATACTACTGTTCAAAAGTTTGGGGTCAGCAAGTATGTATACACACTCACCTGCTCCTTTAGCGTGCACAACTCTCTCTGGTATCCGCTCTCGGTCAAAGTGGGCCATTTCATCAGTAAACACCACGTCCTGGACCAGAAGTGGCCCACGCGGACCCGCCGTCATTGAGTTTAACTTGTCCCCAACCGGGACTCCGGCTCCAGTGGTCAGGACATCTGGCCGCTGAGAAAACCCCCCCAAAATGAGACAGAATAGCCTGGTCAAATAACATCTAAACAAACCAAATTATTGTATTCATTAAACACAAATAATATATATTTTATGATTAGTCAACCCTTTCAAACCATGTCACAATATTAGTCATTTTAATTTAAATATTAATATGTTATTATAGTGTATGAATACATTATATTACAACATGATTCAGTATTTTATATTTAAATTGAATTTAAACAAATTTGAGGTGTCTGAGGTGCGTCACTGAAGTAAACAAGTTTTATAAAACTATACTGGCAAAACAAAAATAATTATTTTATCGGGATTTGGCCTGAAAATGGTGCTTAAATAACCATAACCGTTATCTATCTACTTATTTGGTTAAAGTTCAACGATCGAGTAACTGAGGTTATCTATCGTGTCCTCGATAAATAAATAAAGGGAAGGGGCCTATACGCTTCCACAACATAACAGCCATTATCAAATGTGATTCGCTGAGCGAGGTGTCAGTCATGATATTGACCAATCGCGTTAGAGAGGAGTGGGATGGGGCGGGGGCTTCACTGTCTTCCGTTTAAATATGTCGTTGACCCACTTCAACTGCGAAAACAGTTCACCTGAAATTATATAATAAACCTTATCTCTTTTGTGCATTTTCACACGCAAACCATTACAAATTCGAAACAATCCACCATGCAAAAAATAAAACCGTAGGGGATGTTATTTTCAAGCAGCAACTGGCTAGTGTTTTATGCAATTATATATAAAAATATTAGACAGTATCTACTGCATTCATGCGTGACAGCTGATACATGTCATAAATACGTTGTTTTGCACATTAAAACCCGAAGATATAATCAAATCCTTTCGTGTTTGTGCACTGCAGCCTTGCGACCTTTGGCACAATTTCTCACAGCGCAATATACAATTAAAAGAAACGCTGAAAACCAGTTTAAATACACAAATCCAATCTCATTGTTAGCATAATATAGTATTCAATAAATAAATTCTGCAGCAGACCTGAGAGCCGCGACCCTGCTTCCACAGTTTCATCTGATCCGTTGCCTTTTCTCTGTCTTCCATTATTCAGTTCTTGAATGACAAAAAACGCGAAACAAAACTTCTGTGGATCCAAATCACTGACCTCGGGGTCTGTCTAAAGAATTGTTATTTATAAAGGCTGGTACTGCTCTGCTCTTTGTACTTGAACTTGGACCCTTATGTGATCTTCATTTGTCTCCACCCAACTGATATCTATTGGCTACGGAAACGTAGCACCTAAATGGGCGGGGCTATTTGGCCCGAAAGTTGTCTCTTGCGGGCCAAGCACGATGGGTGTACATAATAATTTTATTTTTTAACTCTCCGGTGTGTATTTTAGTTCAATGTTTATTAAATGTTCTCGGTGTTAATATTCAGATGTAAAATATTCCTCAGACCGCAGCTGAAGCAACGCAGACGAAGTGGTCACGGGAAATACGTTACTTTTCTCAGCGCTGAGCATGATGGACTAATCACAATCGCTGAGAATGTCATCGTTATCTCATAACACATCTCAGATTTTAGAAGATATGGCACCGTCAAAATAATCAGAAAGTGCGGGAATACAGTGACAAGAAACTGCAGGTGAATAGGGTAAAACTTTTAACTGATAGATCACTATACTTTCCCTATTTACAATCACAGTACATTAAGACAATTGTTTTGTATTACACGTTTTCTGTAATGGTGTTTAAATAAGTGAATAAATAAATAAATGTGCACTCATTTCCAGAATAGAAATCTGAACATTGGACAGGTTGAAAATTCTTGATTCATTTTGTTGACATACTGAAGTTTTTACAGAGTGGATTTTGATTATCTCTTTTTATCAGTCCATAGATCAGAAAATACTGTCAACAGCCAGAAAAATCACTGTTTTTAGGAATAAAATGTTGTATAAATTAGGTGAATATAAATAGGAATAAAACTGTAAAGTAATAGCATGTAAGACTTGAAATATAGTTCACATATCATAGGGTCAATGACGTGACGGGTCATTTATTTTGTCCAAAGGCCTTAATAATAATAAAAAACACAGATATGACATCCAGAGTATGTAAGGTAGTACAACTAGATCTCTTTTATTGAATCCAAAAGGTTTTAATCATATTTTGCTACATATAAAGGTATTTTAAAGATTTTGAAGTGTCAAAATGTCATTTGGTTTAACTGTCCAAAGGCCAATACAGCCATTTCATTAGTGATTAAAATATCTTAAAATGTAATAAATGTATATATTTTTTATTCTGCCATGATTTTATAACAATATATATTAACATAGTGCAAAATGGTATTAAAATTATGTGTAGAAGTCGTTGCTTTGTTATGAGAAAAAATGTCCAGAAAAATGAATTTCATTGATGTCATTCGGAGTAACCAATATAAAGGGACCATTTTTAAGTCATGCGGTCAGTATCATGTGACAGGATGTGACATCATTCAGACACCTGCAAAGGACCACATGGTCATGAAGCAAAGTAACTAACTCTCTTTTAACTATTTGAAAAATTCATGTTTTCACTTGCTCATACGCATGTCCCGAAACATCAGGTCATTCGGTACAACCGCTATAAAACATGGAAAATGTAATATTTTAAAAACTTGTACTAAATATAAAATGTTTGTCCTTTTGCTTGCTAGCTACATATCAGCCTGTTAGCATTGTTTGAATATATCGTCATTCGGTATAACCAAAACTGTCATATGGTAAAACCGAAATTTTGGTTAAACCGAATGACTTTTTTGGTGAATTTTGTCCATCTTGTAAAAAATGACAAAAGTAGTGTTAATTGATTATAAAAACCACATAATCTCATTGTTAACACTTAATAAAACTTCAAAATTAATTATATCTCCATTATATTTTTTTGAAAACCTTATTCACCAATGACCCAAGTGCTGCTGAAGTGGAGATTTCTGGCTTCGCGCAGGAAAAAAATCATTTTGAGAAACAGCCTTTAAAGATGTATTTATGTGTATTTATGATGTTTTCTTTCCACTAGTCTGAATGAAAAAAAAGTTATAAAAGCAAAATAAAATACATAATACAAATATACTTCTCTCACATCTCACAAGACATGACTTCATATGAAACAAACCACATAAAGCCTTTTTATTTAAACAATTCATTTGATTGCAGTATGTTCTACATTACATGTGCATGCATCATAAAGTTATGTTTTATCATTCTTTAAATCTAAAGTTCACCAACATCAGATGTACACTGCAAATGAGAATATTGCTTCTATTAGGGTGAATTTGGCACAGAATGAAGTTTAATGGTGACAAGCTTAAAATATTGTTAGTAATAAAAATGAATCACTGCATTTGCAGCACTTCATCAAATCAAATGACTTTACCACTGCAAGAAGCTCAAATCTGTTATTCATTCTACAAAACATTTCAGGTGTTTACGATGTAGGATGTGATTTACAGATTTTGGTATGAAGTTTTTACATTCTGTCATCAAAAGTTTTAATTATTGCGGCAGTTAAAACACTTACGAGAAAACTCAGAGAATGTGAAAGGAAATATATAGTAGTTTATACATTTCCAGTTCGATATGAATATGTATTTTACGCAGTGTTGGGGTGATGCATTACAAAGTACAAAACTACAAAGTACATGTTCCTGTGATGAAATAACATAAGGGATTACTATTTATTTTTCAGTAATCCTGTAACAGTTACTGTTTTGTAGTTACTTGCGCTACATATATGATTTTAATGTACTAAGGCTAATTTAACAACAATATTTAAGGTCCAACAACAAATATACTATTGATCAAAAAATCACTTTCTTTCATTTTGACATGCTAACCAAGTGTGAGGATGGCAGAAAAGCGTGTTTTTTTTTTGCGAAACGGGAAATACATTGTACTGTAATACGCATTAGTGTTACGCCCTGACAAAAAACATACCTCAACTGCATTGAACAGCACAAGCAATCTGTTGAAGAACTTAACTTGGTCACATTAAACTAATCTGTTAAAGTTTGGATTTTAAAAGTTTATGACTGAATTAATTTATTAATTA